>CM040977.1:3473095-3494321 GCA_022985145.1 Pangasius djambal | reverse complement strand
GTATAGGGCTATACTCTCTGCTCACATTCAGCCAAATGCTACAAAACTGATAGGACGCCGCTTCACAGTGCAGGTGGATAATGACCCTAAACATACTGCGAAAGCAACTCAAGACTTTTTGAAGGCAAAGAAATGGAATATTCTTCAATGGCCAAGTCAGTCACCTGATCTCAACCCAATAGAGCTGCTTTTCACTTACCGAAGACAAAACTGAAGGCAGAAAGACCTGCTGCAGTGAAGCCCTGTCAAAGCATCTCCAGGGAGGAAACTCAGAATTTGAGTTTTGAGAACATGGGCTCCAGACTTCAGGCAGTCATTGACTGCAAAGGATTTTCATCCAAGTATTAAAATTATGGTTATATTTACAATTACGTCACTTTGTCCAAATACCTTTGAGCCCCTGAAAATGGAGGTACTTTGCTTAAAATGGCTGTAATTCCTAAATGGTAAATTCCATATTTTTGTGGAACCTCTTAAAATAAAGCTGAAAGTCTATATTCTGATCACATCTTGATTGTTTTTTTTTTTCACATCCATTGTGGTGGTGTATAAAGGCAAAATCACAAAAACTCTGTCATTGTCCAAATACTTCCAGACCTAACTGTATGTTTGTGGAAAACATTGTTTTTTTTCTCTGTATTTTGAGTCACTGAATATAAAGCTTTTTTGAAAAAACAAATTTAGAATTGGAGAAATTTTAAACATGTCCATCCCCAGGATGAAGATATGTTTTCAAAAATATCCATTTACATGTGGATGGGGCTTCTGTCACAAAATTGGGTGTGAGGTATCTAAGACAACCGTGTGTGCCTTGGGCTCAAGTAGTGCAACAGATCATCATAGGCTGCCACACATCCTGATAATTCCACTGGATCTATCAACCTCAGGAGATAAGACAGAGCACACAGCTTCCAGAGGACACTGGTTTATTCAGAAAATGACCTCTGCTGTGTCTGCGTAAGGATGCAAATTTCTGCCTGCTGATACTCAGATTGAATCTCAGTAGTATCCAGAAGCCTGTTATATCTTCTGGCACATGCATATTAGTACCTTTTATTTTAGAGCATAGTAAATCAGGGCTACAGAGTGTGGGAGTAACAGTATGAGTGCTCTAGACATTATTTGGTGCTTGTGAGGGCTCGACAGTGGATTCATAATCACCCGAGGGGGTTAAAGTGATTCACTGCATTGATCATGGTGGCACCAACTTCCTTCAGCTTACAGTGATAAATCCAGACTAGCTTACACTCCATTTAGCCATTGAATTACATAGATTTACAGCACCAGTCATCTTCTCTGTGTTTCCGTATTGATCTTCTAAATCCATGGATGAGCAGAAGTCTTCTCTAACATGCAGGAATAGAAGGAAGGATGTGAGCGCAGAATAATACACCATATTAAATACAGGAAGTAGACAGATATAAATGTCTAATATAAATGTATAATAAATGTGGAAAACTCTATTCATAATCAGAAAATGAACATGACATACAGTACATCACCAGTCAAAAGTTTGGACATTCTGATAAAGGCTCATGCTTTTAATATATTTAGATGGCAAATGTATATAGTGTTAATACTCATGTATGTTTTTACTTATTGATAAATTGCTAATAAAATGGCTAGTTAATAAAATGCCAAGAGTGTGTGAAGCTTAATCAGGAATACTGTAAAGAATATAAAATATAAAATAGCTTTGCTTTATTCAACGATTTTCATTCCCTATGTATCATTTCATATTATACACAGCACTGTTGAATTCTTGATTGGTCAGAAGGTATTAATTAATTTTCAATAACAGCAGCTTATTCTAACATTGTTTCTATAGTAACAGTTCATTCACCATGACTTGTATTGCAGCCACTCCACGTAATCTAAAACTAATAATAATCAAATAATAAATAGATTTAAAAAAAAAAGTCTAATTGTTGATATGGTGATTTGTTTCCTGTAAGGAGTTTAACATTTATTCATGTTTATTTAATATTTATGGAAGGAGTCTCCAGTGTCAGTGCTTTGTAACAGTCAGAAGGTTTTCAGGACAGAGGAGTTTATGCTTTGTCGTGTCTTGGTACCATGACAGGTTTTTTTTTTTTTTTTTTGTCTTATTAAATAAAAGAGAGAGAAAAAAAGAGAGACTGAATGACTGTTTATAGCTGCTATAACGAAGGTGATAACTAACTTGTTTCATGTATGTTCTATGTCATTAAATGTAATTATAAATGGTTAAACCACTCCATTGTTGATTATTTTCCTATAACAGCACGCCCAAAGTGTTTTATTTAATGCATGTTTATATCTTCATTAGAAACTAGAAAACAGGAAAAAGAAAGACCTTCTATGAGCAGCTGTGTCCAAACTTTTGACTGATATTATATGTCATTACAGGAAATTCCTAAAAAGTATTTAGTGAAGGCTCAGAAACTTGAAAACTGCACAAATACAAATCTTATATATGTACATATATATGATATGAGGAGCAGGTTGAGACTGTAGTTAGTAGGTGCGACGTGTAGAAGCGCTAATTCAAGACAACAGAGCTCATATACATTAAAATAGCTTTCTTAATATCTGTTTTCTCATCTTTTAATTAATCTACAAAAGCAGAATCCTAAATTGCATCTGCCACTGGGTGGTCCACATCCAACTGTCACTTAACTGCAGCAGTTAGCTCTAATAGCTAATTTATTTACTCTTCACGTAGCCTAGGTTCCTACACTAAACACTTTCAATCAACAGAAGTAGCCAAGCGTGTCAGCAAACAAATAACACATATTAGAGCTCAACCTCGCCTCGGTTTCTTTGTTTAATGCACATTACAAGTCAACATAATTTAAGCCATTTCTTTGTTTACGTACATTAGTGTGCGAGTGTGTGTGTGTGTGTGTGTGTGTGTGTGTGTGTGTTTGTGTGTGTGTATGCAGAAATATTTAAAAGTGAGTAAAATGGAGAGAAACAGATTGCAAATATCAAGACATGACCCATTGCTAAATGTGAATATATATATATATGTATAAGAAGCACAAAAGCCCCAAACCACAAGCTGTGAAAAAAAAAGTGCTATGCCGTTATTTTTATTTAATATCTCATAATTTCAACTAAATAACTAGATATTTTTCAAGATATTATGTTGTTATTTTGATGTAATGCAGGATAAGAATTATAAGCTAATACTCAGTAAATTAGTGTTATTGATAGATTGTGGGGTATTAAATGTTAAGCCAGATAATAACTCGAAATAATGAGATAATAATGAGATGATAATGAGATAATAATGAGATAATCACTCAAAATAACATAAATTATCAAAATAATATTTATTATCAAAATAATAAAATAATTAAGGTTATTTATTCAAAATAATGAGATATTAAGTTAAAATAATGGCATAAAATCTTGAAATGATGATTTTCTCACATTGAATGTCATACCCCTCAAGGATCGCTCTCATCGACTGTCATTTATTTTCAGCTTAGGCCAAAATGTGACACTTTTTCTACACTTTTTTCCCCTTTGTTTTAGTTTCAACCCAAAAAAAATCAACAGAGTATGTCTTATGTTTTTCATGCCTTTGAGACACTGTCCTTCTCTGAGTGTGTGAAACCTGATTATCATGAGCGAATGCAGGTAGCACAGCACAGTGTGTTCCGTTCCGCAGAGTTTCTCCCTTGAGGCCTGTGTGTGTGTGTGTGTGTGTGTGTGTGTGTGTGTGTGTGTGTGTGTGTGTGTGTGTGTGTGTGTGTATGAGAGTGTCTGAGCGCTTTGTATCTCCAGGCTTTTCTCAGCCCTGCATGATAGAAGTTACTGTAGAACACAGTTCAATTCTTGGAGTCTCTCGGGACCAGAGGACCTTGCTGTACACTATCACATCACAGCACACACACTTTCACTTCTCTCCAACGGAGTGTTGAGCAGCTTCTCATTCATGACCAAGGAAAAGTTTTTCATGTTTAAAAGTTTTATCACAGGCACACAGACCAGTTATAGCCAGAATTTGTAATTTTCTCTAAATTTAAATTAGGCTCAAGCCTCAATATCCTCAAGGAGGCCTGAGAGTTGATTCTGTTACTGTGCCTTTCACTGTGGTTACATAAATTGCTAATTATATTCTCTGAAGCATCTACAGACACACTCTGAAAAGTGATTATGGCCTGATGTAGCTTTTATATGTTGATATTTCTGTGTTACTGCAATAAATTAGTTCGTAAATATACATAGTTCTGCTGAATGAGTTTAACATAAACCTGTCATTATTTACATTATTTACCTATTTACTTTTTGTTGAACTTATATCTTAAAACATTTATGTGGGAAAAGCTTTGGATCTCACTGTAAGGAATGCTGGGGGAATGCATATATATATATATATATATATTTATATATAAATGAGTGTGTGTGTGTGTGTGTGTGTGTGTGTGTGTGTGTGTGTGTGTGTGTGTGTGTGTGTGTATGTGTGTGTGTGTGTGCGATTGTGCCCTGCGATGGGTTGGCACCCTGTCCCCCGCCTTGTGCCCTGAGCCCCCTGGGGGAGATATATATACATATAGATAGATAGATACCATCTTTTGACACTTCATCTTTTAAGAAACCATAAATATATTTCACCAAAACGATGGTTAAGAGCCAGTTTAACAAATGCACCAGTAAATGCATTGCTAGCTAAAACCTTGCTAGCTAAGTGCTTTTTTTGTTGTGTCATGCCTTGATCAAGTTGTTGGATATGTACGAGCTATATCCAAATGGACACAATCCTAATCAAGACAGTTTGTACTCAACACAATATAGTGTACAAACTTTTAAAATGTTTAATATTTTGGAAATTTAGCAAACAAGATAGAGCTCACTGAATTGATCAGTGATGATTTCAGTACCGATATATACGTAAATGAACATTTTTAGCATATAAAACATTATAATGTGTATATAAGATTGATTACAGATTAACTTAAATGCAAATTAAATCGATATATAGTAATTGCTTTTAGACAAATCAGTGTGTTGATGTTTTTTAGTATAATGGGAATTAAATCTTTAAATGTGATTTTCTCCCTTTTCACTTTTATTCAGAATTTTTTAAATGCTAGAACTTTGATTGATAGATGCAAAAGAGAAATAGATTTCAGGTCAGACGTAGTTTTCAGAACTATGTCTAACAGAAAAAGCGTCAAAGTTTCTCCATGTGAAGGCTTTTCCCAGGCTACAACACAATTTCAGCTTGGTGGAAATGCTTTTGGCTGTGTGGATGTGTAATAGATGCAAACCATATGCAGTGTATTTGTGTGTGTGTGTGTGTGTGTGTGTGTGTGTGTGTGTCCTCAGTGGCCAGGCTGTTTTCTAGCTACAGAAGAAGAGAGCAAGGAATGGCTTCCACACTTACATATGCAGAGAAGGTGCAACCCAGAGAGGTGCTGTAGGCGTGGGCTGATTTCCTCTGCAATATGTGCACAGTTATTAGCATTCAAGAAACTGTTCATTTCCAAACAGTCGAGTTTTTAAACAGGAAGACAGCAGTGTGTCCTGCTGGTGAGAGATGCCAATGAAAGTACAAATGGCACATGCACCATTAGAAATCGAGTCTTACATACTGCTTAATAATTTAGGAATTATTTGGTGTAGAGACTTATTGGGAAAAACATATTTTGCAAATTGAGGTGTAGCTTTACAGTTTAGCAGCACAAAGATGTTCTGGTTGTTATTTTGTTTGGATTTTTAAACTAGTGCTCGGTAAAGGTTTTGTCCGACCAGAAACGAGGACGCCATGAAAAGACTTCAATTCATATTGAAATTCATATTGTTTTAAAAAAAAAATCCAGAATTTCTTTTTTCATGCATTTTTACTTAGATTTTTATACTTTATATATAATTTTCATGACCTCATGTCCATCTGTTTTCCCACTTACAATTAAAGCATAGCTGATTAGTAGACCTGCCAACCTTTACGCATTTTGTGTAGGAGTTCCACATGCACCAAAAATGCACTCCACATTTTTTCCACAATAAAAATGGCAGATGAGCTAATTGACATATGAATATGGAATAATAGACAGTCATGTATGTGTTTGAACTCACTAATATTAACTGACCACCCTGGAAGCCCTGCCCCCTTCCCCTTGTTATGTTAATAAAGTTGCAGCTTGTAATGTTCTTTCAGTTGACCGCAGATGCTTTCTGTCAGGATAAATGTAGAATGTTTTGAGCTCATTAATGTGAAATAAAATCTATCAATGTATGTTTGATTTAGATAACATTAGACAAATATATAGTTAATATGAATTTCTTACATTTATTATGGATTTTGTCAGAAAAAAAGTAATAAATTTGATTTTCAGACAAAGGGAGAAAAAGGCTAAAAATGTTGAATGAAAATGATTAAATAAGCCTACAACAAAGTGTCAAATCTAACACTTCACAAATAATTAAATGGCAATGATGATTAGACTAACTACACTGTAGTGTAGTGACTGTAGTGACTAACTACTGTGCATGCTTCCTTTGCTTGGTCAGCACTCAGACATGTTGAAACAGATCAAGAGTGAAAATATCGGCTGTGGGAACCATTTCACAGTTTCTATGAGTGACAAGCGATTTGTAATAGGATCATATTGAAAATATTTCTCTTTTTTTTATTGTTCACTACTGTTTATATTTATTCAGAGATATGAGAGAAAGTTAAACTTTTGAAAAATGCAAGCATAGGGAACTTTCCTTTTGTATTCTTTCCTGCATTTATTTAGTGATCTACACGTTTGGATTGCCATCACAACAACAGTCTGGAGCTGCTTGACTTTATGAAATCTCAGAGCCCAAAACCATCTGTCTCTTTCAGATTAGATCCAAAATCCAACAGGATGAATTTGGGCCAGAATGCAGGATTTGAACCATGCTTTGCCTGAATAGTTAAATTATCTCAATTCTCTCTCTCACTCTCTCTATCTCTTTCATTATGTCTTTATCCTTGAGATGCTCGTGCTTTTTACAAAATAACATTTCCCTGTTCTCTCCAGCAGTATTTAGCTCCTGGATTCAAAATTGATCTGTGGATTTCAGTCACACCAAGTAATGATTGATGGACCTGGTGCTGTGGAAGTGCTTATCGATTGACCGTGCAACATTCGGATATGAATTCAGCCACGGCTTTCTTCAGTGTAAAGTGCAGCCATGAACGACCCTGAGAGGCACAGGTCCGATTGCTGAGAGAGAATTCAACAGGCCACACAAATCAACATGATTGTGTGTTACATGATGTACACTGCAATATTTCACTCAGCCTCCATAATGAGAAATAGCTGCAGCATTCCTGAAATGGCACGTAGAGAATTTGCTGTGATCCGTTTCAGGATCGCAGTCCTTTAATTTGTGAAAGCAGGGGTAAATGCAGGTAATGGCATTCATCTCCCGGGTAAATGAATCAATCTCGTGTGTTTTTGCACGATAGGTTTGAGTGTGATAAGGAGGCCTGGCATGTCAGCGAGTCTCTAGGCTTTACATATTTTACGTTAGAGCAGCAGCTTACAGATTTGCAGCGCAGCTCAAGGGAAACTGAATTACATGAGACACTGGCAGCTGAAGGATGACACTGATGAGAAACAGCAGGCATGAAGGAGCCCTGATTCTGTCAGAGCCAGTTTGAGTCCTGTGTATGCTGCTGGGACACCATGCAATTTATAAGCTCAGCACTTTAGTAATAATGCCCTATAGCAGGCAACAACTTACAGATACAACTAATTAAGCAACCAGTCCAAAACCAAAACAGATATGCTTACTGATAATTGGCATATTTATAAAACACCTAAGGGTGGCATTGTTTTTTTTTCTAACCAAGCAAGGGAACACAGCCGTGGTTAATTAAGCATGAAGGAAGAAATAGAGATTATTCAGAGTTGGTGGCTCTACGCAGGAAAAGTTTCTTTTATTCACAGTTGGGTTATGCAGCTGCTTAAGTTGATTTTTTTTTCGTTTGGATTATTAAAATTACCTACGTGTAGTTCACAGCTCTGAGGTTGCACGACTTTTCTTTAGTAGAAGTGTTTGAGACTTTTGAGAGTTTGTAAATAGTACGCATTAATCGCTGCAAATTTCATTTAACAATATGGCTTCTACACTCAGTAGATTATAAAATAGTATTTGAGCCAAAGCATCGTATTTTTCTTTTAATTTACTTTTTTAAATTAAAAACCTCATAAAGCCATTAGATAATAAATTGAGTTAATAATGTGTAAGCATGACGTAGGTGATTTTATTACACTTTCAATTAGCTATTTTGAGTTGTCAAATTAATAAAGTAGTTCCAGTGTTTGTTTGGGTTTTTTTTTTTTTTTTGTGCTTTCCTGTAAAGAAAAAGTGCCAGTGTGTCATGTTTGCACTGGATACTGCACAGAACTACAATACCCATCAGCCACTGAACATCACCTGACCACACCACTCACCATGTCACGTGACTGTTAACAACTGATTCACATATATGTTTAATGAGCACCAGTATTTAAGTCCTGCCCTGTTTAGCACCCAGTGTCTAGCTTTTATTGTTTGTAGTCGTGTTGTATGTCACTTAGCCCACGTTGCATTCTTGTAATGGGTATCTAGATCTTGTCTGTCTTGTTTCATGTTCATAGTCTTTGTTTTCATGTGCTTCACTCTAATGAACACTAATCTGCACTTGCATCCACCTCTGCTACCTATTCCTGACACAGTGGATTTAAGGATAAGCTGACTGAGGACTCATCTACTAGATTTACAACTGACTTTAAGTGTTGTTCATAATTTTATCCATAAATTATTTCAGTATGCACAAAAAGGAAAAAGGGGTGATACCATTAATTAATTGAGTCTTAATCCTATATTTAACGTTTGCCTCAAATAGTATTAATTTTATTTTTTAACATGAATTTCAGCATGACATATTGTGGTTAAACTGTCGGAGAGTGGCACTGGACTGCTCATCGCTCAGACCGATCACACCTCTGTTCTACTCAAACGCCACCCTGTGTGCATAACTCTCACACAGCTTATGAGTAGCAATTAAGCTCAAAGTTACATCTGAGTTCTGAATACTGATGTGCACAATTTGGACATTCACTCCTCACTATGCACAGTTAACACAACTCGTTAACACAAAACATTTGTAATGTATGTGTAAAATATAACTACAAACATTTATCCGAGTTGACATTTACTCTAAAGACTTAGATTACAGTTTCTTAGTAATATCGCAAGCTGCATTTTTGTTTGTCTTATTAACATCAAGAGAGAGGGTAAAAAGAGAGGCTGGTGAGGGAACGACTGTTTCTGGCTGCTACAGTCTAAGTGAGAACAGGAACTAACTTGTTTTGCAGATGTTCCACAACATTACATGTAATTACAAACAGCGAAAAACTATGAGTTCATTAATAAATAAATAAGTAAATATTAGAATCATTGGCAAATTGCTGTGGTGTCCGAGAAACAGAACATTTTACAAAGTGCTTTTATAGGAATATAACCATGTTGGGGTGGTAACAGTAACACCGTTTCATTGCACCACCCTCTCATTGATTATTTTCCTATAACAGCACACCCTGAATTATTTTAGTCATCACTAGTCAACGTTTTGTGACATGTATCTAAAACAAAATGTGTTGTCTGTTGTTATTTATACCTGAATTCTGGAAATCAGTACATATGCAGAGAGCGTTCCTCAAAGTCACACAAAGTCGCTCAGAAGAAACAGGGTTTATTATGACTTAAAATGACATAAAACGGCATGGCATCATAAATGTACAATTACCTATGCAGAGTCATGAGCAGAAAGTGTGCCAACTGCAGATGTGTATAAGAACATTAATATGCTCCTGTCTGTCTGTTTAAATTGGCAGGCGTTATTTACACACAGCAGGGAGGCCAGGCAGCAAAAACAATCCTTCATTCATATTTATATCTTCCTCATGCCATCTCACATCCTCCCTCTTGCTACTGCTGAGTGTGTGTACAGTGTGTAGCTCAAAGCTTTCTACACAGTACAGAGCTGCCTGGTGTCACTGCCTTGGCTTGGTGTAACAGAATGACTGATTCTGCTCATCGTTTAACATGGAGTCTAGTAATTAAAGGGAGGAAATAAGATTAAATGTGCTATGTAGGAAACACTGCCGTTTGTTCTGAGGAATCCTAATTAAGTTAAGTCACTCTTTGTACAAGAAGATCTTTCTGCTCTGGATGTGTTGTATATCAGCCTGCACATGACTGCATATAGAACTAGCTTGTGGGTTCCTCTCCCAATCGTCCAGTCACTAGCACACAACATTAACTGCAGAGCTACAACTGCTCTTAAGTATATTTAAAAACAAGTGCTTTATTTCTCTTATACCACAGCAATCCTCTAACAGTTACAAAGTTTATTGATTAAAGAACATGTGATTATTTTTATCGGTTTATATTCAGGTTATAGTTACTGTATATTTGGAATGCAAAACAAACTTGTTCCCCTTATATTATAGCAGCTATAAACAGACATTCCTTCACCAGCCTCTCTTTTTTTCTCTCTCTCTTGAGGATAGAGAAATAAGACAGAAAAAAAGAGAAACTCCTCTGCCTTCAAGACTTTCCCATGGCACAATACTTTTTATAAAGGGCTGACCCTGGAGATTCCTTCCTTAAATGTTAAATAAATACCTCCTCACAGAAAACGCACCTATATCAATAATAATTTTCTTTTCATTAAATAAAATGAATCTGTTTTTCTTTCTGTGTTAGTATTGAGATAAGAGCCTATTAGAACATGTGCATTTATTGTATATAAACCTGTGATTTGCAGGAAGACTATTGTCAGAGCTGCTGTTATAGAAAATTAATCAACACCTCCTGACCAATCAGAATACAGAACTGCGGTATAAAAATGATTGACCCTGAGTCTGTGATGCTGTCTGTGTGTAGTTCTGCATGTTCTGTGTGGGTTTCCTGTGGATTCTCAGGTTTCCTTCCACCTCGAGAACATGCCTCTAAGTTGATTGGCTATTCAAAATTGCACTTAGGTAGGAATGCGTGTCCTGCGATGGACTGGCGTCCCATCCTGGGTGTACTCCCACATGCGCAGAGACTGGCTCCAGATCCACCATGACCCTAACCAGGATACATTATGCAGTGAGAAAAATACCATGCTGGAGCGAAAAACAGTGACATTACGTTTCATGTTTCAGAGCATTAAACTTTTTATCAGTTGGTTTATTTGTTGGTTGCACAATTGCACTACTTGTCCTTATAGCGCACAATAATAGAAGGGATTTATTTATTTAATCGCACCATCTGTTGCACCCAGATGAGGATGGGTTCCCTTTTGAGCCTGGTTCCTCTCAAGGTTTCTTCTTCATATCATCTCAGAGAGTTTTTCCTTGCCACCGTCGCCACCATCGCCACCGGCTTGCTCATTAGGGATAAATTCAAATATTTATAATATATTTTTTGTTAATCCATTTATTTCTGTAAAGCTGCTTTGTGACAATGTCCATTGTTAAAAGCGCTATACAAATAAAACTGAATTTGAATTTGAATCAGTCTTGCTGTGGGGCAGATTGTTGTTAGGTGTGTGAAGGTTAAACGTGAGATAAATTATTGTACGTGTTGTAACTGAGATGCTTGCAAAGAATGTTTCCAAACTCTTGTTTCCAAAGATTTAACAAAGGATCCATCTGGTTTTCTAATCCAGCTCTAAATAATGAAGGCGATTCTTGGCTCCCAAATGGCAATCTGTCTTACTCCTAATGATCTGAGCCGAAAAGTTCTGACTTATGCATCATAGTTTTCTCTCATGTCAGCCTTTTTGTTGGAATAGCCTACATTACATCACATCTGTGTTGCAGATTTCAATTAGCTGTACGAGAAGCTTCATTAAAGGCTGTCCTGGCAATTTTCTCAACAACCTTTACTTAATTCTCCACTGGAATATGCTGATGTTTCAGTTAAAGCTGGCTCAAGGGAGGCATCAAATTTGGACCATCCGTTGTGATTGATGTGAGCTGTCACCAGGCCTATCAACTGTTAAATACAAAAAGCCCCAATGCAGTGATGCCACCCTGCCCGCATAAATGCCATGAATGCCATCTGGCATCAGATTACATTAGCTATATTACATTACATCAGGAATAACATGAATATTTTCCTCCTTCAGGTGGCAAATGTGTGATTCTTCAGGAGACAAGTCCATGGGGATGATTATTAGCTTTAGATGCATTTCTTTATCATTATTGCAAAGCATAATTATCCAGAATAATCCTGCTGGTGAAGTGCATTAGATATCATAGTTCTTTGGTGAGCAGTGGTGCTGATGCTGTCAGGAGAGAAATGTCTTTGTGAGACAGAAGAGAAGCACGGCACATCAGTATGATCTCCTCAGCCCCCTGATTGGTGATTAAAAAAAACAAAAACAAAGAGCCAACAAAGTGGAGTTTTTCTGGGCCTGAGGCTGCCGTGCAGCTGCTCTCCTCCCATTAGGAATTGCGGCTTTTCGGCACCATTAAGCCTCGGGCACATTGCTGTGGACAGAGAGAAAACTGGCACGGGCAGCACTAATCCTGCTGCTAACCTGTTGGGATGAATAATACATCAGCCTGCCAGAGAAATGTTCAACAAAGCAGGGGCAGACAACAGCTCACTGCAGGAGAGTATCAGGAGCCTAAGTCATCCTTACAGGCCAGAGAGAGCACAAAGTCTCTTTCTTTCAAGAGAAATGGATTTCCAGACAGACGCAAATCAGAAATGTTGTGAGAAGATGTGAGACTTGACCTGGGGTAGATCACCAAATGAGGCTCTGATCCGGACCTCAGCTTCACCAGGCAGGTGTGAAGCCAGAGCTAAACAAAAATAAAACTATAGTATTTATAAACTGTACCAGTGTTAGGGAGTAGCTAGATACATGTACACAGAAAAAATGGAATATGTGGTCAGTTAGATTTAAAAGAACACATAAAAATATTGTTTCTCATCAAAGTGATTTCATTTCTTATGCTGAATTTAATTTTCTAAACAAGTTTCTAGTTACTAGTTTGAAATTTGTAGTGATAGTATTAACATGATCAATTTTGTAATAAAATCTCATGAAGATGTTGCCGCTGACAATGAGAAATAACTATAGTATTTAATTAACCTGATTAAAGCATCTGTAGCTGCATCACAACCCCAGAGACTTAGATTTGAGTGTGCAAAGTTCGATTTTATTCAAGGCTTTGAAAATACATGATCAAATGTTGGATGTACAAAAACAAACTGTGTTAATATTACTGAGTTCATTCTCACGGAACCGGTGTCTACATTTGAATTAAGTAAATTCAATGAACTTTTTTCAGTGTAGAAAAAAATCCAGTGAGATTAAATCTAATATATAACTGTTACATACATTCTCTACTGTTGGTGGTGTTATTATTATGTTCAGTGTATTCATTTTCCCTATACTCCCTTCCCTTATATTTTCTTATCTTCTGCTTTTTTAGGTTTTCATTTGTCTATTTACATATGGTTTGATTTGTTACTTGTTTATTTTTATATATGTCCTCTCTCATGAATGACAAATAACTCTCAATCAAGTCATAATAATCCTCTGATGCTTTCTTCTAGTGATGAAAACAAGACTATTGAACATCCTTGCCCAAATTTATCATATTTATATACAAATTTGTTTATAACCTATGCAAACTGAAGACGAAAATATTGTCAACATCCCCAAGATTATTATCTTCTGTTTATATTATTTGGTTAAGAAGGTGATCAGGAGTGACAGCATTACAGTAGGTGTTGAGTTTCAATTGTATTGATGCGATATTGATGCGAATTGTCGAAATAGCTAACTGTTGTGATAGAGCATGACAGCTAACCTCAGGTATTTAGCTTAATAGTTTGCGTCAGGCAATATGAAATAGTAGGCACAGAATAACAAGGAGCATTATTCATGTTACAGCAAATGCCCAAATGTAGCTATTTAATTCAATTTTATACAGATTACTATATGTCCATCAATGTTAACTAGCTATGTTAACAGAAAGGAACTGAAACAAGAGTAGTTGAGTGATACCTTTCCATAACTGTTTCCTTTTTTTCTGATCGGTGTTTTACTGTTCAGTAATGTTACCTGCTTCTTACTTTACAAATATAAAAGCAAAATCCATTTGTAACATACCCTAAACAAAGCATGAATATTTTGTTTTATACAATAAAGTAGCTGTACAGTAAAAATGAAAGCAGCTTTGACAGCATAGCCACAGTGTAGTTAGTTGTTTTATCTTAGTAGCTTGTAGTGTTGCTAGCTACTACTTTATCAAAATGGCAGTTTGTCTGTAGCTTAGCTATTTTAAATGGTGAGTAGCTTATAGCTTGACAAGTGTACAAAGTGTAAAATAGCTTCTCCAACAACAACAATTAGTTTCATATCACTGTCCTAGATAAGGATTGTTCAGAAGCATTTATTTCTACACCAAATCTCGTATCCATAGAATAAGTACTGCTGTTCAGAAACTCTTGTTATTTGAATTAATAAATGTCTGCCAACTGACCGCAGACAAAGCCAGCGAACTCCCACTGTTGTGAGCAGCAGGGATTGTCCATCCTCTTTCAGAACAGTGAGATGATGGCACTGCCACCCTGCTGTCCTGCTGGACGTCCACATGCTGTCTAATTAGTTCATTTTACAAACACAAAGGAGGATAAAAGTCATGTTAAATTAGAACAGAAAAGGATTAGGATTAGAGAGGCCTGATGCGCTTTTTCACCGTCTTTGCAAGCAGCGGGTTTTGGCCTGGTTATGGCCGTGATTTATTTTCTCTGTGGATCTAATGGCTCTGCTGTGACGGGAACTATATTATTTCAGGAGGACAATGCAGCATGCTATCTGCTGTTCTGGGATTTATTCAAGGACAGTAAAATCCTAAAAATATGTATTATCCATTCAAATGTTTGGAATTGAATTTAAGGTTACAGGCTTATACTTCTGTATCTGGACTGAATAATTTATAGCAGTGATGAGTATTTATGTAATAAATAATAATACACTTGGGGTGTGCTGTTAGAGGAATGTAATCAGTGACGGGGCAGTGTGATGTTGCCCAACAAAAAGAGAAATTACTGTTAACACTGTTACCACTGAAGTTGAATTTTCCTATAACAGTGCATCCAAAAGTGTTTTATTCCTCTTAAACCACTGACACATCATACTTCTTAACATTATTATAGTTGCATTTAATGTTGGGTAACATCCAGGGGAAAGAATGATCACTTTCAAAGTCATTTCCTCATCAGGCTCTCCTATTTTTGCCAACACTAACAATTTGTATTCATTAAAGAATGACACATCATAATTTTTTATTCATTTATAGTTATGTGTTAGAACAGCTGTAGCAGCCATTACCTTACCAGTATCTTTTTTCTCTCTCTCTTGAAATGAGTAACATTTGTCATGTAACCAAGAAACCACAAACTCCACAAACTCCCCTGTCCTGAAGACATTCACCATGTCAGAAAAGCTACAGCTTTACCTTTGACTGTCCGCCATACAAGGGTTAGATGTTACTACAGAAACAATAACATATTAATCAATCAATATTAATCAATATATATCTGTGATATTGTCAGAGCTGCTGTTATAGAACATTAATGAATACCTTCCGACCAATCAGACCGAAGCATTTAACAGCGTTGTGGTATAAATTGTAATATTAATGTTATTGTCATTTTTTTAGTGTTTTCATAACATTTATCCATATTTGTTACTGAATGTCATAAGGCAACCTACCCAAAACAGTGATAAAGCAAAACTGATGAACTGCATTACAAAATGTTCGACAACACTATCTCTCTTTCTCCTGTGCCTCCTTACTAGCAGTCACTATGCCAGTAGTATTTAATTGCTGAAATACGTTGGGATGTAATTATTGCAATCATCTCCATTAAAGCTGTCTGCTTCTAAGAGAGAGACAGAGAGAGAGAGAGGTGTATGTTACTCTGCCGATCTTACAGCTGTCAAAACATGTTTCATTTGCCAAATCTCCAATTTCACACTCTCTCTTCCACTAAGTGTTGAATTACACAGGGGTTATGAGGTTAACTAGATTGGCCGTGGTCCTCTAGGAATGGTACTATAAAGGACCCTTTTACAGGATGACATCCACTTTATGGATGAGAGCTGTCACTATTGTGCAGGAAAGGAATTAATCTCTCATTTATCTTATTTCTGTGTGTATTCTCACAGTACAATATGATATACACACGCTGTCATAGAGTAGGGTCTGAAGCCCTTCATAGACTGAATGTGTACATTACTGGGCGTATATACCATAACCTCTGACACACTGTGCTGTTAAAACTGTTTATAACATCCTAATTTACTACGTGTGGGTCAACAAAGAAATTATATTTGATCAGTAAGGGCTATGCAGTTGGATTTCTTTCCAATTCAGGTGAATGAACTCATTAGAAATGTACGAACTTCTCTAAACCTGACATTAACCTTCATAATTGTAAAAACCTTTGAATGGAGTCATGTAAATTGTTATGAATTTGAAAGTGTGAGGCAAATTATGAATCATGTGACCTAGCCATTAAAAATAACTACAAATTTTGGAAATTCCGGTCATACTTTATTCAGCACTTATTATTTCACTCACAAAAATGTACTGTACAAGTGATTTACAAGTGGAATTTACATGTTTTGACATTTCACATGATATTTTCACACATTTTCCATGTCATCTTAAAAATGACATCTTAGCAAGTGAAAATATCTTATATAGTCAACTCTATCTAGTATCTCCTATTAGACAAATGCAATAAAACAAACATATGATTATTAAACCTATTTCTAGGCATGTATTCCTCATTTCAAGCTGAAAGAGTTTTATTCTCTGGGCAGATGATTTGTCTAATTTTAAGAATTTTAAGTTTCTAGAAAGAAACAAAATTATTTGCCAATAGAAAGAAAATTTGAAGCATGAAATGAGTAAAAGCATCTAAAACAGGCTGTATAATATTATATTTGATTTGTGATCATCTCATAATATTTGCCCACAATATTCAAGGTATTTTCACTTGCAAAGGTATTGTTTTTGCAGTGTGATCATATACTATATTAACATGCTAATTTTTCACATGTAGGGCACGAGGCTTCCTCTGGGTTCTCCAGTTTCCTCCAACCTCCTAAAAACAAGTTAGTAGGTAAATTAGCAACTCTAACTCTAAACGTGTGTGTGTGTGTGCCCTTTATAAATATAAAGAAAGCAGTATTGTACTGTTTAGCATAAAATACACAATTAAATAATTGACCAAATGTTGCCTAGCTAGCTAGCTATCTAATTAACAGAGGCACGGACAACTTGTTAGGTTAACCTTGGCTAGGTTAGTTAATGCTGGTTCACAGGATGAAAGCAAGCCATAGAGCTGGCTACTTTTTTTCTTCTTTTTTTTTTTTTGCTAGTGGCTGTACATGTTTCGGTCAGGTCAGGTTTCGGACAATTATCCTTTCTCCTGATCTGATTATGTGTGGTCTTGAGCTAAACCAGATGCTTAGGAAGGAGGTGTGATGTTGTCCTGATGGGCTGATTACCTGGAAAACAGAACCACAGAGATGTGTAAGTGCCAGGGTTTTTCACACACCATAGACAGACACACATGCACACACACACACACACACACAGCACCTCTGCCTCTGGGCTACAAACTTTGCCTGAGATGAAACAGTGAGAGGGGTAGACAGGACAGCAAGAGAACCAAGCCTTCCTTTTAGCTCCCAGTCACCTCTACACCTCAGCATAGAAAACCCCACTCGAGCGAGATTTTGCTGCGAGCAACAAGCCAAGAGATGAGGAGTGAGCGAAGACAGAAGGGAGAGAGGGGCCGAGAATCTGGAGATATGGATGATGAGATCCAGGTGAAGTGATTACGACAGAAGAGAAGGTGAGGGAATAGCGCCTTGAGAAGAAGAGAAGATGAAAGAAGGTTGAGGAGCAAAAGGACTTTGTCAGATGGAGGAAGTGATGGGCTGTGGGGAATAACAAAATGAGAGAGAGAGAGAGAGAGAGAGAGAGAGAGAGAGAGAGAGAGAGAAGGAAAAAGCAAAGCAGAGTGTCTCAGCAGGAGGAACTCCACCTGGCTGGACCCTGATGAATATGGCCTCGGGGAAAATCTGCACTCTGCCAGAGATAACGAGCTCAACATCTGCACTTGGGCTGCCTTCACTGTGTGTGTGTGTGTCTGTGTGTGTGTGTGTGTGTGTGCATGTGTGTGCACGCATGCACCTTGGCACCTAGTAAACAAATCAGTTTCTTTGCTATTCTTGAAAGTTCATAGATCTGCCTGAACTCTGCCTCGTATTTCTGGATTTGTTCCGGCACCGTTTCTACCACAGGTAGATCATTAACATGAGAGGAACAGTTGGAACTTGCTCATGTACTGTGATATTTTCACCCAATTTTAGTCATAACTAATACTCTTTTCCTAGTTGTGACCCCAATCTTTCAACAGCTGTCAATCTGAGAGTCATGTGTGGGCAATGTCTTGCACATTACATGTCATTAGTGGATCAAATTCATTTTTGCATTTCACTGCAGAATGAATGGAGAAGTAGAAGTACGTAGTGGATGTGATAAGTAGGATCACTATTTCATTTATATTGTGCTGTTCAACAGATAGATTTGGGATTTGTCATATTTTCGTGCCCCTACTACATATAGTCTCCAAAATACACAAGTTCATTTTCATACCAAACTTTCTCCAAACCTTCACTGACTAGCTCACATGCCCTGAAACACTTTATTTAGTTTTATCCTGGATGCCCCATTGTATCTGCTTGTTTTTCTCCCACAGAAATAATATTCCAGGTTCTATATAACCTATTGTTCTGTTTTAACCTACATTTGCTAAAGACGCTGCACACTTTCTACAAATCCTAGAATGCTTCAGAGAAAAGTACCTGCATGACAACTCTCTGCCTTTTTTTTCCAAAGACAACCAAAAACTCTACATTCCTAATAAAGACAGACTGAGAGCTCTAAAACATTTACAGTGATGAGACACTTCAGCATTGAAGAAAACAACATTACTGCCATCTGTTTGCACTGCTATTTGTTGCTCATCTATACTTTTATATTGGAACTCCATGAAACGAATCTCATTTTGAACAATTCGATTAGCGGCTGGTTTCATCTCTTACATTCTCAGAAGCACAGACATTCATGATCTGCTCCTTCAGTCTGCATTTTTTTCAGACCTTAAAGGCAAGTGTTTTTGTTTAAAGGCAGTGTCTAGATACTATTAAAAACCCCATCTCAGATGCTTCTACTCAAGCAAAGTCTGGCAACCTTGGAGTACTGAAGTAAATGTGGGTAGTTTTAATAATCCAAAAGTCGCACCTAGAAAATCAACTTAATTACCTGCATAACCCAACTCTGAATATGAGTAACTTTCCCTGTGCAACTATTGATGTAACTTTTGAACTTAATCCTTAAAATCTGAATACATGTGAAGAAAAATATAAACTTAACATCCAGTAGATGCTACATTGATTTAGTGGAAAACTGTAGACTTGACACTAAGAACTGTAAAAAAAAAAAATAAATAAAAATAAATAAATTAATTAATTAAAAAAGCTTATTTTAAAGAAAAACAGACCATAGCAGCATTCAGTATTTTGGCTCCTTGACTATGGAAGCTCAAAATGCATTTTAATGACAGCAATTAAACTGCAATATGACTAGCAATGTGTTTTCCAGAGACTGTTGTCTGTTCAAAGAGCACAATGTCAGAAGAAACTCAGATGAATATAACACTGCATATATAATGAAATGGCAACAGATGGCTATGCTTATTCAGGGATTTAGCTAGTAAAGCAAGATGAATGTAACAAAATGCAATGTATTCAGACGTAGACTGAAAATAAAGAAAATATTGATGTATGAGGCAAAGCCATCTGCTGCTGTTTCATTACATATGCAGACTAACATTCATGGCTGGTGGTTCTTGCTGAGGAATGAGTCTGTCGAGGGTCATCATGCTGTACACAAAGCAGGGAATGAAATCTTCAGTGGGAGAGAGGGAAGCAGAAAGAAAAAAAGTACAGAAACATAAATAGAGAGATGGCATATGTGATGCCTGGCCTCGTGGGGAGTATCGCAGCACCTGCAGTCTCGGACAGTGAAACCAATGACAAGCTGGACAGCTGCCAGAATGTAAAAACAACAGCATGTGTGCCTGGGGCAGAGTAAAGCACAATCACTCATGCCTGGAGAACCATAATCAAGCTTATCGGCTACAGCAGGTGCCTCATCAGGATGGAAACAAAACGGCTGCAGACAGAAAAAATGACAACACTGGGCTAATGTGCTAGCGTGGCATCTATCCTTCAGACAGGTTTGGCAGAGGATGCCAGCCCTCCAGCATTAAGCATGCTACTTTCACCCAAAGCACTTCACACAGTTCCGGGTCTGCTCACAAGCACAAGTAAAAACAAACAATCCCTCCAGGGCTAAATTATAACTTTGTCTCGAGTGCCTATCTTCATGCTAGGTGACCGTGTCAAACGTATTTATGGAAACAGACTGCTGGAAAGTGAATGCACGCAGTAGTGACAGATTACAGCCAAAGGGAACCTTAATTACAGTTGTCAAGAAGCAAGAAGCGATAAAGATGTGATTATCCTGCAACTTCTCATATTCTGAGGTAATGTCACACATGGAGAGAGGTTACAGAAGCTGTTACTACTGAGAATTTTGCTTCAAGATGGAAGACCGTGATTACTAGAATCTGACTTTGACTTGTCATGCTGCAAAAAAGTAAAAAACAGCTCTCCATCTTATGGCTAGAAATCTGACAGCCACCTTTTTGCATGCTGTCTTCTTGATCTGAACCATTTCTGACAGCTCCAAAATCAACTTAGGTAGATTTCTTACATCACAACATTTCACTGGCTCACACACATTAATTAACATTGGGTGAAGGGCAATGTTTTCAAATTAACTTGATCTTGTGGGGTTTTTTAACTAGCTAATTTGCTAATATCATTTGGGGACCAGTCTGAGATCATACTCCATGCGGTGTTATATCAGGTGATCTTGGACTAATGTAATGGTGTGGTCATGTATTTGTTTATGTGTTTATGTATCGGTCTGGGAAAACCTGAATTCTGGCAAACAGCCAAAAAAAAAAGAAAAATCAGTTGTTGTTGTGTGTGTGCATTTTTGTTTGTTTGCTTGTTTTGTTTTGTTTTTGTTTGGTTTGGGTTTTT
>CM040977.1:3434287-3472995 GCA_022985145.1 Pangasius djambal | reverse complement strand
TAAAAAAAAAAAAAAAAAAAAAAAAGGCGGTCTGTCTAAAGATTGCTAGCTAAGTGTGATTTCCTCACACAGTGAATGCCACACTTTGATCAAGTTGTTGGAGAGCTAGGGACTGTAGTGAAACTGACATCAGTTTATTCTGGAATCAGATAGAGATTGTCAAAATGTCTGTGATGCACCTGCGCTACATTTGGAAAGATCTCTCTCAGTCTCCCTTTTCACTTTTGGGGGTAACTAGACTTGAAAATGCTAAACGTTACTTCTGATCAAGATACAAACAAAGAGGAACATATTTCAGTTCAGGAAAGGCTGTAGTTTTCAGAACTACAGTTGCAAATGTCCAAATTTCACGATGTGAAGGGTTTTTACAGGCTGCCCCACAAATACTTGCATTCACATTACCTAACCTCACAATAGCATCAGCATTATAGCACCATAAAGTCACACACACACGTCCTAACTAAATATTCCAAACATAGCAACACAATAACGCTGTTCAGAAACATGAGTAAATGCTTAACTTTGATTCCACGCTTTCATGATTTTAGGTGGAAAAAGGTGAAACAAAATCATCTCCTGCCTCTTATGGAAATGCTGTGGCTATCTTCGCCAAAATGGTTGGTTATTGTAACACACTGGTGGTGTTGGTCAACTTTGTCGAACATCTCCTCACATAAAACTTCACCATGTCAACAATTATGCACATTTAGTCTGTTTATATAGAGCACCTGCTGCACAAGTCATAGAGCTGTGGTTATAGAAGATGAATCAACACCCTCTGACCCATCAGAATTCAACAGCGCCGTGGTATAACATGTTTTATTCATTGCTACCTACAGCACCACTTAATGATTTGATCCTGTAATCAGCACAGACCATTTTTACCATGTTATCTCACATCTTTGGTCAGATTATGTAATTTTTTTAAATCACTTCATTTACTTCAATCACATCAATCACTTAAATAAATAAATTCTTTCGCAAAACTGTAGACACTTGTGTCCACCTCTAAATGGACTTTTTTTTTCTATGTCAATATGCACTCGATCAACTATTATAACCAATAATAATTATATGACATGTTTTACCAGCGTGTTTATTTAGCAAGCAGACATTAGCAGGATTGTCTCCACCTCCAGTAAGTGGGTCCTGGTAGTGATGTTGTTGGTGATTTATCTCATTTGGCTGAAGCTTTTGTCTATTGCAACTTACAGTTGAGACAGGATACGACTGAACATTATGTGCCTTGCTCAAGTGGGATTTGAACTTACAACCTTCCAATCAGTAGCCCAATGCCTTATCCACTGAGATACCACTGCGAGGTCTGAACCCGAGCCAATTCGATACAGATGGATAAACTCAATGTCCTGCCTTACAGTATTGCATCTGACATGCAGTTTCACTCAGAAATGCGTCACAGTGCAGACGAAAAACTTGTTCAAAATTTCATTTCACGTCTTCTGTTAATTTGTAATTTGTAGCAGTTGTTTTGTTGATATACTGTAATAACCATATATTCGCTTTGAAATTTTCCCTCAGACTGCAATAATTTTGTACAGGCTCATGTCTCAGCCTACCCATATCTCACCTCCTGTATGTGGTCGTGTCTCATTTGTAAATCACTTGACCTGCTCCACACTAATAGCGGCTTATGAAAGCAATTGAAAATGACAATTATTCCAGCAGTGAGTTACAAGGTGCTAATGTCCAATTAGCACTGTCTTCTCAGATTTAATGACTAGTTGTAAATTTCAAATTTCCATCTCATTGAAGCATTTTAATTAGCTATGATTACATGTGGTCTGACCTTTCACAGTGGTCCCTGTCTCGTTGATTTACACGGCCATGGCTCTCCTGATTCAGACCTGAGGCTGTTGGGCGAGCATTGTTCATGACCAACACATTGCTGCAGTTATAATATATGACACTGGGTTATAATTGTTTTGTATCATTGATTGCAATGTCAAATTTCATGGTTTGCCTTGTTGACATTAAATTTATACTGAGTCTGGAGTAATGGAAATGGCTAATAATGCAAATGTCTGGCTTTTGACTGACTTTTGACTGGCTTGTGTGTGTGTGTGTGTGTGTGTGTGTGTGTGTGTGTGTGTGTGTGTGTGTGTGTGTGTGCGCACGTGCCGAGTTTGTATTCAGGAATGTGAACCAAAGTCCTTGCTCTGTTTCTGTGTTTGTGTTTGCACATGATATTTTTTTCCACTGTGGAGAAGGAAATGATGAGCTCATTAACAAACTTAGATGAGGAAGCTGGAACAGCAGCAGCTCCTCTATTTACCATCACATTATACGTCCTGTATACCTGCAGTGTGAAACACAACCCAGACTAATTAAGAGGAATACAAAGCAACACACACTCAAACTCAGCTGGGAAGAAAAATAATAACAGTAGCTTCTGAACATGGTAATGAGCACTTAGGCCCCGCCCACACCTACACAGATATTTTTGAAAACAGTATTTTCTCAGCATTTTTACCCTCCTAACTACAGGATTAACTACTGGTTTTATGCCACTGAAAACAAAAATGCCCTCAAACATGAGGAGTTTTTATAGCTCTTTCTTAAAACTATGAAATTTGAACTGTTTTCGTGTGGACACAGTTACAGTATGTTTTTTTTTTTTTTTTTTTTTTTTACAAAAAAGCATTCTGAGCGTTACAAATGTACTAGGATTGCTCACCAGGTTATTTTGTAGTCTGTAATTTCTTACTTGATAACTTTAGTGCAGTTTAATTTCACTTATTATTCACTTTAATTTATTATTACACCCTCATGCTGAGGCGCCAGAATAATCCACCGCTATGGTGCTACAGAGCATACTGAGAATGCAGTTTTTGGATCCTGGTGAACTAGCAGCTTGTGGAACAATTTTTTTTCCAACAGAAATTGTTGGGGTTGAAGAGTGTGTTTCCGCCTTCTCAATATGCTAGATGTTATTCTTGAGGCATTTGATGTAACAGTTTATGGCATACTATCACCACCTACAGGGCTGGTTCAAGTGTTTTCAAACTGTTTTTTGAACCGTTTTGGTTCAGATTGAGACAATTTTCCGAAAAACTCTTTGAATGGACGGGATTTCTTTTTTAAACAGATTGATAAAATAACAAGCTTTCAAAAAAATTCCATATGTGTATGGACAAGAGGTCTCAGAACTACATTAGCTATGTATGGACAAGGGGTCTCAGAACTACATTAGCGCTAGTCTAAGCACACAAACATGCAGACATGCTCAGTGACACACGTCTCCTTTTGTCTTTCATCTCAGAGTGAAACTGTAACCTCAATTTACATATTTTTCATCTCAGAGACCTTGTCAGCTTTTTCATATCTAACGTTCTTCAAAATATTTCTGGAGGTGTTTGTGAGTCTCTCCTGTCCTCGTGCTATCTCTCCGAGCCTGATAGAGATATCATTTCATTCCTGGAATGTACTTGTGTCAAATCTTCTACCCTTAGGGTGTTCCTTCCCTACAGAAGGAGAAATTGAAATTCAATGGATTTCCCACCTCTAAAAAGGTTGAACAGAGCATGGAGGAGAGAAAAAAAGCCCAGAGGGAGCACTGTCACGGCAAGAAAAATGGTGCCAGACATTTAGTTATTCATCCATATCTATTTTCAACCACAAAATTGGAGCCATTTGCCAGGCGCTGTGTGTCTCATCTTTCTGTGAGGGATGTTTTATCAACCTTTAGCTGCTCCTGCACAAATCTGCACACAGTGTTAGGGATATGAATAATGCACGCTCTCTGAGTGCAACCAATTAAATGTTTGTCACATTCAACCAAGGAATGTTAAGCTCTATATTAGATTAGAATAATATTTTAGAGAGCACCACAATATTTTATTACCAGTAAAACCTTCTTAATTTAATTCTGAGCATGTGACAAAATGGCCACTGATGCATAACCACACTCCATATACACATAAAATTTGATTATCCACTATCTGCTGAATGTTAAGAGATTTTCTGTCAACTATTTTTCAGAGCATAAAGATGTTCTAGTAGCTGGAATGTGGCAACAGCTCATTTTCTCCATTGTTCCGGTGATGCACACTGGAAAGTCTAATTTGTCATTGTAATTGTCATCTGGATAATATAATACAACATCTAGAGTGTTTCCACTCAGAGACTGTTCACCACTGCCAAGCTATTAATACACACAGTTAACACTTTCTCACCATGCATCCTGTTTTATTACACCTTTAGATATTAACATTATTCACATAGCTGAGTTGGTGCAAATAGTATACCTTTTTAATCATTAAAACCAATAAGTGACTGAGATAAAATGCTCTGGTGATGCTTTACAGCAAGGTTCCCTTAACTGACATTATTTAACCCATTAATTAACATGAACAAACTAGGAACTTCAGGATTAATACACTATAAGGACATTTACAAAGTAAATAACACATAATAACTTTTTTTATAATAAACTGAATAAGTCTCCATTACCCAATGTTCATTACTAGCGCTCAGTAATATTACAGCCACAATGATCAACACCTGTTAAAAAACGGGGGAAAAATTTTTTAGAAACCTTTTAGAACCTTTTAACTGGTATACAAAAATAACTCAGTTTTTTATTCCCCTTATACCACAGAAATTTACCAACGATTAAAATTATTTATTTATTAAAGACTGTCATACTTTTTATTCATGTATAGTTGCATTTTGTGGAACATCCACAAAACAAGTTAGTTCCTGTTCTCACTTACGTTATAGGAGCTAAAAACAATCCTGCCCCGTAACCGTGACAAAAAAATGCAGCTTGTCATGTTAGAGAGAAACCACAAAATGGAAAATCCTCTGTCCTGACTTTTCTTGGTGTTAACTTAAAGTTACAGCTTTATAGCTGACTGTTACAACTGGAGACTCCTTCCATAGATGCTTAATAAACATCTCCTCACAGAACACTTCACCATATCAATGATTATAAAACTGTTAGCTCTGGTCCACTAATCTGATTGGTCAAGCGGCATTCCAAGAGTGCCTATATTTCCTATAACAACACTGGGACGTTTCACTGTGTGTATCACTCCACTCGTCTGTGTTCACCACGTAAAATTCCACTTCCTAGTTCGAAACCCATTACTACTGTAGAGTTAGTGACATCATGGCAAAAGATACTTTTCAGGAATATATGTTTTGACTTAAAATATGAAAGCTCATCAGATGAAGATGAAAAGGAAGAAAGGATGCCAGATTCACCAGAAGCACCTTTAATGGGAATTCACAAATCATTATGAGCCAGCTAGCTGACATGCTATAAATTGAGTGTGGCTTCTTCGGGATCTATTTCAGCTAGCAGAGCAAAAATAAACAGAACATTTGGCCATATTGTATCCAAATTGTCACTTACTCAATATTACTTTCTTGTTTATAGAACCGTTTTATAAAAGCAATATCGCACAAGCAAGATTGCAGTTAAACTGAATATCAGTACAGCTGTGATTGTCTACTGCACTCAGCTTGTGGATTTGTGCCTAGCCATGACAATATTCAGAATAATTGCACTCTTGCTTGTGAGCTATTGCTTAAGTATACATGCTTTTTTTTTATCCGTTTGTGGAGCGTCCACTGTACAAGTTCCTTTGTAAGTTGTTACTATAGAAACAATAATGTATTCGTACGAGTGCATTAATATGAACCCGTGATCTGCAGCTGTCAGATCTGCTGTTAAAGAAAATGATTCAACACTTTCTGACTAATCAGAATTGAGAATTGTGCAACAGTGTTGTCGTATATCCTGCACTCTAAAACTAAAACTGAAGCAAGTTCCAATTTTAACATCTGGAGACCAGAGTTCAGTAAGCTATCAACATTTATCATTATGCTGTCATTTAATTTGTGCTAAATTATATGAAATTCTTTTTAGCATGGAATTTCTTTATTATTGCTGAAGTTTATTTTTTTATTAATGTTAATGAATGTGTCAAATAATGTTAGTTAATGCACTGTGTGAGATTAAAAATGGAAACCATCTGTCATTATGATATAAGAGAAGTCGCTAAGGACAAAAGAATTGCTTAAATTTGGCATAAAACTGAGATTTACAAAAGCACCATGTCTGATAGATTTAGCCAGTTTAGACTGCACAGCTTCATCCTTTTGTCTTTGAGCTCCTGCCAAATAATTCAACACCCAAAAGGAGGATTGTGCTCCTTAAAAGTGTCACACTGAGCTTGATCAGAGAGTGTCAGCAGGTGTTTAGCATCTTAACCTGGGGTGTAATGGCTTATTCAAGCCAAGACAGTCCCTCAGATACACAGTCAGACACCTTTATTGGCTTCAGCAGGGTGTCTCAAACATTTTGTAGCCAGGGAATCCTTTAACTGAAAAAACCCACAGACCATTCAGTACAGATTTATCTTATGAACTTCTCTTATTAACTTAATCCAAACATTTGGATGTATTTTAATGTGTAAAGTAATATTTTGGATATTGATTGAAGCATAGAACTTTTTATTCCTGGACTCTCCATTAACAGAACACATTCTGAATTAAAATCTCTGTAAGTTTCATTTTGATATTATTTATAGGCCTCTTTGTTATTTAGGTTTATTAAAGAATGGTTTAAAACCCATTCGATTCAAGTGACCAGTCAATGAGACAAATAACTATAAACAATCTTAGTGAGACATATGATTCAGTTTTCCATTTTGGTATAGTCTTGCAGTACAGACAATGGTAACAACGACATAGTCTTGCAACATTCAAAATGGAATTCAAATTGCCAACGTTCAAAAAAGTCAACTGATGCAGCAAAATGAGTTAGCATGGAATGCTGCAATTGCATAGACATTCCTCATAGACTATGGGCAAAACCCCATGTGAGCTCCTGATGCTCCTGGCTACAGTGTGCACTGTGCATATTGTTTAGTTTTACCATAATATCGCCATAAAGAGTTCTTCAGTTTGTTCCTCTAGGGAAGCCATTAAATGTTGAGTCCGCAGTGCTTCCCTATCAGAAAATGTTATCAGAAGAACATCCAATGAATCCTCAAATGGATCATTGTATGCATTGTGCTTTTTTTTCTTTCTACTGAATGTGTTTCTAAACATGCAACTGTGCAGAATGCCATACAGAATCCCATTTCTGGCTGCACAATGTAGACTGTAAAGCAATCATGTCTGCCCACTGAGTAGTCCATTGTGTTTTGGATAATTGTGGCATGGGATGCTTTTCAAGCACCACAATGATTTGTGTACACTATACAACTGAATGCAAATTATGGAATGATACTTAATAACATCCATTCAAAAATATCTAGAGAGATCTAGACAGATGGTTTTAAATTGCATTAGTCTTTGGTTTCACGGAATGAGCTAATAATTTTGTCACCAATGATACTGTCAAGAAATGTCTGCATTCCATTTATAAATTCTCAATTCTGACAAGACAGATGTACTTCTACCACGACCATAGGCAGCTAGAAATAAGCTTTCTGTTAATGTAGTAACTCAGATAGGCTTATATATGTAGATATTATTAATAGGATAGACTTGTTCATCTCTGAAACATTGCTAAGCTAAGAAATATAACACTTACCTGATGCAGGAAAAAAATTGTTCGTGCTTTTGTTACTGGGGCTATTGCCTTACTATCTGGATCTTGCTGCTCTTAGTAGAAACAAAAGGTTTGATCATATCACCCCTATCTTATCCACACTACATTGGTTTGCATTGATTATAAAATACTAATAATGACCTATAAAGCACTGAATGGTCTCAGCCCACAGTACCTGATTGAATTTACGGTCTATTGATCTGCCACACATGCATCTATTAAAATGGGTAGGCTCTTTATTAGTACCTAGAATGATAAAGTCTACAGCAGTGGAAAGAACTTTTCCCCTACAAATCCCCCCAGCTATAGAACAGCCTTCCTGGTAGTATTCAGGACTCAGAGACAGTCTCAAACTTTATGCCAAGGTTGAAAACCTATTTGTTTAGTCAGACATGTTGTTAAATAGTTTTTCTCTTAGGTAACATACAGATCTGGGGGATTCGTTGGCTTACAGAGTTATGGTAAACTGGGATGTTTTTATGCTGTCACACCACACTTTCACAGGTTCACTCAGGTTTGTTGACAGTGGAGTGCTGTGGATCTTTGTGTTCCAGGATGCCCTCATGCCAGTGTTACATTTCAGCTCTCACTTTGAGTTACACAAGGTACACCCATTTAAACCAAGGACAAGAGGATACCTAATAATCTGTTTTCTCTCTCTCCCTCTTTCTCTGCTGAGCTGTCCATGTACTCCTGCTGCCTGATCCTGATACACTTTGTTCTCTTGCCCTCTGGACCTGCCTGATTCATCATGACGCTCCACTTCTGACTGGAACTTCTGCACTTGTGACCCATCTTCTGTTGCTGTGTATTCCCACATGGATACCCTAAGGTTTTCACATCCCAAGATTCACCCTTGCTTCTTACCATGCTGAAGCTGATGCTGTAGCCATGTACCTTCTAATAACCGTTGCTTCATAAAGACTATCCCAGGACTCTTATTCACAATGTATTAAGAGATGGCAACCTAAATCTAAAAATTATACATGGCGAAAGTTACTCATATTCAGAGTCAGGTTATGCACATGCTTAAGCTGATTTTCTGGGCTTCCCATTCAGATTATACAAATCACTTGTGTATAGTTCCCACCCCCAGAGGTTGGCAGATTTTCTTGAGTAGAAGTGTCAGAAACTGAGTTTTTCCAATACTGTCTAAACCACTGCCTTTAAACATAAGCACTTGCATTTTCTGTAAAAAACTTTAAAGTTTGCAGTACTTGTACCCCATGTTGATATCATGTTTTAACTATTCTGCATAAAATCACTGTATGTTCAAGGCACTATGTAAGTGATTTTGTTTCACCTTCTGCTTCCTTATGCATGTAGATTTCACACCATTGTAGTATATTATATTGGATTAAACTGCACTATAGTAGATTGGGTTTTATGACAATTGGGGTATCGTTAAATGGTTTGCTCGTAAAGTTACACATTGTCTCACCTTCTATAGAAGGCACTGACTTTGCTTTATGCCTTTTCTCAATAAGTCATAAATATGACATGAGATCCAGCTAACATAAAAAAAGTCAGTACACACAGAGGACTAGACTGACCTTGTGTGGAACTGAAATAGACTGGGTTCTAAAAAGATAAAAGTGAAAGATGTATTTCTTTTGATTAAGTGCCACTAAAAAGTGTTCACATGGCTCTCTTCATATGGCTTTCAGCAGTTGCCGTATCTGATGGCTAATAGGTTCAAAGTCTTGCCACCGAAATTTGCTTTAACAACTCTGACTGCTGAGGTCACACACTTCTCTGCACTGAATCCTTTGCCTTGTGCTTGGGGTCTTTCACAGATGAAAGAAAGAAATCTATCCATTTCACAGCTTTAGCAGAGTCAGGCAATTTATTATTTGCCATTTTCTACTTTCAGACTCCAGTACCATTAACCTTCCCCTTGTGTGCTGTGTTACTGAATAAAGTGTACTAGCACCTAATTAAACTATCATGTTCAGTTCCAGTTTACTATATATTGCTCACAGTTTTGGCCAAATGTTGGAGAGATAATAATGGTATCAGGTAATTTCACATACAACTCAGAGTTTTACTCTGATATTCAGAAGCCAATTTGCTTCAATATTTTATTCAAGTTGTTTGAAATATTTGCAGTGGTAGAGATTTAAATGTATCAGGAGATTTAAATGTATGGACCAAATAGTTATTATTAGCTACCAATAAAAAAGGGAAACAATGAAACTTGATATACATGCCCAGATGGATGTCCCCTACCAGTGGCAACATTCCCCTTCTACTTGGAACATTTGATACTGTAAGTTATATTTATCTTGAAAACAGTACTGTGGCCAACTTCAAATTAAAGCTAGTAGTAAGCATTAAGCTTGATTTAATTTACATAATGCTTCTCAGTCCCTCTTAGCTTTCAATAATTATTAGCAATATTGTCATGCTGAGGTAAAGTATTGCTTTATCAGTATTGAGTGGCTCTGCTGTGTAAAACTCAGTCAGGAGATGTGTTTTCGATCAGTGTGTGAGCTGTAAGTTCTTCTCCAGCAGCTCTGCAGGACCAAACACTGTCTCTTTATGGCAGCACATGCAGGAGGCTACAGCATCGATGGGAACAGCAGATGGAGGGTTTATCTTCAGATTTCATCTCTACATGTCCATCTGTGCTTGAATGCAATAGAGTTGTTACAGTTTAGCAAGTCATCTCTTTCCAGCAGTGTAGAATGTCTCAGCATTGGCAACTGGGATTACACACAGATGCTTATTTGGAACTAGTTGAGCATTTATTTTTATTGAATGTGTTTATAATACTGGGTGTTGAACTGATTAATTCAGATATTTGTCCATGCTGTGATGGTAAAATACACTGACAGAAACAGTTTGTTTGTTTTTTGTTCTTTCTAGGACTTCCTTTTATTCTAAATAGCTAAAATGATTCTTAGTTGGGGGATAGTGATGTTATCATTGAAAAAAAATGTTAGAGTGGATTTATACCCAATTATCCATTGTCCATAACAAAATAGCTATAAATAAATCAACCCAATACACAAGTCCATGAGGATAAAAAAAGAAAGATCCCACTTTAGAAGCTTTATTAACACTGGCATTCTTGTGGAAGACTGATGAATTGCTTGTGCCCCTGGTAATGAGGCTAAAGCATAAAAAATAAATGCCTCAAAGGGAATTGAGCCCAAAGTAAACAAGGCAAGCAACCCATATAATTTCAGCCAAATATGCATGAAGAATATTGCAATGCTGTTGATAATATCAGAAAACCACAAAAAAAACCACAATACTAACAGTAAGATCCGGCTCTCAGGCTAAAAAGACATCAATGCTAGCAGCAGTGGAGAGTGGCTGTCATCTTCGGTGTGGTCAGTCAGCATGTGATTTGAGATGTGAGTTCAGTAGTATGATGTGGAATAGAGAAGCCGGGTTAACAAGCATAGCAGCAAATCTCTGTTCACAGGTCAGAGGGATTAAATGGAGTTTGAGTTGATTCTGCTTCATGGAGATTGAGGTGAAGTGATCAGACCACAAACACACACCACTGATCTCTGGGAGCTGTTAGCAAAACTGTCTTATGTAAATTCCATTAATGTTAATGTTAATTTTAATGTTAATGTTTTACAGTTGCCCCACAGCACCATAGTCTTAGAAGTGTTATCATTTATAAAATATACACTCTAAAAATGCTGGGTTATTTTTACAACTCAGTTGCTGGGTTTAGTTTGTTGGGTCAGGTAGTTGGGTCAGTGTGACCCAAATTGGGTTGATAATGGACAATCCAGCATGGGGGATGTGGACCTGAAAAAGAACAGGCACAATGCATCAAGATTCATTTTCTGCAATTTTCTACCGCGCCTGTCGAGACAGAGTGGCAACAAGAAAAAAGTCTGAAGTAAGAGAAAGTGGATGCACCTTTACCCCCAACAATTTTCTCCCCAATTTGTTCTTGCCAATTCCCCCCCACCAGCCAGCTCTCCACTATCACACTACCGTTACCAACCGGGAAGGATGAACACGTGCTAACATGTTCTTCCTCTGAGACACATGAAGCCAGCCAAACACATCATTTCAAACTGCTGCTTATGCTGTGCCACATGGTAGTTTAACATACTCAAAGGAAAGTGCTATCTACCCTCTTTTGCATACACATCCATGATTTACTAGTGTCACTGTGATTGACAGGGCATGAAGTATGTCATCCAGTCCACCCAGAGAAAGCAACCAATATTACAACACTTGGACTCCATTGATGGCTGTGGGATCCTTGAAATTCGTATAGCTTGATAATATTAGTCTGCTGACAAAAGGTATGTTAGCTAACGTTATTTGAGGGGAAAAGTTGGCTTCTTGTAATAAAAAAGACAAGTTAGTATTTTTAAGAACGTTTTCTTAAAGATTTGATTAAATTATTACATTATTACCATTAAGTTAATTAATTTTGGGCTTCAACGCAACTATTAGGGTTACTTCAAGATAGTTAAAATTAACCTTGTATTTTCTCTGTAACATTATCTCGGATTATCAGCTAGCACTGTTGCTGAGTTGATTCATTGTCTGTGATTTCAAAATGTATACAGATATGATATTGAGTTATCATTTTTAAGTTGAATAACTTAGCTTTCACATGCAATGTGTGTTTTGTGAGAAAAGGCACTTCCTGAAGCTTCTTTTGAGCTAATACAAAAAAAAAAACCCAGATAAATAAATAACGCACTCATGCAATACGCATACTGTAGCCAAAAAGACTTGAGTCTACACCCCAGGCATGTAGTCATTTTTACCCACAATCTGGGTTAAAAAAAAAAACAACCCAGCATGCAGGGTCAACATCCAAACTCAACCATGCTGAATCAAAACAGCCTATGCTAGGTTTATTGTTTGTCTGCTTCAGTTTGACATTAAGTTCTCAGTAACTATACAGATGTATGCTGCATTGAAACCGATCTTTTAGCCAAAGCAAAGAGTGTTGTGAACTGACTCAGCTGTCTCTGAAATGATTTATTAATTCATGCAGTCTGTTAGCTTGCCTTTCCACTTCAAAAGCTTGTCTAATGAACAAAGTCTGCACTTGGCCTTGGGCCCCTCATGATGATTTTCCGATCGAATCAGAACCTAATCCACACATTTTTCCACACAGTTTAACCTGTCATTTTTCTTTCAAGTTGATTTCATCAGAAAAATTCTGTACTTTCGTTGATTAGCGCACATTATATCTGATATCGAATGCGTTCCACTTCTTTTCCAATTTTTAGTCATGCATGAAGACAGGGACAGTGTAAAGCATGACTGCATTTTATCATTGTTCATTTTTGGACACAGTTTTATTTGTGTACTTCATGCTTCGCTTATTTTCAATCTGTCCACCCTACTGTGTGTGTGTGTGTGTGTGTGTGTGTGTGTGTGTGTGTGCATATTTGTGTGTTTGGGTGCAAATCTGCATATTTCCTTTTCAGTTTTCAAAAACACTTGAAACTATCCTTTTCCCTCAGGTGCCAATTTGTTCATCGTCTCGTCAGATGAGCGCTGACGTGTTGCATGTCATCACTCAGCCTCCGCACCAGGTTTAGCTCAGTGTTTGCCTTTAGAATCACTAATTGTGTTTTTCCTCCACATCATTTCCATGCACGACTGCACGCTATCAACACACACTCCCTGACACTTCATCACTTCACAAACATCTAAATTTAGGTGACAAACTGTTTTCTGTGCCTCAGATTCCAGATTATTTTACATGAATTCAACAATTCAGGAACAGTTTCTTTTGGTGTTTTATTTTTCATTAAATTCATTTTTTAGCCCAGATGTCTTGGCCATCAGTGATTTAATGGATGCATTAACGGAATAGTACGGTGCTTTCACACATGCAGTCTGTTTCTCTGGTGTGCTTTCCGTGAACTCTCTTGCAGTTCAATTGAGTAAGAAAGTAGTGATTTCTACTCAGACTTGCCAAAATGTATTATTATTTTCCATCACTAATTTTCAGACTAAGAGTTTTATGAGTATGTTTTCAGCCCTACATGCCTCTCAGCCAACTTTTTTTTTTTTTTTTTGCTTTGGGGTTTAATTATTTGCAGTGTGGAACCAAAACAAATCAAATAGCAAACAAACCAAAAGTATCAAATTGGATTTGATTTAGACTCAGCAAACAGACTAATAGGTATGAACACTGTTAAAGATACAGTTGCTGGACTCAGGAGTGGTGCAATAGAGAAGCATTCGTCCAGAGATTGTGAATTATAATTCCAATGATGCCACAATCATCCTTATTCTCTCTTCAATTGTCAGTGTCTGGGAGCTCATGTATGTGGAAGAGGGCAGATCATAGTAGCGCCAAAGAGTGCAGAACTACACTACCCATCAGCCCCAGCACATCACATTCCTCACTAATCACTCTCACCTGTCTCGTTATGCCTATTTAAGTTCTAGTTTTTCAGTGTTTCACAGTCAAACTTCTGTTGTAGTTGACTTTTGTTGCCGTTGTTCGTTATCTTTTTAGGCTAATTCATGCCATGTTTATGTTACCTTGCTTCGCTACTCCTTGTTTTGTTTCATGTTTAAATAAACTAAATCTGCACTTGCCTCTGCTGCCATTCTGTGACATTATACAGCATAAGCGGCATTTTGAGAAGACATTGGCATTGTATTAGTCTTGAGTGAAAACTCTTGTAAAACTTATGTCTATTTCTCAATATAAAATGTAAATCTAAAAAAACGAAAATAAGACACATTCTGCAAGTGATGTAGTTCACTCTAATTTAACAGAGGACTTTTGCTCAAGCATTCATAAAATACAAATATAATGCTCCTAATGTCTAATTAAACAGCTTCTTAAACAACCGGTGCAACAGTTACACGAAACAACTCATAAAGAAGATCCTCTAAATGAAAAGAGAAGAATATTTAGTCCTCTAAAGCTGAAGGGCAGTGCACTAATAAGGTATGATTAGATTATATTTATTGACGGGGTTGAAGTCAATCACAGCAATGTCAGAGAGGATATATAAAGCCCACCTACACTGATTCTTTCTCTTTATTTATGATGCAGAGGACATTATGGTGAGGGAAGGTTGACATTAATGTTCACCTTGAAAGCCGGATACAATTTTATTTTCATAATTTCACCTACAGATGCACTGGTTAAGGTCGTGCACTGGTTGTGTTTTCAAAATCTAAGAATGCTGTTGGAACTTTCAAGAAGAGCCTTAAACATCAAGCTCTCAGCTACACTGAATATTTTAACTTTAGGTTTTCTGACATCTTCAGGACAGAGGATTTTACACTTTGCAGTTTCTGACAAGAACATGATAAGATATAACAAGAAACATTTTGTGGCTTATTAACATCAAGAGAGAGAGAAAAAAAGAGAGGCTGGTAAGGGAACCACTGTTTACAGCTGCTATTTCATAAGTGATAAGAGGCTTATCTGAGCTTCTGAGGATGCCCCAAAACGGATAAATGGATAAAAATTAAATGTAACTATAAATGGATGTGTCATTTTTTAAATGTAATTGTTGGCAGATGTCTGTGGTATAAGAGGAATAAAACACTTTAGGAAGTGCTGTTATAGGAAAATGATCAACTTAAGGGCAGTAACAGTAACTCTGCTTAATCACACCTCACTATCATTGATTATTTTCCTATAGTAGCATGGCACTGAGTGTTTTATTCATTACTTATCTTCTATATTTTCAGGTGAAAATCACTTTTCTTAGGAGTCTTGGCTAGGAACTAATAATCACACTGGACACAAGTAATATTTAAGTTGCACATGTACACTAAAAAGTACTTAAAGAGTAGGCGTAACCACAGATAAATAAATTCCATAAATTATATTTACATTTGGAAAAATACAACAACTCATTTTGTTTTACTGACAGTGTTACGATATTTTTTTTGTGTGTATATTTTGCCACTTTTCTTAAAGAGAATATGATAAAAGATTGAGAACGTAGTGGCGCTGTCCATGGTGCTGACATATACCCCTCTCTCTCTCTCTCTCTCTCTCTCTCTCTCTCACACACACACACACACACACAGCACACACACACCTTGTGTTTGAATGTACCCTGTCAAGTGCGGCAGTGTACATTTCTAAGCTACATGACATCTCACCATGTCTTAATTTACCCAGAATCCCACTCGTGTTCTGCTTTGCAGCATTCGCTCTGTGGTCTCATGTGTGACCGGTGTGTATTTGAGTAAGAGAGAGCCTGCAGTTTTGCTTCAAGGTTGAGCTGAAATGGTGTGGAGCAGAGGTGCTCTAAGTTGGCGCAACAACAGAGTCCTTACAGCGGAAAAAAAAAAACGTCAGTGTACACCCTCATTATCATGGCAATCTGACTGTTCAGATATTACACACATAAGGAAAAAAACACTTGGAGTGTGCTGTTATAGGAAAATAATCCATGACATTGTGGTGTAATACTGTTACCATGGTGAGATAGAGTATACAACAGTAATTCTTTTTAACCATTTACAGTTACGTTTATTGTTATGAAACGTCCATGATTTCCTGTTATCGCTTACGTTATAGGAGCTACAAACAGTCGTTCCTTCATCAGCCTCTCTTACGTTATCTCTGTTATCTCGTTATCTATGTTAATAAGTAAAAGGAAAAAAAAAAACACAGCTTGTCATATTACAGAGAAACTGCAAAACGCAATCTCCTCCATCCTGAAGACCTTCCTGTAGCGGAAAACTTACTGTTACAAAGAACTGACACTGGAGACTCCTTCCATAAATGTTCCCAACATCAGTGATTATGTTTTTCTTCATTAAATAACTCAACATTAAAAAACAAAACAAACAAACAAACAAAACAACAACAACAACAACAACAAAAAAGCAAATCTGACCAATCAGATTTGAGACCTTAAATTCAACAGCACCATGCTATGAGTCAGTTTAATTATTAGAACAATGGGACCTTTTTACAGAATCCAAACCGGTTACACCATATTAAAATACTTTTTTAAAAATGACATTATTTGATTGTTTTTAAGCTATTAAGGTTAGGATTAAACTATGTTTATAACAACTTGATCATGATCTAGACCACTGTAAGATTGTTTTAATGATGGAGCCCATTGAGAACAATGAGTATAACTGATAATATTTTAATAAAAGTAAATATTAGTGTATATATACCGTGTAAAATCAAAATCTAAATGATAAATTTAGACTTCACGTGTGTTTTGTCATTTTGAACATTTTTGTTCATTGGGTGGGATCACTGCCCCCCCTGTTGGTGGTCACGGAATATCATAGAAATGAAAGTATTCCAATAGTTTCTGACTTGATGAAAGTACATTCAGATAATAAACATATTAAAAATGCATATATTATTATGTATATTTTTTTTCCTCCTCACATGCACCCTCAGTAAACACACCAGATGAACACAAAGCATGCTTTGGAAAGAAATGAATCGCATAAATAATGTGCATAAGAAAGCAGAAAGCAGAAGGAAGTGATCAGTCTGAAATCTGAAATCATTCAACAACAAAAAAAAAAAGAGAAGAAAGAAAGAAAAAAAAAAAAAAAAAGATTGTGCGCGCGTGCGTGGCGCTTTTTGCGCGCCCGCGCGCATGCCGGTGCATGGGTGTAAGCGCGCGCTCCGGAATCACTTCATTTCAGTCTGCGTCCTAAGAGTTATTCATGGCGTAATAATTTATTACATTAGAAAAATAAATAAATAAATAAATAAAAACGCGAGGAAATGAACATGTCATCTAGGCACCTCACGAGCGCTGCGTCCCCCCTCACGCGCGGTATAACGGCGAGTCTCGCGCTCTCTCTCTCTCTCTTTTTCTCTCTCTCTTTCTCTCTCCCTCCCACAACACAACAACCTGCACTCCAGGGTCGGAGAGGAGAGGATTCGCCCGCGTGCTCGGGAATGTTTTCATACGCATGCACGTGCTGAATAACGGATTTATCAGACGGGAGCTCGAGCGAAGGAAAAAAAGGCGCAGAGAGAGACAGAAAATACTACTACTAATAATAATCATAATAACGGAGACTTGCGCCGAAAACGCTGCGCGCGCGCGCGCGCACACACACACACACACACCGCGCGCGCAAAATCCTTTAAGAGATGAGCGCGAGGCTTTTTTGAATCCTTGCGCGAGCGCGTCGCAGCCGGCGCAAGCCGTTGGCCGTTGGGGAATTTAAACTGTAACGGAAAAAAAAGCTTCTGTTATTTTATTTATTTGTTTATTTATATTTTTAAATTTTAGCGTCGCGCGACCATAAAACACACAGAAGGACTACAGAGAAACGCTGTCTTTGTGTGTGTGTGTGTGTGTGTGTGTCATCATGAAAATACGCCTCTACAGTAAGTCTTTATTAAATTAATTTCTTATTATAGGCTTGTTTTTTTTGTAAACGTCAGCGTCTTTTTGGTAGCCTAAGCGTTAACGTAAAAAAAAAAAAAAAATACGTTGGCTATATTTTGGTCCTGACGCTGTGCTGAAAGTGACAGAGAATGGCTAAGCTAACGTCCTAAATAAAGTGTGTGTTTTTTCTACACTAAACAGTAGGCTAAGTGCGTGTAAATATGGTGTAAATATGGCTTTGTGTGTGCGTGAGGTGCCCAGTGTGTGCTAACACACTATTCTAACACCCTACTTAGTGTAGTGTGTTAGGTGTGGAACTTGTCCGTTGTTTCTATACTGCCTCCTTCTCAGCCCCAGCCCTGTGTGTTGTCTGTTTCAGGGGAAAGTTTGCCGTCGCCTGCCGAACAAGCAGCTTGGTGTGACTCCTCAGAGTTTTATTTATTTATTTTTTTCCCATCTGAACTGAAATAAGAACTGGAACCGGAAGTTTAACGATGAAGAGGAGGCAGAAGCGCGTGCTGCAGATGGCGTTTTTATTCACGCTGGCTCTCATCTTCTTGCCCAACGTGGGTCTGTGGTCCCTGTACAGAGAGAAACACCTGCTGAAGGCGCACGAAGGAGACGAGCAGGTAAGTCAGTGGCAACTTCCGGTATACGCCTCTGCGTGAGCACGTGCAATGGAACAAAAGAGAGAGACAGTCATTGGTCCATTTTGACACTGGATCACTGTGATTTGACTGCTAATACACTTTATTGAAGGAAAACTGCACCCTGAAACACAGGAGCAACTTGGTGTATTCCCTTGAGAAGTTAGCGTGCATTTGTGTGCTGCACTGACGTCACATGGTGATATTGTTAATACTAGTGCAGTTACAGTGGAAGAAACCCATTTCAGCAATTTCAACCATAAGCTATAACGATTAGAACAAGAGCTTCTTTTCTCACGCCCCATTTTCCAGTGAAGTTCAACATCAATGAATGCAAATCCAGCATAGAAATAGTAGGGATGTTGGTGCATACGGTGGACTCGAAGTCCCAGAATGCATCGCAGCTAAACAATGACGAGATTCGCCAGAGACCCGGCTCGGCTAGTTAGCGATCTATGAAACGATGAGTGCAATGAGCGTGAAGCTTTGGAAGGTGATCTGTTTGAGCAGAGTGTACAGATGAGGAAGTGAAAGAGCTGGAAAGGACTAAAGCGCCGCTGCATCGCTCTCTTTAGCTAGAGATGAAGCGTGGTCACCGAACTGCATTATGGGTAATGTAGGAAAACTCAGAACTTCATTACGAAATAAATCTTGGATGCTGTTGAAGGTCACATGTTAATTATGCAAGTCGTTCAGGGTCTTGTATATATTGATGCGTCTTCAAAAGACGTAATGCAACCTTTTAATCCACGCTGAAATCTAGATGTTTCATACAACATGGTTTCAGTTCAGCAAAGGTAAAGTTTTAGCTCGACTCAGATCGACTCTACTTCAGTAGGAAATCGAATTGAATCGACTCGACTCAGTAGGAAATGTTGGTTGAGGTTAGTGTTGTTGTTAACATCAATCCTTACAGCATTATTCATCCAGCACCATTATTCATCTCACATCATTATTGTTACCAATTATTCATTAAAAAATAATTCTCATGAGCTTGAGTTTGTCCCATCAGCTCCTGGCATATTCTTCAACTGGAAGATATTTGCATTCTTCCTCTACTTCCTCGGGGACATGTGAAGCCAGTCGGACTGCTGCTCATGGGGCATTGTAACACACTCGGAGGAAAAAGCGCTATCCGCCCTCTTCTGCATACATGAGCTCAAAGACGCCTACGATTGGCTAGTGTCGCTGTGATTGACAGGGGAGAGAGAGTACGCCCCTCCCACTCTGAGAGCACAGCAGATTTTTGCTTTTTTGAATTCTCCTCTCCACGGATGGCTATGGCATCGCCAGGATTCAAACTCATATTTGTGCACTTTTCTTTGCTCTTAGTAGTTTCCCACACTGTTGTGGATGGTGTAGCACTTAGTTCAGCATTTTATGTCATGTGTAAATTAAAATCTTACATAAAATATAGAAATAACTAAGAGCATGTATTCCAGCATGCCACAACATAATATCACATGGTGTGTCTTAATTCATGGAAAGTTTCAGCATGCTGTATAACTTGCTCTCTGCTCACAGTAGTGCTTGGTGATTTGAAGAAGTTTGTTTTGGATTTTGTTGCCTGTGATACAATGCTATTACTCACGGGAGAAATACAGAGTCTGTTTATTGCAATTTAATTTTTTTCTCATTTGTATTTGCCTGGGTTTTGTGTAGCTTTGTCCTGAGGCAGGCCACACACTTCAGGAGTCACTTCAATCCATCCAATTCAATGAGCAGAAGCTGGATGTTGACAGGGACAGAAATATCAGAGACTCTTGTACAGGGATTTGTCCTTTCTGCGTCTGCTTGTGTTCTGCACCTTTCCTAAGATGAATCAGACGGATCTGACACGCTCGCCTGGGCAGAAATCTAATGCAATTAGAGGCAGTTTGACAGGTAGGCCTTTCTGCTATTAGCCCTTTACCCTGCTTTTATTCTCTGGCTGGAACATTCAAAAGGGCTTCATAGCTCAGAGCCACTTCATTAATGGCGTTCTCTGAATGTGAAAAGTCCTGTACTGTAATGAAGTCAGAGAGCAATCTATTGATTCTCCAACAGTTTTTAATATATGAGAATACCATCTGAATGAAAGTATATGAAAGGTGAAGGAAAGAAAGGAGCATCTTAGATCAGACTCAGTCCCTCTTGTATCACACATTTCCTGCCTCGACAAGAGCTGGAGTTTGCAACCAGGAAGAAAAATCCCTTCCTTTTATTGTGCCTCTGTAAAGAAAATTGACAGCTTAGCTATCGCTGCTGTTCCAATAAGCCCCGGAGAACACCGGTGACTAACTCCCTCTGTGTTTACCCTCCTTTGTTGGCCAGGAGCAATTACTTGTGATTGGATCAGTAGAATCCTCATTCATTGATACTGGGTGAAGCTTAGCTGCATAATAGTCCTAAGGAAATGCTGGATGATGAGAGATTCGAACCCTTCCACTAAAGCTCCTGTTTCATAAGAAGTGAATGTAATTCTTTGTCATGTTCTCCTCTGTTCCTTTGTTTCTTATTTTGTGGGCATTGCACAGAATCGGCTGTGACGGTTCGCTCCTGTATCACTCAGCTCTAAACAGAGTGTGTGTGGTTTCACACAATGCCACTGTTATGAGATGGACAGGGTTGATAACCGAGCGCCGACACAGATAACCTTTTCTCAGTGTTTTAAGAGGACTGAAATCAGCAGTGGGAAAGGCGATAGAGTTTTACACAGAGCTGGACCACACACTCATTCCATCTGAGTAAGTCAGCAGCCAGGCCTGCCCTTTACTGCCAGATAGCATGATGATAACGAGAGTGTAACAGAAAGGAGGAGGAAGAGGAAGACCAGGCACAGTGCTGCACAGCCTCATGCATTTTCAGCTGGCTCTCCTCAGATCCTGTGTTAATCCACCCGTGGTTACGTCAAGCCAGATAAATGAGGAACGCTTTTGTCACTTTCCATTTGCATGCATAGTGACAAGAGGAATAGAGATGGAGTAATTGCAATTCCCCTCGGTGTCAAAGCAAAGAGACGCGTTATGGTAATGGACAAGTCGAACTGACACTGAGGGTGATTTTGGGATGATTTGAATAGAACACACGCACACACACACACACACACACACACATACAGACCAAATCCCACATCGAGACTGAGTAATGCATTGTGTAGCAGGAGTCTGGATGAAATTATAGAGTTTTTATAATTTCTATATAATTATAGAGAAATTATAAAGTCTATCACTGTGACACTATAGTAGACTTTAGTAATGGACTGCTGGCTATGAACATTTAAACAGTAACCATATTATCCATGGGAAGAATGAGTTCACACACAATTTCCATTTTTGCTTAATGTGCATTCACCAATGCAGACCACACTTACAGTCCAAATTAAACAGAAATATTGTTTTAATGACGTGGGGTAAAAGGGAATAATGAGTCTTATTCATCAAAGATGTGTAGAAACCTGCACAGATTTGAATGATGAATGAAGAAATGTGTATGAAATTGTCAAAATCAGCCTTAGATCTAAGGAGACCACACACTACTTCCTTATTTATATATATATATATATGTATATATATATATATATATATATATATATATATATATATATATATATATCCATACAACACAATTTAAATATACATAGGCATACATGTACACTATATGGCCAAAGGTATGTGGACACCTGACCATCACACCCATATGTGGTTCTTCTCCAAACTGCTACCACAAAGTTGGAAGCACACAATTGTAAAGGATGCCTTTGTATGCTTTACAATTTCCTTTCACTGGAACTAAAAGTCTCAAACCTGTTCCAGCATGACAGTGCCCCTGTGCACAAAGCGAGCTCCATGAAGACATGGTGTGTGAAGGTTGGAGTGGAAGAACTCGAGTGTCCTGCACAGAGCCCTGACCTCAACCCCACTGAACACCTTTGGGATGAACTGGAACACCGACTGCACCCCAGACCTCCTCACCTAACATCAGCTCCTGACCTCACTAATGGTCTTGTAGCTGAATGAACACAAATCCCCACAGCCACGCTCCAACATCTAGTGGAAAACCTTCCCAGAAGAGTGGAGCTTATTATAACAGCAAAGGGGGAATAAACCTGGAATGGGATGTTCAACAAGCACATATGAGTGTGATGGTCAGGTGGCAGCAAACCTTTGGCCATATAGTGTGATGTTTTTAATTTAAACAACTCAGGCAATTTTCCATCCTGAACATCCAGCTGGGGAGATGCCTCATAGGTTCTGGGTGGTTCTCATTGAAAGAAATCTTCTGCAAAGATACAAGGTACAAACATAACTGGAAATAAACTATTTCTTAATGCCAGTAAAACCTCTGAATATTTCTGGTGTGTTTTAACGTTGATTAGAAATTATGTAATAACCACAAGTGTGTTATTATAGAGCACCGAGCCAGTCAAGAGGATTTTACAGATCTTCTCATGTCTATGCTTAAATTTACACACCCTCCAACCACATGTGAATTTGATCACATAAAGATGAAATTGATGAATAACAATTTTTTGCATTCCTTTGTCATTTGCTTTTTACTATGCAGTACACTGTTGCTCAGGCAAATGAAGAGGCCACATGGAGTTACTGAACTGAATATCTAATTGAGCTGTACAGGGATGGAATCACATGCTGGAACCTAATGGAGCAGATTCATTTTTCCATCTGTTCGCTTAATTCATCACCATAAGGCTGTTTTGCAGTAATTGTACTTTCTCACGAATCCTGCTAAAAATGATTATTATATTTCTTTATATTTTATATTTTATGTTTTATGTGTAGACATGTGTTTGGGATTTATTTGCACAGCATCATCAGCAGATACCACGAACTTTCCTCGACCGCTGTACCAGCAGCAGCAGCCTGAATCTCTCCAGAGAACAATAGTTTAAGTGTGATTACTCTGATGTGCCTCATGAGGTGATAAGAAACACCATCCCCCAGATTAAAGAGCATTACATATGGGGTGTGTGTTATGCAGCAGTGTAAGGTGATATAAAAGCACTTCATCTCCACCTCTTGAAACAATGCGTGATGGACCTATTGAGGCTTGTGAGCTCCATTAAGCTAATAACTGTACTACAGGAGACGGAAAACCCCTTAAGGACCCTTATTGTTCAATCACTCCTGCATTTTAACAAGGAGGTCTGACTCAGTGTCATGCATGATTATACGCCATGTACATGTTAGTGATCAAGAACATTGTCGCTTTTTAACCGTCAGCATTTCATCTTAAACTTCATCTTAAAGCAGCTGAAACGGTTTCGGAAGAAACGGTTGTGTATTGTTCCAGTCCGATCCTCATTATTTATCCTGAACTATGCAGAGAAATTCTGGAGTAAATTTATAGCAGCTTTGACTGACTCCTCCACCCAGGTGATTGTTATTCAAGGAGAGCGGACCCTCTTTTGTTTTATGGCTCCTTTCCTCATCGTGTGCAGATTTATGGCATTAAAATCCACTGCACAAGGTGATATTTGTCATCAGCGTAACATAACAGCAGCAAAATGAGACAGTGGGTTTAACTCTGACTGAGAATCTGAGTTTAACGCCTGTAGGGTGGAGTGTCATGACTTATTACCTGCGTTTTGTGTGTAACAATCAATCACAATGATCTCAGGACTATTTGTTTGCTGTTAATAGTGCTGAGCAGTATTTATGCTCTTTGCATTGACTCATGGTGTTTCATTAATAATTAGAACTATTTCGTTGACTCATGGTGCTGGAAATCAGTGATGGACATAGATAGCAGGAAAGGAAATACAGTGAAATGCAGTTCACAGTGAACTCCCCATGCTACATCTTATTAGTTATGTTTATAACACAGCAGGAAACATGTCCTGCTCCCTTTAGCCTTTTTCAGATGTAATGGTTCACCAGCAAGCTCTTCCCTGTGCATTCAATCGATTGCTAGGGCTTGCTGGTTTTCTTTCTCCGAAGTAATCACATCACCCTTTGTTTATCCTGCACCTCATAACTGAATTGAGATCGATTGAGAGCATGTCTCATACTGTCTCAGTCGTAACCCTTAGACTATGAATCAAACATGAAGGAAGACGCTGGAAGACTTTAATTGGAATTGCAGATGGTGTCCTGTACTTGGAAATGGTATAAATTCACATTTTGCTATGGCTAAATCATAGCATAAAAAGTTCTTATGCTATTACTTCCTTATCTCCCATTTTCTCTATGAATATAAAATGTCAGTCTGAAAGCTCAATTACTGCAGGAGACCAACAATCTCTGAAATGTTCTTGACAGTAATTAGAAAGAGCTTTCTAATTTTCACCACTTTAATTTCCTTTCACTTTAATTGGAGACCTATTTGCAGATGGAGGTATAAATTTGCTTTGAACATAATGTAGAACATAGAGTATTAGCTGTTTCACTGATCTGTAAAAGCAGAGCTCTCAGTGTCATATCTAGCAAAGTATAATTCCACCTTCCTGTTTGACTAGCATCTTTTATTTGTAGGATTCTTCTTTCTGCTCCTGTAATATTGTTAATCCCCGTTTTAAAATGAACTCAGCATTTCTGTTCATTTACTTCATATGGGTCAATGAAAAAAGGCCTCATTCAGAGCATGAAGCTATCACAGCACATTAAAAGTCCCTAATGTTATTAGCATATTTGTGAGTCGTTTTTAAGAGAGTGATCTGGTTTAATTAAATCCCAGCAGAACACGTTTGTATCCTTAATAAAAAAAAAAAGACACCTGAGCTGAGTTTTTCGGCAGTGCTCAGTTTCTGTTCTGTGTGTGAACTGAAAGAAAGAAGTAGATTAAATATTTATGAGAGGATTCAGCACCGTAAGACAGATCAGCCAGCTGATCTTGGAACAGTGAAAAGGCAATATTCCAGCTGCCCACACGTTATTTCCTAAAGTCAGAATAATAAATATCACCTGGGCTGTGTGTCTGTGTGCCAGTGGGTATAGAACAGGGAGCTTGAGGAAACGTGTAAGGAAACAAGCTCAAGCTCTGAAAATTGCAGTCAGTGGATAGATTAGAGTGTTTGTATGTGTGTGTGTGTGTGTGTGTGTGTGTGTGCTTCCTTATCTCTGATAGTCCGTGTCTTGGTCTCAGTATGAGTTGCTGCTTGGCCGCTTGCCTCCTCTCATTCCTAACAGCTTTGGCCCGAGGACTGCACTCTGTCACACTTCATGCACTTTGCCTATTTGATGTTAGCCATCACACACACCCTGCTTCTGAGATCTCCTGATTGAACCGCTTGTATTACAGGACCTGCATCGATCTCCTAAACAGAAAAATGGCTTTTTTAAATTTGATTTTTATGATGATGATTTAGTATGAGTATGATTTGGTTACTCACTTTAATTTGGCTTGTTATTTGGCTAACTCAGTGGGCTGTTCTGTACATGCAAAGAGAGAAATATGAAAAAATGAGACCACACGCAGCGAGTTAGACAGTGAGTTATATATACAGTATATGTATATATATATATAGAATATAACATAAAATGTCACCAAAGCAGATTTATGAGTGGTTCTGACATGGTGGCCGCTCCTGCTGTTTGTTGGGGTCATTAGAAGACGAGCTCTTCTTTTCTCACTCTTCTGCGTTCCATTTATTTATGGCATCTTGGCCGCTCATGCAGCTGATACTAATTACACATGACTGTAAAGATTAATGGAGGACCTCGGCCTGACGCGTCTGCCAAGTTTACCTTTATTTGACCTGACTGATGGATAGGAAACCGCTTCAAAGTTTTTTTTAAGATTCGACAGATCTCTGTGGTCAGTAAAGATAAAATTTGATTAGCCATTTAGCTTCGGCTTGAGTCTATATTGCGCATTCATAATGCATATGCACAGTTGAAAATTCAGTTTAGACATATTTAATTTTAGTCATGAATTTCACCTTCGTTTTTATGAATATTTTTTAAATATTCATCTTTCTTGCCACAATCATTTAAAGAAAGGATTCTGATTAAAAAAAAAGATTCTGATTTTTTTCACTGTTGTATTTCAATAGTGAATTTATTCCTCCCTCATGACTAATGTGACATATTTTACCTTTGAGAGCGATTTGACTCACCGTGACCCCGGAGTCCTCTAGAGAGACTCATTAAATTGTACGTGAGTGAAAAACTCTGACTCAAGGCTGTAATGAAAGAGTGCCATATTTCTGTCTTATTAACACCATTTGCATGCTAATTGTCAAATCGGATGGTAATTGCAGGAGGAAAATTTTTAATGTCTTCTTGACGTACCGTCTCCACTCTCCCACAGTTGCAGTGAGATTTGATGGAGTTTTAATTGCTGCATTAGGAGTTAGATTGGATTTTAATCCTATTTGTTAACAGCCTGGTAACAAATACCTACAGCTACATCTGTCTGAACTTCTTTCCATGAAGAGTTCAGAAGAACATTTTGGTCTTGCTATTCCTGAAAAATATGTACTGTGTGTGTGTGTGTGTATATATATATATATATATATATATATATATATATATATATATATATATATATATACACATATATAAGATGATACACTAATTCAGTACATCAATTCGTCTACATCAGGGTGAAGTGCATTATTTTTGAGTGTGTTATTCTGTGTATACAATTTGCATCGCACAATTTAAGTTTATTGTTAGATTTAGTGTTGTGGAACATCTGAAAGACAATTTGGTTCCTGTTCTCACTTACGCCATAGCCCCGATAAACAGTCATTCTTTCACCAGCCTCTCTCTCTCTCTCTCTCTCTCTCTCTCTCTCTCTCTCTCTCTCTCTCTCCCGGAAAGCAGAAACTTGTCCCTGTGTATAAGCTATCACTATAGAAACGATAACGTATAGAAACGATAACGTCAGAACGAGAGCATTAATATTAACCTATCGTTCATGTTACAGCCGGAGCTTCTTTCTGAGCTGTGTTGTTACACGAAAATAATGCAAACCTTCTGACCAATCAGATTTGAGCATTCACCAGCGCTAACATAATGTAATAAAGTAATACAAGTGCATTAATACAGACACAAATTAATGAAGTGACTGCATGCACTAAGGAGGAGAGTTATGTGACAGCTTTACACTAGATTTTATTTTGCATGATTTTATCTGTATTTCAACATACCTGCTTGCTCCTGATTCTGAAAAGGTCGTATGTCGCCTGTGCTGATTAACCTGACGAGTAAAAGGGGATGTGTCTGGGTGTAGCAGGTAGACAGAGCTAGTGCTGTCATGAATACTTGATAATAATTGATTACTCGATTAAAAAAAAAATCCTTGATGAACATTTCACGTGATCAAATATTCAGCAAATGAAGCTCCAGGAGGTGCCAGTAATGTGCAACAAAATTGGCGTGATGGCTAACAGTGAGGAAGACCATTCAGCTTCAAGATGGAAAGCAACGTCCGAGAGGCTAGATCCAAGCAAGAGAAGGTGCAATAAGTTACTGTAGAGAACTGCACTTTCACTCCATTACAGCATGTTTAACTTTGGCATGTTATGAACACTCCTGCATGCAGATGTGTAGAGGATGGAAGATAACAGAGGGTAAAACAAAAACATTATTGTCTTTGATTAAATGATAATTTACAAATGAATGTTTAATTTGACGCTTCATGTGTAACAAGTAACAGCTACTTCAGTAGTTTTTTAACTTGATACTTTCTTACTCTTACTCAAGAACATATTTTGATTAGTACTTTTACTTGAGTAACTATTTTTGATACTCAAACCACTTCTGAAAATGACAAATATGTTATAATTATGGAAATATATAAATTTTTATAACATTTGAACGTTAAGGCCTACATTCTGTTTTCATTAATGGATGATTTTTAACTTGGCTGTAGAAATTAGTCGAATGATTTAATAAAGGTTATCTAAAGCTATTTTAAGATAAAATTAGGAATTTGTTATTTTTAATTTCTCTTCCTTGTCTGCAGTAAGAAACAGTTCTTAATTGTTACAGATATTGTAGTATTTTTGTTCAGAAAAGCCATGCATTATAAAAAAATTGTATATATATTATACATCTTAAAAAATACAGTAATTGTTGGGAATTTATTTTTCATTAAAACGTAAGAATTTGAGGATAAAACGAAGTATATTTATATAGCACAGTTATGTAGCATTTTTCTAGGGAAAAAAAGCAAATGTTAACAATTGTCTGTACAACATAATGATATCTGCTACTCAGTTATTAATGGAAGGCTCAATTATCAAATAATCAAAATAATCAAATTATCAAAATAATCAATAGTGACAGCTCTGAACAGAATAACTAGAGCATGCTGTAGTTACAGCATGGAGGTGTGTCACTCCACCACAAAGTTGAATAATTTTGATCAATTCTGTCGCAGTACATGTCTCTGAGATATTGTGGATATTGTGATATTCAAACTTTTCTTTAAAAAAAAAAAAGAATTACAAACTGCCTGGAAGTAGCTGGTATGATGTAAAAACATTGTAATGGAGCTGTAAAATTGTAAAATAGATTTTTTTCTCCTTTTTAGTGTTAAATATTTGTATTTATTTTGTATAAATAAAAATGCTATTTTTTTAAATATGAAAAATATAAATTATTTTATAGACAGTAAATAAATCATCCAACAGTTTTTTTTTTTTTAATGAAACAGTACTGTATACCTATATATTGTGATACATATCGTTTATCATTAAAAATGCCACAAAAATATCACATTGAGATATTATATTTTTGTCATATTGCCCAAGCCTAATAGCTAGTAGGGAGTTTTCTTTCTCTGGTTGGTGAGAGAAGAGAACAAAACTCTGGTGATTGCTAGAATATCGAGAATATCTACTTATCCATCGCAACTGTGAATTAAAAAGTCATGTAATCTTCTTGTCCTGGGTTAGTCCATCCCTGTACATTATATTTCACTTTTCAGTCTTTTACATTTTTGATAAATGTTCATGTTGGATTTAACAGATTGACAACTTCAGCAGTCTATAATTAAAACACAAAAAGAAACCAGATCAGTATCTTTAACCATCTTTGGTGACTGGAATCCATTCTTTCATCCAAAGAGCTTCAGTAGCGTCTACAGAACAGTGGGAAGATCCTCACTATTTAAACAGCGCATGGTTCACACCTGTGTTGCTGTGAGATTGCATTGACATCAGGGTCTGGAGGTGTGAATTGCCATGAATCCACAGGGGTAAGTTTGTGAGGATGGCATTGTAAGTTGGTGATAGTTGGTGTCGCAGAAATCCCTCTTTGTTTAGAGATGGTTGATCCAGTTTGACTCCTCAATCAGACTGGTTGTCTTCTGCTTCTGCCTGTTAGGTGGAGTCCTCCTGTGTCCTCCTGTGTTCTCTTGTGTTGGGACATGGTCTAATAAAGCCACTGGTTTTTGTTTCACCAATGTTCCAATCTCTACATTCATCACTAACTCATGTCCTGGATAAAATTTACCAGGTCCTCATGACTTCTTACATTATATAGCCAGAAGTATTCAGCACACTCATATGTGCTTGTTGAACATCCCATTCCAGGTTTATTCCCCCTTTGCTGTTATAATAAGCTCCACTCTTCTGGGAAGGCTTTCCACTAGATGTTGGAGCGAGGCTGTGGGGATTTGTGTTCATTCAGCTACAAGAGCATTAGTGAGGTCAGGAGCTGATGTTGGTGAGGAGGTCTGGGGTGCAGTCGGTGTTCCAGTTCATCCCAAAGGTGTTCAGTGGGGTTGAGGTCAGGGCTCTGTGCAGGACACTCGAGTTCTTCCACTCCAACCTTCACACACCATGTCTTCATGGAGCTCGCTTTGTGCGTTGTCATGCTGGAACAGGTTTGGGTCTCTTAGATCCAATGAAGGGAAACAGTAATGCTACAGCATACAAAGACACTCTATATAATTGTGTGCTTCCAACTTTATGGCAACAGTTTGGGGAAGAAACACATATGGATGTGATGGTCAGGTGTCCACATACTTTTGGCTATATAGTGTAAGTATTCTATGTTTGAATTTATATATGATATATATTAGTTATATCTATACTGTAAGATCCATGTATTGTAATATCTATGTAGTCACTGCACATTCTGCATAATTACTGTTCTTCTTTATGTAGCTGCTACTTAGCTTACAATAAAATGTGAACAATATTGAGAGTCTCAATTGCATTTAGCTTGTGGGCCTGTTTGTGTGCTTGTATCCTTGTACCATCTGCTGCCTGTTCGTCTTGTAAGTCACTGCGACTAAGAGCGCCTGCTAAGTGAATAAATGTAAAACTAAAACCCAGTGGAACAGAACATTATATTGGCAATAACAATGCATGCATATTTTTTTGAAGAATAGCCTCATTTGGCAGCTCTTTTGTCGACGTAGAGATTTCAATCATTGACATTCAGAGACGAGGCTGGTACAACTGGCACTGCGCAGTGACACGACCCCCCTGTGTGTCGGCTGTGTGATTGACAGCTCTCTCTCTCTCTGTTTCTCTCTCTGGCTCGGATCTTTTCTGACTCTTCATCTGGTGTCTAATGAGAATTATCCAGCTGACAAAAGGGAAAAAAAAAACTGAACTGAAAAAAAAAAAAAACATTTTCACTGTGCCAAATTATATGGAGAGTTCAAATTCAACAAGGAGCAGAAACTGAAAGCTTCAAACCATGTGCTTCAAGTGTACTTCAGATGCTTCAGATTCTTGAAGCAGAATTTAGTTTTGCTGTGTCACTTCTGAGTAATCAAGCAGAGACGAACCTCCACCAGTTTCACTCAACAGATCCGTTAGTGATCCACATAAGCAGTTATTTGTGCATCTCTCTGATAGATGTGTCTTCTCCTCAGTGTTTTTAATTTACACTCCATGCCTACCTTTATCTTTGATTACAAGAATTACAACGGTGGGTCTCATTTGTCAATCTTTTATTAAAGTTGTGCATAAATGTTTGCGTAAGCCAGACCGAACTAAAAGTGTCTGTCCAATTGTTGGTCCAATGGTTTTGGAAATGCTGGTTTTCTTTGTACATTTATAATATAAAACTATGCATGTGTATGTATACACAATAATCTTTTATACCTCTTGTCTATGATCATCTCCAGGGACTGGCAGTGTGTCTGTCACAGTTTGTCTTACTTTATCACTGTCACTTCTAGGCCTGTCACGATAATTACATAATCGACTTATCGTACGATATATGTACATGACCTGGATCATTTTTGCTTACCTCGATATTGCCCATTGTGTTTATGTGTGTTTGTTTACATAAGAATGAATGTCACCGACACCAACTTCTGTCCTCTCCTCTGCTCTAGGGCTGTCAAATTAACAATCTAACTTACAATATTCGTCAAATATAAGATAAAAATGCACATTTAAATGCAAAAACTGGGTGCATTCGAATTTAAGATGTGTAGCAAGCACTAGCACCGATTTTAATTGAAACATACTGTTGAAAAAATTACACACAAGATATTAACAATGCACTAACAATGTTTCTTGAAGAAGAAAATTCCAGTCATAGTTGATAATGTCGGAGATTGACACGCTTAAGGTGTGTGAGCAGAAGCTGAACAGTGAATGAACACCGATGCTTTTCTAGCGGCCTAATTAACTCACCCAAACACATCCTATACACATATGAGATTAATCAGACATATACACAACATAAACGTAATATTACAACTTATAAATATTAGAACAACTCACACTTAAGTAATGCGCTAGGTAGAACGGTAAGTCACGTTGTGAATACGCTCTTTCTGTAACAATGCGCTAAAACACAGACACTGAATAACTAAAGTATAAAGAATTCACAATAATGTATTACAATAGTGTACTCACTATAATGTTATTATTTCAGGAGACCAGGTTTTCACAACAAGGGGAGTTTTCACATGTTTTTGTTGATACATGTTTTAGTTAATATATAAAATATGTGAATATTTGGTTCAACTTTTGCATTTTCTCATCAACTAAAATGCCGTTGACTAATATTTGATGCCATTTTAGTCAGAGTAAAATTGACTAAAATGAATAAATATGACATGATGAAATATTGACTAAATTTAAAGGATATTTTCATCAGAAGACAAAAATTATGACTAAAAACAGTGAAAATTAACACTGGAACTGGCCTGATTTATTTGATTTATAATATTATAATTTTATGCACTTTAGTTTAAAAATGCACTTTATTAACAGCCAGGTTTGTCCTTTGCAGTAAACAATATAACACGGCGCTGTTTGGTTTGCATTTATTCGTTGCGCCGTCTTGTGGACTGTTGATTTAAAAATCTGGTGTTCACAAGTATTTTCCCCTAACCGAAATATTTAATTGAAAAATTAAAAAAAATTTGAAAGGGTGCACTTGCATTATTATGCTATTATAATATCCAGTGTTTCCCCTACTAGTTTCCCCCCCAGAAGGTCAAGTTAATTTTTATTTCATTTTATATTCTATATAGCGCCAGATCACAACAGAAGTCAATTAAGGTTACCTTTCCTATAGAACAGGTCTATACCTTGTTCGTTTATTAAACAAACTAGCCTTATGTTATTTATCTTATTTACACGACGGCACGTCATTTCTGTCTCTACATGTTCGCGCGTTTACAATTCTCCTCTGCTCTGTATCGCGCGCGACGGAGTTCCGCCCCGATGCGCGCGTGCGCACACACAGACACGTGCGCGCAAACAGGTGAGCAGTACACTCCCACCAGCGGACAGAGAGTGCGCGTTGGAGAATATTTCGCATCAGCCACCTGAAAAACAGACAAAAATATCTACGTTTTTTAAACGCTCCCAGGGTGGTGAAGTTGGCAACACTCGCTCTCCTGGGAGTAGCAGCCGGAGTAGCTGTTAGTACAGAAAAGAGCCCAAATGCTGCACCTGAACCCTGCCCCTGACAAGCAGCAAAAGGCCAGTCACCACTGGGTGACAGGTTTTGACCCAGCTTGGCTGTTCAGTTATTATATTGCATTAAAAGAAACACATGAACACCATGATTCCTTTGTGTTTGTGTCGGTGTCCGTCTGTCCAACACCCTCCAACCCAACCCCCCGCATCCCCCCCGTCCGTCGCCCTGCCCCCCGCCAACTTACCTCCACCCGTCCACCGCCCCCCAGGCCCTGAGTTCCAGCCTCTTTTTTTAACTACACGTTAAGCAGTCGCTGTAGTCAAGCCCAACCTTCATGAAAGCACAAAGAGATAAAAAAGCATCAGAAAATAGCAAAGCAGAGACCACCTCGAACAGTCTAATACCTTAATCATATCATTATAAAACCTTTAGAAAAAAGTACTAGATAGTTTCTGTTCAGAGTACAAAACCAAAAGATGTGCTTTTATTCATGGACACAGTCTGTTTTTTTTTTTTATTTTCCACCATTGAATCACTATTAACCGTGAGTAATTGAATTCAGCACTAGGCTTCAAGGTTTGGCTTAGCTCTTCATAAATCCTAACATTTGGTTTGTAACTGACATTATTATGTCTAAATCCACTGGATGATCAATTGTTATCTGTGCTACAGAGCACATATGGCAGAGTGTCACAGTGAATCTGGTTACTGTGACATGAGGAACTAGATTAAGTTTGGGTTTCATTGTGTTGATCTGGTGCTGTGGCTCTGAAATCGGATTCAACAGCCGTCTGAATAGAAGGTTAAAAAAAATGGAGGTCAGATGGAGAACCACTGAGAACCAGAGTGATGTCCTGTGTTCCTTCATGAGGAAGAGAGCGTTACGTAATCAGCACTGTTCCTTTATACATCGTGTAGTGGAATGTCATATAGTGTGGAAGTCACAGATTCGGGTCATTATGGAGGTGCGTGAGAGCTGCTTTAACACCACGCACCAGAACTTCATTGACAGCTCTGCCTTTGTGAGGCTAGTAGTACATGCTACAATAGTACGACATGATGCAAACTCTTTAGCGTTTGACCTCAGATTTTTTAAAGTTCAATGAAGAAAAAACAGAAGTCATGATATTTAGACCTGGTAACACTGGTGACCCCCCAGATTTAGATTTGAGTGTTATAAAACCATATGTAAAGCCAAATGTTAAAAACCTGGGTGTTATAATGGATAGTGATTTTAAATTGGATAAACAAATTAATTCAGTAATTAAATCTAATTTTTTCCGGTTGAGGCAATTATCCAAAGTCAGGTCTTTTTTGTCTTTTAATGATTTTGAAAGGGTCATACATGCTTTTATCTCGACCCGTCTTGACTATTGTAATGGCTTGTATGTAGGTATCAATCAGGCCTCCCTCAAACGTTTACAGAGGGTACAAAATGCCGCTGCTCATCTGTTAACAGGGACGCGCAAGCACAAACAAATTACACCCATACTGGCATCTCTTCATTGGCTTCCTGTTTGTTTTAGAATTGATTTTAAGGTTTTAGTTTTAGTTTATAAGTCAATACAGGGATTGGCACCAAGTTACCTTTCTGATTTAATACAGCCGCATGATCCATCGAGAGCACTTAGGTCTGCTGACAGTTTACTCTTGGTTGTACCTCGAACAAGGCTAAAAAGCAGGGGTGTCCGGAATTTTGCTGTCGCAGCCCCAAAACTTCGGAATAACTTGCCTCTATGTGTTAGGCAGGCCCAAACACATGCTGTTTTTAAATCCAGTCTTAAAACTTATTTTTATACTTTAGCATTTAACTCAGTATGAGAGCTGTTTTATTTATGTGGTCAGTGTTAATGTCTGTTACTTTTTTTTTTTTGATGTGTAAAATTTGTTTTATCTTGATTATGCTTGTTTTGATAAACAATCGCTGTTTTAAAAAAGAGCTCTATAAATAAACTTTGATTTGATTTGATTTGATTTGATTTGAGTAGTGCTACATGGCTAAAATTCAGTGTAGAGAGCAAAACTATCATATCTGGTCGCTCCCGTGTATTTTGATCTCCAGGCTAGTCAAGTCAAGTGGCTTTATTGTCATTTCAACCATATACAGCTAGTACAATACACAGTGAAACAAAACAGTGTTCCTCCAGGACTATGGTGCTACATCAAACAACACAAAACTACAAGAGACTACACATTACTACATAAATGCACATGCAGATGTGTGCAGACAGCACAAGACAGTACAAAACTACTAAAACAGTACAATAAATAAGACAGTACAATAACTACAAACCGGGACAATGGGCACAGTAAGAGACAGCGCAGTGCCGACCAGTACACAGTTTTAATACGAAAGTGTCACATATAACAGGTAGTGCATAAGAATATCAATATAATAAATTGCTGGGAATGTAAACATAACATACTATAACATTAGTATTCAGCACAGAAGCATATACTATATATGGACATAGCAGTTATTGGGGTAGAAGCTAGGTAGAGAGTATAGTAATGACAAGAAATTATATACAATATTTTATAAATACAGTAGCAGAAAAACAAAATGTAGGTAGTAACTACAGAAATGTGCAAAAATTGCAAAGGGAGTGGGATGGTGTTCAGTTGAGTGTGTGTGTGTGTGAGAACAGTTTGTGTGAGGGGTGCGTGGGGTCGTCCACAATGCTGGTAACTTTGCACCTGCAACATGTGGTGTAAATGTCTATGGTGGAGGGAAGAAAGACCCTGATGATCTTCTCAGCTGTCCTCACTATCCACTGAAGGGTCTTGCGATCCGAGATGGTGCAATTTCCAAACCAGGCAGTGATGCAGCTGCTCAGGATGCTCTTGATAGTCCCTCTGTAGAATGTGGTGAGGATGGGGGGGTGGGAGATGGGCTTTCCTCAGCCTTCGCAGAAAGTAGTGATGCTGCTGGACTTTCTTCATTATGGAACTGGTGTTGAGGGACCAGGTGAGATTCTCCGCCAGGTGAACACCAGGGAATTAGGTGCTCTTGACGATCTCCGCAGAGGAGCTGTCGCTGTTCAGCGGAGAGTGGTCACTCCATGCTCTCCTAAAGGCAACAACAATCTCTTTGGTTTTGTCCACATTGGCTCTGCACTAGTCCGTTAGTGCAGCTAGTCCGCTGCAACTCTCTGTATGCTGACTCATCGTTCTTGCTGATGAGCCCTACCATGGTCGTGTCATCGGCAAACTTGCTGATGTGGTTCGAGCTGTGCATTGCTACACAGTTGTGAGTCAGCAGAATGAACAGCAGTGGACTGAGCACACAGACCTGGAGGCCCCAGTGCTCAGTGTGGTGTTGGAGATGCTGTTCCCGATCTGGACTGACAGTCAGGAAGTCCAGGATCCAGTTGCAGAGGGAGGTGTTTGGGCCCAGCAGGTTCAGCTTTCCAGTCAGGTGCTGAGGAATGATTATGTTGAATGCTGAACTGAAGTCTATGAACAGCATTCGAATGTATGTGTCCTTTTTGTCCAAGTGGGTGAGGGCCACATGGAGGGTGGTGGTGATGGTGTCATGGTGATGGTGTGTATTTTCCTGTCTGTGGAAAGTGCACACTCAGAGGGAGAGTAGATGTCTCAAATGTACTTCAGACTTGATAAGCCCATGTTTGCAGTACAAAGATACAAAGATATACACAAACAAATCTTGTTATCTACTACAATGAGTCCTCAGGCTAAACAGCTACACAACTGGGTAACTATACTTCCATAGCAAGGGTAAATCGTGGTGGCTGGATTATGTGAGCACCATAAGCATCATTCACTTTTTAGGCAGGAAGCAAAGATAAGCCTGTTTAGCAAGAGCACATTAAAATCCATCACTTTCTAGCATTCTTTCTATGCTTATTATTGTACTTTATAACACAGCGAGGTTGAATGCTTGGATCTGATTGGCCAGAAGGTGTGCATTATTTTTGTATAAGAGCAGGGCTCGGACAGCAGTTCCAGCTGTAACATGAACGATAGGCTAATATTAATGCCCAGCTCAGGAAAGTCTTCAGGACAGAGGATTTTATGGTTTCTCGGTAAAATGACAAGCCGCGTTTTTAGAAAAAGAGAGAGAGACTGGTGAAGGAACGACTGTTTATCGCAGCTATGACGTAGGTGAGAACAAGAACTAACTTGTCTCTTGGATGTTCCACAACATTAAAATGTGCCACGTGTGTTTCATTAATAAATTAAATATAATCATTGGAAATTGCTGTGGTGTAACTGTTGTGGTGTAATTGCTGTTATTCAAAATTAATGCACCTCTGGGGGTGGGGGCGGAAGCGGCACTCCGCACTCTGCGTCATGCCACATCACACCTCCCCGGTCATGCATTTTTTTCCCACATAACAGCACGGTCTGTAATGTGTTATTTCTTACTTGTTGGATTCTTTCATTCTCTCACTCCCCTGTTTGTTTGAGACAAACCTATACTTTTTAGTAACCATTCCTTCTAGCTTTCATTCCCGTCTCTCGCTGTTACAGCATGAGCACCTATATGTAATTCTACATTTCAGTAAGTCTTGGTGGAAGGACAGTTTTCAATACTTTCATCTTTTTAATGTAATTGGATACTGTGTTGGAGGATGACTTGAGGCCAAAGAAATGATGATTCTGGTTATAGAGTATCATTTTCTCTCCTAACTCAATGTTTATGGAAGGCTGAAGGAAACCAGAGAACCTGGATAAAACCCACATACACGCAGGGACTTTCTTTTTTCATATTTCTATGAGGTAATTAACGTGGGAAGATCCCAGATATCCAAATTAACAATTTTGGCAGATTTGTAGATATAGCAAATTTATATAATCATGACTGAGACCATTCTTGAACCACAATATATTCTTAATATTATTAGATGTTTTTTTTGTTTTTTTTCCAAAAGACAGGCATTTTCAAACATAGAGTCAGGAAGTGCATGCAGCTGATTTCAGTAATCTGAATAAGAAGCCCAGAAAATCAAGTGAAGCACCCACGTATCATTAATGTATCATTTGGACTTCGGTGGCTGATTTAAGCCGCCAAATCTGCAAAAGTCTCAATGTCATTTGAAGAAACTTGTAACGCCCTCCTTCATCTCTGCTGAACATTGTTCCTGAAAGTGTGTGACCCAGATTCATCTTCCTCATTTCCATTTCTCAGATATTTTTCTCTCCTCTCATGTAGAGCCTCTCTGCTCATTCGCATGTAGCCAGTCGTTATTTCTAATGTTTGGAGGCAGTGAGATGGTCTCCTGAGCCTGGAGTCATTTACTTTAAAAATGCTTCCACTAAACAGAGGAACTCAAAGGCGTGGGTAATAAATCCAGCGTGTCTCGCTTGCCTGGTGCTAATACTTAATCAGCTATCAACGGGCTTCTGAGTGCTC
>CM040977.1:3396093-3423001 GCA_022985145.1 Pangasius djambal | reverse complement strand
TTGGGCAATCCTCCAGGAGGCTTGGAGTAATATATCAAGTCAATGTTTGAATAAACTGACTGCTCGGATGCCTAGTGTTGTCCCTTATTATCAATGCAAAATGGTCACTAACTAAAGAGGATTTATGCTGATATTGCCCAAAAACCCTATTTTGTTCAGGCGTTTCCAAACTTTTGGAGGGCAGTGTATATATATATACCGCACACAAGCTCCAACTGCCATGAGTTTAGTGTTTGAGTGTCTGTGTTGATGATGTGCCTTCAGTTAAGTACTACACCATGACAGATATTAATGTATCATTACTATGCAGGGCTCAGCCTGCAGACATGCCAACTATATTACTGAGATTTCTGTTGAAAACTGAAAAAAATTTACATTATATTAGTTTATCCCTGTAAGAGAGTTTTTCTTTTATTGTAGTCTGGATAAGTTCCATAGCACTTACTTGAGCAAATCAGATAGCTCATCATGGCATGATAAATAAAACATGCAAACAAACAAACAAACCTCTCATGTGCAAAACAAGATATGGAGTTTCTCTGCATGCGGTGCTTTGAAGCATCAAAAGGAAGCGAAGTGCACTCTCTCTCTCTTTCTCTCTCTCTTCTCTCTTTCTTCCTCACTCATTGTGCTGGCTGAAGCATCACAAACCGAAAGAGAGAGAGAGGCAGCGTCCTTAGCAGTTCTTCTGAGACAGAAACACTCTCTGCACAAACGCTGCTTTGATCAGGCTTTAATAATCTTCACTCGTCCTCTCATTGTGTCTCTGCTCAGGAATAAAAGCTTCCCACTCATCCATATGTGACTTCTTCACTTTTCTAAGGGAGCTTCTCAGAGTTTACTTGGTTGTTTACACGTTTTTGTCTCTTTCCATAGACTTTTTTTCATTTCTGTTTGTTTTTTTTCTTTTGTGTTTGTTGTTAAGGCACCAACCAGTGTTTGGTATTCATGATGTCTGGGGGTGTTTTAAGTGCTAAAATAAATTGGAGAATACATTTAGTCCCAAAGCTGTTTTTTTCCCTCCATTGGAAGCTCGTTATACGTTAGAGAGAGAAGGAGAAAGAGGGAGGGAAACAGTGTGTGCCATGTAGCTCAGTACTTGGTATATTTGCTTAAGCCTGGTGTGGAGAGATGAGTCTGCTCCCAGAATCCATCACTAGAAAAATGAAGCTGCTGAAGAGACTGTAGTGCTTTTGTACAGTTTTCAACTTGCTTTTGTTTAATAACCGGAGTAGCAGCAGGCCAGGTGTGTTTGAAATGGTAATGTCATGGCTAGTGTACATTAGGTACGGAATAACACACAACAGACCATGTTGTTATACGAAAATAATGCATACCGATGGGTGTGTGATGTGGCACAGCATGCAGTGGAGTTGCCGAAGTGCATTATTTTCATATAGCAGCACGGTCTAGAGTGCGTCATTCCTCTTATACCACAGCGATATGCCAATGATTGCAATGTTTAATTTACTAATGAACGACACGTCACACATTTTAACGGTTTATAGTTAGATTTAATGTTGTGGAACGTCTGAGAGACAAACTAGTTCCTGATCTTACTTACGTTATAGCTGCGATAAACAGTCATTCCCTCACCGGTCTCTCTCTGTCTCACTCTTCTCCTCTCTCTCTGTCCCAAAAAAAAAACCAACGCAGCTTGTCATTTTACCAAGAAACCAGAAAGCGTAAACTGGTCTCTCCTGAAGACTTTCCTGAACTGGGAATCTTTGACTGTTTTAAAGCACTGTAACCATAAACGTTAAATAAATGTCTTCTAACTATAAATGTCACCACATCAACGATTATTACTTTGTTACACAATAACACATTTTTCAAAAATCTTTATTATTAGTACGAGCTGTTACTATAGAAACACTAACATATTAGAACGAGCACATTAATTTTAACATATCGTTCGTTTACAGCCGGAACTGCTGTCCGAGCCGCACTGTTCAGTGGCGTAGTCAGGGCCATATGCACGTATACACCATATACTTACTTTTTCCCCAAGGATGTTTGTGTATAGCGACTTCTAAGGATCAATATTAGCATATACGCTCAGCATATTCACTTGATTTGCTGCTTCAGAAGTCCCTAATCTCCTTTTTTTTGTGAAACTCGTGATTCTTTGTTGTAATTGGTGCATTTTTATTTGAATTCCACCCTTCCCCGCCTCTGACATTGCCCCGAAGCAGTGAGGTAAAATTAATAAAAGTGCTTGAATTGGGCTTGAAGTGTACTCGGTCCTTACCGGTATGCAGTATCAGGAATGATTCTACCCTCTTCTGTCCCTGCTCGTGAGAGATTGACACTGAACTCGCAGATTCACTCTTTCTCTTTGGGGTTCTTTAATCATGCATCGCAATTTATTTATATATCTGTCACAACTTTTAGTACCGACTTTACAAAAAAAAATCATTACAGGCGATGAAATGAAACAATTCAAAAAAGCACTTCCGTTTTATAGTCCTCCTCTAAGAAGGCTCATGAGTTGGAATCCTCTTATGGCCATTTTAGCAAAACATTTGCTCTGTATCCCCCTCCCCTTGCAGCTGTTGTAAAATGCCCTTCATTCATTTCACTCTACATTAAAATTAAGGTATTTTTCATATTTGTGGGCTTATCTTTTTTCCCCAAATGATTAACAAGTAATCGGTAGTTAAATATTCACACTGAGATACTGTGTTGGCAAAGTTACAAATAAATATTAACTTTTATATTTTTATAAAATCTGTCTTGAAATTACTGGCTTATGCTTTTCTTTAATTGGTGTCAATTGTAATATTTAGTAAATTTGCACTTTTATTATATTGAAACAGTAAAACTATTAAAGAATTTGTATTGAGCAGTAACAATTTTGATGTAATATGTGAAAAGGATATGATGCTATGTGGTATATTGTGATGTATTTTAGTACATACGGTATATGATGTAGTCAACAATACCCAGGCCTACTATATGTGTGTATGTATATATATACATATATATATATATATATATATATATATATACAGTATATATATACAGTATATATATATATATATATATATACTTTTTAGGACTTCACCACTAGTGTTCCTGACCAGTCATGTTCAAGCATATGGTATAACTCTGTTTATACTACAGTAGTGTTGAATCCTCCATTTTGATTGATCAGAAGGTGTTGATTATTTTTCTGTAACAGCAGCTCTGAAAATCACAGGTTTATATTAATGCACTCGTTAATACATTATCGTTAGTACAGAAGCCACATACTCAGACTTTTATGGCAGGCAGTCATAAAGAAATTTAACTGCTGTGATGTAAGAGGAATAAAACACTTCAGGAAGCGCTTCAGGAACTTTAGGATAGTAACATTAACTTCGCTTGTTGATTATTTTCTTTTAACAGAACAGAATCTTACCAGTTCTGTTATAGTTAATTTTTTAAATTAATTAATTAAAGATTTTTTAAAAATATTTAAAGAAAAACAACATTTTCCTGACCTGTGGACAAATGTGAATGGTCTAATTAAAATTTTGCCTATAGTTCTTGATTCAGGTATTGCTTATAATATAATCAATCTAGTAGTAGTAGTAGTAATAATAAAATATTTGTATAAGCCTTGCTAGAAATAAGCATCATCTTTTGTAGATCATGTTTTGTAATGGATAACAGGATTAGGTTCTTGATTACTGAACAGGGGGACACATCATGGCTTCATTTTGATGACTAATGATGCATCGTGTGCATTGTGTATGTGTATGAGATTTTTGTATTATCATTAGATTATGTCAGTGTAGCTACAGATAATTCATGGTCTTGGTTCTGAATACAGCGTTCTGCATTTTAGTGCAATATGAAAACATGATTATAATCACAGGCTGATGTGATTCCACTCGTCTCTTTATGCTCTAGCTTCTTCTGCCTGCACATTTACCCTGCTCATTCTGTGAACATCACCTATTCTGTACACTTGTTTATAGAAGGCATCTTCTGTATTTGATACATAACTGATGAGTCAATACAGCAAGCAGTAAATCTGTTTATCACTTGTAGTGTTGAATGGAGTAAATGGATCAAATCATATGCCAAATCAGGTCTTTTACCCAAGCATTGTTTCCCACAGATCTGAAATATACTTGGGCTGGGATTGAATGTGAATGATGGTGAGTCAAATGAAAACCTAGAAAGTATGACATAAATTATTGAATCGGTTTTTTTCTAGAGGAATCCAGACACTTATAAAATGCTGGAACACTTACATTAAACAGTGTGTAGATTATGTAGAAAAATGATTATTTTGTGACACTTATTTGCAATAAACAATGCAAAATTAAAAACAAACAAACAAGGTTTTCATGTGTGTATAATCCTATAAAATAATAAACAACGTTCTCTTTTGGTTGTATTTTCAGAAATATTTTTAAGGTAGCTCAAAAACCACAGAGCAAGGGTGGACCTGCCTTTCTATAGGTGCAAACTGAAAACAGATCAGCCTTCAGCCCTAATACAGTCTAGCTGAAGTGATAAAAAACCTGTATTCCAGCACGAAATAACAGCTCTCATGCTGAAGTGAAAAAAATTCTCTAGATGCAAAACTTTGCAGCTCCTGATAAAGAAGAGAGAGCAAAGTTTATATTGATTTGAATGATCTTTATCTATCACATTCTGCCACTTGAAATGGGTTGCATGATTGCCTTTATGAGTTATTAGGAGTAGCTACGAGTTACGAGTGGCAGGACATGGTACGCACTCAGTAGTATACAACAGAAATTGTTTACAACGTCATCTCAGTAGATCAGTGCATGTTACTCTTTTATAAGCAGTTCTGGTGGACAGTTGTATTTATTGGTGATGGTCAGTCATGGACATGTCTGTCTCAGTAGTGCTCAGAAGCTGCTCTAAAAGAACGAAGCTGACTGCTAATGCAGCACTTTGCCGGCCTTTTCACAATTGGAAGTTATTGGCTAGCAATCAAACTCAGGGTAATTAACGTTTAAGCATTAAAAGGATATATTTTACCAGCTCTGTCCATTTCTTTACTCTCGTTAGGTTATGTTACTGCCCCTCTGCCTCTCCCTGCTCTCCCTGCTCTGTCTGTCTCTCTCTGTCTCTCCTTTCCTTTCCCTGACCCTGAGCTTTATTCATGTCACCGCCAAATTGCAAACAAAGCATGCTCATTTCTTTTTTATGTTGGTCAGTCGCCTATGTGTGGGAGACACTGCAAAGGAATCACATTTATATCCTAATCATATGCTGATGAATCCATTCAAGTCAAGGACCAAAAAACAAATCCATTTTAATAATAATCACTGACTCTGATTCCAAGCAACTGATTTGATGTTAAAATGTATGATATATACTGTGTGTGTGTGTGTGTGTGTGTGTTTGTGTGTGTGTGTGTGTTTGTGTGTGTGAATAAAACAGCTCTGACCTGTCGAGGCATGGACTCCACAAGACCTCTGAAGGTGTGCTGTGGTATCTGGCACCAAGATGCTCTTTAAGTCCTGTAAGTTGCAAGGTGGGGCCTCCATGGATCAGACTTGTTTGTCCAGCACATCCCACAGATGATTGATCGGCTTGAGATCGGGGGAAGGCTAAGTCAACACCCTGAACTCTTGATCATGTTCCTCAAACCATTCCTGAAAAATCTTCGCAGTATAGCAAGGCGGATTATCCTGCGGAAAGAGGCCACTGCCATTTAGGTAGGTGGTACATGTCAAAGTAGCATCCTCATGAATGCCAGGACCCAAGGTTTCCCAGTAGGACATTGTCCAGAGCATCACACTGCCTCTGCCTTGCCTTCTTCCTGTAGTGCATCCTGGTGCCATCTCTTCCCCAAGTAAATGACGCACAAACACACACCTGGCCAACCACATGATGTAAAAGAAATTGTGATTCATCAGACCAGGCCACCATCTTCCATTGCTCCTTGGTCCAGTTCTGAACATTGTAGGTGCTTGGTCAGGGTGGACAGGGATCAGCATGGGCACTCTGACTGGTCTGCAGCTACACATCCCCATACGCAGCAAGCTGCGATGCACTCTGTGTTCTGACACCTTTCTATCAAAGCCAGCATTAACCTTTTCAGCAATTTGTGCTACAGTAGCTGTTCTGTTGGATTGGACCAGATGGGCTAGCCTTCGCTCCCCAGATGCATCAATGAGCCTTGGGTGCCCATGACCCTCACACCGTTTCCTTCCTTGGACCACTTTTGGTAGGTACTAACCACTGCATACCAGGAACACCCTACAAGACCTGCCATTTTGGAGATGCTGTGACCCAGTCGTCTAGCCATCACAATTTGGCCCTTGTCAAAGTTGCTCAGATCCGTACGCTTCCTTATTTTTCCTGCTTCCGTCACATCAACTTCGAGAACTGACTGTTCAATTGCTGCCTAATATATTCCACCCCTTGACCCCTTCTACTCCTCCTCGCTGCCTGACCCATCCTGATGCCCCTTCTGCTCCTCCTCGCTGCTTGACCCATCCTGATGCCCTACTTCTGGTTGGAGTTCTCATTGGTTAGTTCGCTCACTGCTGCTGGGGGTGGCCCTATATGGTCGGCCTGAAGAACCATTTGGTTTGCTGGGGATGGTGCCACCTGGGGGCTGTGGAGATGGCTTGGGGATCTCATATGGGGAGCTGTACTGTAATGGCTTGGGACTGCGATTGCTGTAGTGGCTTTGGGGCTGCGGTTGCCACGAGCAGCTTCGTACTCAGGACTCCATCAGTGGACAGTGGATAGATTTTAGCCAACCGGACCTCTTGCAAAAACTGTGATGAATTTATTGATTGCACATTTGCACTATTTGTCCTTATAGTACATAATAATAGAAGGGATTTATTTATAATTGCAGTATCTGTTGCACCCAGATGAGGATGGGTTCCCTTTTGAGCCTGGTTCCTCTCAAGATTTCTTCCTCATATCATCTCAGAGAGTTTTTCCTTGCCACCGTCAGCACTGGCTCGCTCATTAGGGATAAATTCACAGTGATAAATTCAAATATTTACAATATATTTTTTGTGAATCCATTTATTTCTGTAAAGCTGCTTTGTGACAATGTCCATTGTTAAAAGCGCTATCCAAATAAAACTGAATTGAATTGAATTGACTGGTTCTTGTTCAGAGTTCCCATTAGTATTAGTAGTATTCCATGTGAACACAAAGGTCTCTGGAGTTTACACAGAATGGTGCAAAGAAAAAAAAAACATTCTGTGTGTGGAGGGTCTGCAGGCTGAAACACCTTGAGATGAGAGAGATCAGAGGAGAATGACCGGACTGGTCTGGTCTGACAGGATATCTGTAGTAACTCAAATAAAGCACAGCCATGGTAAGCAGGTTACAACCATGGTGAGCAGATCTCAGTCTGACCATTTTCCTCTGACCTCTCTTATCAACAAGGTGTTTCCTCCCACAGAACTGTTGCTTACTCAGTGTTTTTTTGTTTTTCACAATATTCTGTGTAAACTCTAGAAACTGTTGTGTGTGAAAATCCCAGGAGATTAGCAGTTTCTGAACCCATCTGGCACCAACAACCATGCCATGATCAAAGTCAGAGAGCTCACATTTTTTCTTTATTCTGATGTTTGATGTGAAAATTGACTGAAGCTCTTGACTTGTATCTGCATGATTTTATGCATTGTGCTGCTGCCACATGATTGGCTCATTGGATAACTTCATAAATGAGCAGGTGTACAGGTGTTCCTATTAAAGTGGATGATACATATACTTGTATGTTTATTGCTATTTATTTATTGGAATATTGACATACATGGTGCACTCATCAAGACACACCTTTGGTTAGTGTGTTAGCTGTTTTATTAAGCAGTTTGCCTGTGCTGACTAGACATCATGAAAACCATATGTTGTATATACTGTATCTGAGATGAAGCAACTATAATTGCAATAAAATAGCAGTTTAGGAAGAGCAGAGAATAACAAAAGCATTGTAATTTACACATAGCTGTTGGTGTTTCACACAAAGATGTTCTGTTTGTAGAAAAAAAAACCCTGAGGAAGCGAAAGCTCAGAAATCTTTATCATGCCCTGAAGTGAATCAGAGCAGCGGCTCAGGCTTGCACGCTTTAGAAGAGAAAAAGAAGGCTAATGAAGAGAGGATGGGCACAGCACGCTTAAACATGCTTTTGAGCTGCTGTCAAACTCTTCATTCAGGGACGGTAATTAGATTTTCAGGTTGCACAGTGTAAAACGTTTGTCTCTAATCAAAATCACTCCACAACATAAGTCAATGTTTATAATCTAATGACAAGCCTTATTGTCTGTAACTAGGATCGCAGAAGGAAGTGTGAAGGAGCTTGTATTGTAAAATGATATTGCCTCGCCTCAGCTCTGTTGCTGGAAATCAATATAGACATTTAGGGGAGTTTTACAGCACAGCATCCACATCATCTAGGATCAGGATCATTAACCTGCTTACTATGAAGCTTAAGAGACATAGAACTGGTGGTGTGATGGGGATTCATGCACTGTATTGGTTTCAAGAACCATAAAGTTTTAAAACCTGGGTCAAGTATAACAGAACAGACATTGTCTCTGTCTGTTGTGTGTGTTTCATCTCTTTCCACTGTTATTGTGCCTTCCAAAAAAAAACTTATAAAACACTGATGTTAGCTAGCTGTGATCTCTAGACATGACAGTAAGCAAATGGTTTCTTAATGATGTATGCTAAATTGGAACATTTTCCCCCTGAAAGCCCATTGAAATTGCTTTGTTTGTACAAGCACATAGCTTTATGCTTTATAGACATAGAGACTATCTCTATCACCATGGAAATAGTTCTTTTTTTTTTTTTTTTACTTTTTTTAAAAGCCATCCTAAGCTTACCGTCTTGAATTTCCATGGTGCAGTGGAGTGATTCATTCCACATAATTGAGTGTCTATTGAACTTCCATCTACATTGCCTTAGTTCCAAGAAAAAGGACTCAGAAAAGGCTAATCATCCAGCTTGGAGTTAAGTTTTCTGAGCAAATGAATTCTGGTAAAATGAATGACATCAGAGAAAGAGAAAAATACAGATTTAACCCCACAGACCCAATGTGACGGCCAGCATGTCTGCGCCGGATTCACAGATCTTAATGCTGATTTAGGAGGAACATGTTATAATTATTGTGTTAATCTTTATTGTTAATATTTAGGTTTGCACCATGGCATAGTGAACTCCTAGCGAGCAGGCGTGGTGTGAAACCATACATTCAGTGTTGTGAACTCTCAGAAACGGCACTAGCCATAGCATCCTCACGCTCTGCTAATAAGGGGTGAGAAGGTTGGCTGGCCATTGGACTGTAAAATATCAGCCTCCAAGTTGTAGAGTCCCAGGTCCTGAATATTTGATTGCAAATGAGCCATGTCTGCACCACATCTTTGACTAAAGACATCCAAAACACCCGAAATTCAAGCTGTTAGTGATGAATTACAATTTCCAAAAGCTCTTCATAAGTTAAATAAAACAAATAACTAACTAAATAATTAAAATGTTTTTATTTTATATGCTCTGAAATAGGCATGAAACACTGAAGTTACAATAAGAGACATATTCCAGTACAGGATTCACCAAACGATATTGACAGGAGACGATATTGACACCAGACGATATTAACACAAATAAAATATTAAATTTTAATACATTTATTTTGTAATGACAACAAATTGAACACTGCACTATCAATATGTTGGTACTACAAGAAACGTAGATCACGATTTATAATATAAGGTGTGATTTCCCCCTATTATTTACAATACATGCTATTTTAATCTATTTCAGTGTCATAAATGTATTTCATGGCAACGTTATTAATATAGAAAGACTGTTTGATGGTAGATTGTGCCTTAAAAGATTAGGCTAAATCACAAATTAGTGTCATCTAAAATGCATGAGCACGTCACTCTTACCTATTTAATTGTACAGATGAGATAAACAACAGTGTTATTTTGTATTTCCTCATCCTTCCAAAATTAGTTTCTGGTTACACCACTGCCAGCACAACACACAACATGCTTCTGAAGCATTTTTAGACATGAGGGTGACTTACATCAAGCACAGCGCACAGTTGTTGATGTTAATCCACATGTCAGACCATGGTCAAGCCAGCCATGATAGAAACAAGAGCGATGCATTAACTGGCAGTTTATGGTAACTACCTTCAGACGGCTATGCTATGGATTTGCTGTGAATTCTGGAGAGTGTGGAAATGTTGAGCAGTTGTGCACTACGGGCCATTTCAGTATTATTTTTTTCCAAGTTAACATAGGTCAAATTAAACGAGGCCGTAGGCTTTGTGTTTGACACGTGTGCCAAAATGCTTCTCCTGATTAGCTAAACTTTTTTGGACTATTAAGAACGCATGCTTCGACGCAGTTAGGTTCCCACTCGTAAACATAGTCCTCTGTATGCTACTTCCTCTGGTGCAGACGCCAGTGGTCTTGCGAGTATTTTGTATCGCACTATTTGAGACAGTGATAGTCTGTCTCATGCCTACTCTAAAATTACATAGAGCTGACCAGTCTGGACTCAAGAATCAATACAAGTGTCACAAACTTTGTGAGTTGCTACACAGGTAAAGCAGTTAATAATATTCCTAAATTAAACTCCTAGTAAAATGCTTAGCTGCCGATTCTAAGTCGAGGTTATGATGCTCATAACCAGATTTCTCGCTGAGTTCCTCATGTTGGCTCTTTGGCAGTGGAGGGATTTGTAACACCTTTAGCATACTGGGTTAAACTGTGCCTCCCTATGAGCCTGTCTTTTCCATTAGTTGAAGGCATGAAACTTATGTTCTTTTGTCTGGGTACTTTGCACTCAAGCCGCTGTGTGCATCTGAGTTAAATTAGCATCCACAATTTTATTCACCCATAGTGCAAAATACAACTTTGAATTAGTGTAGAGCTGAGCTGAAAGGGTTTCATAGCATTTTGTCAGTGAGCTCATGTTACTTTGGCATCTTTTGTTTTGAAATTAAATTCCACATTCTGTGTTTTTCAAGCACATATTAAAAATCAAATTGAGCCTTGACCTTAGAATTGACCCTAAAAACACTTTTGATCATTAATAGCGTGTAGCTAGTCATTGGTGCATGGATAACGCTAGACTCCAGATATACATTACGCCTATTTGCGAAAAGTTCACCAAACACAGAATTTTAATATATTTTATTATTAACCTTCAAGCACTTAATTTGTGACACAAAATATAGGCTGACATAACTCATCTCCATCCTGACACAAAGGGAAGTAAAGTTATTTGTGAGCCATCAGTTTGAAAGCATTTTGATTCAGTGCATTATTGCAGGATCTGGCAACCTTTAAAGGTGAACTGATTCCTTTCGATTTTCTTTTGTAGCTCGTAGAAACTAGAAAATATCATGACTATGGTAGATGCTGTATCATAGCTTTAGAAGAACACCAACAACACGGTTTCCTAAGAGCTGCCTAAAAAATAATTTGTAAATCGCCCATGTTCTCATCAATTTTTTTTCTTTTTACTGGGCTTTCAGCAGTAAACTGGCTTAGCCGTTATTCTTCCGGATTTTATTGTAGGTCATTCAGGACGGATTCTATTTACCCAGCACAACACTCCTCATGATAGAGCCTTCTGTTTGAAACCAAATTGAATTTAGGTTGTTTTTTTTTCTTTTGGTGAGAGTTAGACAGCGTCGCTGGATGACATAATTAGATGGCAGTGTTGGAAAAGGCATTGAAGAGCTCTGTTTGTAAATCTTTAGAAAAAAAGAACTATGTACTGCTTGTACATCATTAACTCTCTTTCCCTGAGTATGTATATATATGTATGTTTGTGTGTGTGTGTGTGTGTGTGTGTGTGTGTGTGTGTGTGTACTGCATATATCTCTATCCAGGCTTGTTTTCGTTATATCCAGAACGGTTGCCTCTTATGCCATGTGATTACATTTTTACATTTTAACAATGTACCTGCAGTATTTGTACATGCACGTGGCGAGGAGTTAATAATGAAAATCGCACATTTGTATTCAGACTTAAGATGTAACCACGTTGTGGGCGGAGTTTGCAAAAAACAGAGGTGTGTCTCAGTTATGTGTGATTCCGACCTCCTTATACTTATCCTTCAAACCATCAATGTGTTCTGTAGATGCACAATATAAGTACGCTGGATCAATTGCTATTTTATAAGCAGCTGAATAATATGGATATTGAGGATAGTGGTAGCGCAGTGGTTAAAACATTGGATCACTGATAGGAAGGTTATGAATTCAATCCCCAGCACCACCAAGCTGCCACTGCTGGGCCCTCGAGCAAGGCCCTTAACCCTCAACAGCCCGTTCCAGCATGGCAGTGTGCCTGTGCACAAAGCGAGCTCCATGAAGACATGGTTTGCCAAAGTTGGGGGGAGTTCAACAAGCACATATGGATGTATTGGACAGGTGCCCACAAACCTTTGGCCATATCATCATATTAGCCTTTTTTTATTTTGATTTCAAAAATGCTATCTGATTGTTTCGTCTGTATTTTCTATCCCCATTTTTTCAGACTTCAGACTTTGTTTAAAGGTGTTGGTATTGGAAACCCTGTCTCAGATGCAACTTACTCAAGAAAAATTTAGCAATATCCCACCTAGAAACTCGACTTATACCTCGACCTAGAAAGCGGCTACATAACCAAACTCGATACGTGCAACTTTCCCTCCATAAATATTGACATAACTCACCAACTCTGAACCAACCCATCATAGTGACTTACGCTACACTGTTAGAGTTGAGAGTGTGTATTATTAGGTTTAAAAAAAATTACTGATTTGCTGCTCAACAGCTTTGTGTCTAATGTTTGCAGAACTCCTGTGTACTAGTGCTCAATCCAGCTATTGTGTTTATTCACTGCTTGTCCTTCCTTCATCTCTCTTACTATAGTAGATGGCAGTAGATGGATACTTAGCCCTTTATTATTATTATTATTATTCTTATTCTTATTCTTATTATTATTATTATTATTATTATTGCGTTTTTGAAAAAAAACAGATGCCTGTATTTTATACAGCCTCACTTGTAGACACTTTATACAAAAATGTCTGCAAAATGAAAAAACCTGAACGTAAATGTATGACATGAATGAAGGCGGGTGAGGCACTGTGTAAAATGCTGCGTTAAAATGTGCAAATATAGGATTATTATTATCGTATGTGGTCCTCGCAGCAGAGTGTCATTCTGATTGCTTCTTTGTGCAGATGGAGGTTTTATGGCATGCGAGGACAGCCAGTGTGTTTTAATGTGAGCATTACAGAAGTGTGACTCACTGCATTTTATAATGCAGCCCATTCACACCGGCTGCTGGAGGAATGAAGGAAAGAGGACTGACTCCACTGAGCCTCATGCCTTAACAATAACAGTGGAAGACAGCTGTTGTGTGCTTACAATATGGTAATGCTGGTTAGCAGATCATGAAATTGCTTTTGCTTTAATGCTCCAATCAACAATCGCTGCAGTTACCAGGACCATTTTAGTGCTGCTGTAACAAGTGTTTTGCCTGACAAATACATTATGACCTTTTTATTAAAACGACTAATTGAAAATGGTTCTTTGTGTCTGTGCTCTCCATTCACTTATACCGTGGTCTGTCTGAATACTCGATTCTGATTGGCTGGAAGGTGTGCGTTCAAACCGCTGATTGCACAGGCAGTTCCAGTCAGGTTCATTACCGTTCTAAATGAATATACTGCCTATAAACAATTGTGTCCATAGTATCATACAGTTACATTTACAGGTACAGCATACAGTAGTTAAACACACAGCTTCATTATTAGTAGAGACACGGCACAGACACGTCCCTTACTTATTATAGGTTGTTATAGATTAAATTATAGGTTGCACAGCATTACCTGGAGACGTTAGAGAAGCCATTGTTTAGTCAGACCTTGTTATGACATGTTTTGTAGCTAATTCATTCTGATATATTCTATGTATGTGTGTGTGTGTGTGTGTGTATATATATATATATATATATATATATATATATATCACAACCAACCGTAAAGTTTAACTTTCTACATTGTGCTGATGAAATATATTTACAGTTTCTTCAAGTATGTTATACGCAGAAACCCACTGTTGGTCAAAGCCTGATCCGGCACTGGGCTTGCACTGTCTTGTGCAGCTCCAGTGGCTGAGGTTGGTTCCCTGGCCATGGCCTCACCACTAGCCCTCCAGGGACCACTCATATTGTATAGATTAATAACATATATTTATAGCACAGTGCAGTTGAATTCTCTGATCTGATTGATCTGAATTTTTTTCTTCGCTCAGAGCCACAGGCGTTACTACCGTCAGCCAGTGATAGTTAGGAGGCACAACAGGACAATGGATTATTGCACACGATATCACAACCTGAGTAGAACGTTTGCAAGACAAGACCCTGTGTATGAGTTGTTACTATAGAAATAATAACGTATTAGAAAAAGCGCATTAATATAAACCTGTCGTTTGTGTTACAGACAAAATTGCTGTCTTATTATTATTATTATTATTATTATTATTATTATTATTAATTACCCATTAACAATGTCAGAAAACTGAAATCAGGACCGTAAGTAAAGTAACAAGTTATTAGTTGTAACTAAACTCATTATAAAATTTTAATAAACTACACATGCAAACGCTCTGTGGTGAACAGCAGCGGAGATACTTATTAAATTCTTGTACAGTGATGTCGCCCTGATAAAACACACGCTGTTTCATTTTCTTAATTTAAACCCCGTTCCTGGCTTTATCTGTTCGGGAGCGTGGACATAGGAAGCTAAGATGCATCAGAGAAAGATGTTTTGTTGCTCTGCTCCACAGTCAGACAGCGGGTTATTAAGGTTTGTATAGGATACAAATCAGGCGAGAAGGAAGAACATATTACGAGATACAGCACACTTTACAGACGCAAAGCTTTCACACAGACATTTAAATCGTCCAACTTTATAGCTATTCCTGACACTACTGTCAGTCTTCCAAAGCCTACACTCCACACAGTCAATGACTAATAATAAATGAATTTAAAAAAAAGTGTTTGTTGTTTAACAGAGTAAAATGTATAATTGTTGAGGTGGAAGTTTTTTGTTAGGGGACATTTATGTAGCATTTATGGAAGTATTCTCAAGTGTCAGCACTTTATAACAGTCGTAGTGCTTTGTAAAGTTTCCCAACATGGGAAAGTCTTCAGGACGGAGGAGTTTCTTGGAAAAATGACAAGCTGAAATTTTGGAGAGAGCAAGAGAGAGAGACAGAGAGATGCTGGTGAGGGAATAAATGTTTATCACGGCTATAATGTAAGTGAGAACCGGAGCTAACTTGTCTTGTGGACGTTCCACAACGTCTAACTATAAACTCTTAAAAACGGTGATGTGTTGTTCATTAACAAATTAAACATTATAACTGCTTGCTTCAGACTGTGCTGTTATAAGGAATAAATATATGTATTTTTAATATAAAAGTTTCATGTAATCTGGATTCACACCAAATAATCATTTCCATGTTGAATTTTTGTAGCTCAGTTTGTTCTTATGCCTTCTGCACTTTATCCCTAATCTTACTGAATGTTTTATGAATTCATATTTAATTATGTTCCCCTATAATAATTAATTAATAACGCCCTTGTGCACTGGTATGTTTATTAAAGTATTTGGCTAAAATTTGAGATTGTATTCAGATCTTTTGCTTCTTTGAGTGTAATACTAAAAAGGAAAACCCTACATGAAATATCCTTTTATTTTATTTCTAATTTTTTTAAAGAGGATAATATGACCATTGTAGCAGTAACCACACACCGGTCACCATGACTTGTGATTCGCTGTCGTAAATTTAAGAAACATTTAGTAAGCTATTTAGCCATTAAAGAACTTAAGCACCCGTTTATCTGCAGAGCTTGTTTCATGGTTAATTAGGCATGTTCCTTCACATCCAGACAATCAGTTTCGCCTTCATTTGTGAAGAAACTAGAGAGGTGAAAGAATGGTCAATGTGTGTCTAGACTGTAGACTTTCATGTCTTATTAATGCAGCTCAGACAAGTAGCACAGTCAACACACTGAAAAAAAAAAAAACAGAACAACATCAAAGTGACAGATTTTTTTTTTATGTTCTTTCCACTACGTAGGATGGGGATTTGATGCTGCAAAGCTTTAAGAAGGATCGGGACGATAGCTTACGAGAGTCCTGATCCAGCGTAAAAAGTGTGCGTGTGTGTGTGTGTGTTATATTTTTATATTTAGATTTTTCACAATCACCTGGTCTTCATACATCTTCTGCAGCAACAGTAATCATTACAGTAGAAGGTCAGTGGAAGGTCCTCACAAAGAAAAACGTGTGTCTCTGTGTGCGTGTGTGTGTGTGTGTGTGTGTGTGTGTGTGTGTGTGTGTGTGTGTGTGTGTGTGTGTGTGGCTATATTTTTACATCTTGTTGGGGACCAAATGTCCCCCCTCATGGGCAGGAATAGCTGATCTTGTTTTGACTTTGTGGGGACATTTGGCTGGTCCCCATGATTAATTTTTAGCTACATTAATATTAAGGTCAATGGAAGATCCAGAAAGGCTAATAAGACAAACACGTGTGTACACATTTAACCCTTTGAGAGGAACAAAATTGACTTGATGTCCTCAACTGTCCTCACAGCATCCCTTTTTGCAGGGTTTTTACTGTTACTGTAGCGACGGTAATCACGAGGGACTTAAAGCAATGATGTCTGTCGGGGCGGCTACACAAGCAAGAAATAAATCTGTGTTCAGGCAGAAAACCAAAGTCATTAAGCAGCAACACTAAAGCTACGGCGGAACAGAGTCTGTTTCTGTGATTCACAAAGTACTTAAAAAATATCAGAAATGCATTATGATATCAGATTCGACTTAGTGTGATTAGCTTTAGGTCTCTGAATCTGACACCTCTTTATAAAAACAGATTGGATTATAAGTGTCTGAACAAAGTGCTCTGAATTCATTAATGGGAAATGGCATCAAATTCTGATACACACATGAAATGAATCACCTTAACATCACGTTCTTGGCGAGTATTCAAACCGGTGTTTTTGCTGTATTAGAAATGTGGGCTCTGGCTGCAGGAAGCAGCAAGTCAAATTCACACTCAGCTCAGTTCCTCTGCCTTCCCTATTAAATCAGTGGAAGGGCTTCACAAAGAAGAATGTGTGCATGTGTCTGTGCACGTGTGTGTGTGTGTGTGTGTGTGTGTGTGTGTGTGGTCTAGACTCTCAGTTGGCAGTGATGCTATTTCTGGATTTTAGGTGGCAAAAATGAAAGCAAAGTGTGCAAGTGTTCTCTAGTCAGGGTAGAGCCTCTGCTACAGCCCTGCTCCTGGTTCTCCCCATGGTTACACACGGCAGCCTCACGTGTCTCTATAAACCTGGAAACCTCCTGCCAGTATAATGTGTTTTCTGGGTGTGCTGGTTGAATGGCACTAGAATGAAGATGAAGATTGTAGTGTTAGGTTGAGCAGAATGCTTAAATCTATCCAGGGGCAGTTTCTCACTTTTACGTTAAAATAGTCAGCTTAGAGAAATTCAGCATTACACCAGACAACTTTCTTTCCATGTATGTCTGTGGGAGTGTATTTTGTCTTTTTCTCTGTATGTATTTTGAGGATCTTTGTACTGATGGGTGCTTGTGTCCAGTAATGTACTTTTGTAAAGTGCATTAGCATTAGTCATTTACTCTGCTCACACAATTAATATTGTCTGTATACTGATGTGCGGTACTTCTTTGCTATTGCGGTTACATCACCATCATTTTGCTCTCAGCCATGTTTTCATTTTGTCTAGCTTGTGTACAGACACCCCTCCAAGATTTTTCTATTTCAGCACACAGACCTGTGAAATAAATCAAATAAAGCACTATGAAGGCAGAATCTACGGCAGGTTTCCATCGGCCTCGAATGAAGCAGAACATTGTGCAGACGGTCGCCCCACTGCTTTCTGTGCCGAGTCAGTAATTGCTAAATTTACTGGAATCAATGTGGAGGAAGCAGAAGGACTGCCAGAAAACCACCAGATGTGCCAGAGAGCATCGGAATGGAAGAAATGTTGAGAAGAGAGAGAGAGAGACAGAGAGAGAGAGATGCTCAGCTTTAGATGAACTTTTGAACTTTAAGTTTAATCCATGAAGTGGCACTTTTTATCAGCGCTGGCCTCGGCAGGCGTTCTCAGGAGACCACAGACAGATGACTGCAAGGTCATCCATCTCACATAAGACAGAGTGTGTGTGCTGTGGGGCTAAAAAGGATCTCATAACACTTGGTGATATGTTGGTGTGTTTTTGTTTTTGGCATCATACCACTGCGTTGTGAAGTGTTAATGAATTTTCTATAATAGCAGCTCTGACAGTAGTGCAGCTGCAAATTCACAGCACTCTTTCTAATACATTATTGTTTCTATAGTAACAGCTCATTCACAGGGGCTTGTATGGCAAACACTCATCATAATCTAACAATAAACATTATAAATTGTTATAAGTTGTTTAATAAAGAAAAAACATCTAATTGTTGATACTGTGAATTTTTATCTAAGGGGATGTTTAACACTTTACGGAAAGAGCTGCATTGTTTTTTTCTTTTTAACTTCAAGAGAGAGGAAAAAAAGAGGCTGGTCAGTTCAAGACTGTTTATAGCTGATATAACAAATGAATTTTCATACTTGGCCCAAATACTTGCTCGTTTGGGGGCGGGGCTTATAATCGCAGATTTGCTTTCTTGTAGAAGAATTCCTTCCAAACTGTGTCTTTTTTTAAAATTAATTTTCTTTGGTACAGCACTCAATCGGTGAAGAATAGCGCTTTTTGGAAATATTTTAAGAAGATCTTTAGCCGTGCAAGCCAGCACGTGACTCTTGATTTTTCAAGAGGCTCTCATTGCAAACACTCGCATAATTATAATTATAATAAGCTACTTATAGCATGCCAGTCCTATAAAGGTCTTGTTTTAGTTTTATCCATAAGGTCTTCCTTCTCCTTCGCTGACCACAGCAACCCATTCCTCGCCACCACGAAACTTGAATTAATGTCGCAATTTGAACCAATCATGTCACTTGGCATATAGTACAGAGAGCAAACGGTTCAGTGGACACAAGCCCCAGACCACCATTTTCAAGAGGACCAAGTAATAATTAATAATAATAATAATAATTCTTTAATTAATTAAAAAAAAAAAAAACCCATGAGGTTAGTAACATTAATGCCGCTTTGCGTTGGGCCGCATCACACCACAGTGTCGTGTACTAAACCTGCTGATTGTTTACAGATACAGGAAAGGTTTACGTGTTAATTGGCTTATTTTGTGCATGTGTTAATAGAGATGTGAAGTGCTGTTTTGCTAGCAAGACAGTGCTGTTTGTGAAGTACTTGTTAGTTTGTCTTGCTCAATCATGCCAGTAGAGCATAGGTACTTGATGCTGTTTGTGGTGCATGAAATTGTTTTGTCCTTCACTGTCTGCTAGATTGGCATCGTGCACTTTACAGACCAGAGAAAAACAAGACAACGTTGGATTTTTGGGCTCTTTAATTCATTGGTTGCCTGGTAAATTGTTTGCTCTTGTTTTTAAACATAAACTGTGCCAGGATATTTGAGGTGCTCATGGCCGAATCAGAGAGCCAAAAATTACAGCATGAACTGCATGAAAATGAAGAGCAAATTTATTCAAGGCTGAGTCAGGCCGCTAGAGTAAGAAATGGAAATGTGATGTTTTATTAAACAGCTATCAGTGGACTGTAGAGTTACTTTAAGAAACATTTCTTTTTTGTTCTCGTTTTTGTTTCTTTTTTGCCTGTTTACAAGCGCGTGCAACATTTGTAAAAAAAAAAAAATCTTTCAGGCTTTAGAACATGTGGTTTGATAAATGTTGGAGTAGACTGGAAATGTATGGCGTAGTTGGTCTGCATTGATTTACTACATACTCACTGGCCACTTTAATAGAAACACCTGTACACCTGCATATTCATGCGAATGTCCAGCCAATTATGGGGCAGCAGCACAGTGCATGAAATCATGCAGATACGGGTTAATAGCTTCAGTTAATGTTCACGTGAAACATCAGAATGCGGAAAAAATGTGATCTCTGTGACTTTGACCATGGCATGGTTGTTGGTGCCAGATGGCCTGGTTTGAATATTTCAGAAATTGTAGATCTCCTGGGATTTTCACATACAACAGTCTTTCACAGACAAACAAACAAAATAGCAAGTGGCAGTTCTGTGACCGAAAACACCTTCTTGATGAGAGAAGTCAGAGGAGAATGGCCGGACTGGTTTGAGCTGACAGGAAGTATATGGTAACCCAAATAACCACTCTTTACATCAGTGCTGAGCAGAAAGGCATTGTGATTTTAGGCATTGTGCTGCTGCCACATGATTGGCCGATTAGATAATTGCATGAATGAGCAGAGTTACCAGGTGTTCCTATTAAAGTGGCCACTAAGTATGTGTCTGTGTTCTTCGTTTTGCTCTGCTTCATTGCTGTGGAGCACACAGGGGGCAGTGAGAGAAGGTAGTCTAGGTGGCACCTCATTTAGAGAAATTCAATCCTCGTAGTTAACAGCTATGCCCTGGAGGGCAGGTAATGAAATATTTCTAGGTGCTTTTACCTCTGCGTGACCTCATCTTTATGAGCTGGATATGGACAGTGCTCCTTCTCCTCTGGGTGTCAAATCCTTGAGTTGTGTGAAAACTGCAGAATAGCAGAAGAGCAGGAATAAATAAAGTCAAGGACTGAAATTGTGCACTCTAAGAATGGAATTACCTTTCGCGGGTGAAGAAGAAATTATTTCATATCCCGGTATATGTCTGGGGTTATGTAAATTTCCTCGAGCACGCTCTGTTTCTCACATTACTTTCTGAAATGGAGAAATGAAGAAACACTGACCTCAGGCAAGATAAATACCAGGTAGCAGGTCAAATGCTGAAAATGGAAATGGTCCAATTCTCAGTCAGATGTTTGACTTCCTGTTGCTGCACTTTTCTGCTCTTTTCTCCCTTTTATTACACAAATAGGACTTTTTATCGCACAAATAGGTGATGTTTCAGAGTAACACAGGTACATTTATAGTCCTCTCTGACATCATTTGCTCGGTTTTAGTCAAGTAGCTCTGTGATTTAGTGCTTGACTAAAGTAAATACGTGAAGCAAAATATGAGAGGACGAAGAGATAAATTTAAATAATAAGTTTGTGGCAAATCACCAAGTTAAAAAATCCTCAAAAGAGTGAAGCACCAAAGGGAGATGTGCAGTCTGTGAGTGTGTGTGTGTGTGTGTGTGTGTGTGTGTGTGTGTGTGTGCGTGTTTATGCAATTACTTAAGAGATTAAAGAAGTATCTCAATATAGTAAATGCACACAGCCATAAACTTCTCAGATCTAATGAAAATGGTGTCTTGTGCCTTTTTTCAAAGCTATTAGCTTTGATGAATTATTTTATTCTTAAGATTTATCAGAAAGGTGCTTTTTGAGTTCCTTTGATAAAGTATCAAGTGTTTATCATTGTTTTATCACTCTGTTTTTTTTTCATCAATGTTCTTAATATTGCTAATAAGTAAGAGATTGAATTACTTAATTGAGCCTCCATGGATAGAAGCATGGCAGAGAAGAGTTAGAAATGATGCAGGTAACACACTCTGTGGTCTTTCTCCTCTTCAGGGATTTGCGCTCGGACTGAGTGATGGACATGTTTACAGCTGGACAGACGGCTTGAGGAGGAGAGACTGGCACGATAACGAGAGCATCAGGAGAGACGAGATGCGTGTTGGTAAGCCCACTACACCTCAGCATCTGGAATACACCATCAATCAGTTTGTCCGTTCACTCATCCTTTTGTAAATCCATCCATTTGTCATTCTATTTGTCCATCCATTCTTCAGTATCAGAATCTCCATACATCCACTCCATCCATCTGTTCATCCATCCATCCATACATCCATCCATCTATTCTTTAGTTAGTTCATTCACCCATCCATCCATCCATCCATCCATCCATCCATCCATCCATCCATCCATCCATCCATTTTTCAGCACATTCACTCATCCATTTTTCAGTACATCCATCTACTCACCCATCCATCCATTCATGCATCCATCCATCCACCGTGCCCCCCCCACCTGTCCATCTGTCCATCCATCCTTCCATTACATTCATCCATTCACCCATCCATCATTCAATACATCCACCTGACTGTCCATCCATCCATTCATGCTTTAGTACATCCATCTACTCACTCATCTATCCATCCACTCATCCATCCATCAATCTAAATTTTCCAACTCATCTCATTTTCAGCAGTTAGATCAGAGAGAACATAAATGAGTGAAAGGAGAAAGCAGCACAGAAACAGGGACAGCAGTAATACTGCAGATTTCTGCAGGGCTTCTGGGGAAAGTTGGGCATAAGGACAGATTTTCATCCATGCACAGCTCTCTCTCTCTCTCTCTCTCTCTCTCTCTCTCTCTCTCTCTTTTTTCTTTCTTTATTACTGTGTTGCCTATAGCAATGCCAGACCAGTGTGATATCTGCATCCCATCATTAAGTTTTTGTTATTTGGGTTAAGGAGACATTGCTCTGATCCAATACCACACAACGGAGTGTGAAGAAATATTTCCTGAGTTCAGAGTGCCTTGCTAGCAGATAAAAGCCATCAACAAGCCTGATTAATCAATGAGAACCTTACTGGATATTTTATAGCTTTACAGTGTTTGGAGTATAATGCAGTCGTAAGTCAGTGTATTAAGCAGATTGATCTGTGAGATTAGACAGTGTGATGCAATAGTTTTCTCTCAGGAGTGTAACCAGGGTCTCGAGTCTCTTGGCATATGGACACTTCAGCTCAACTGTTCTGGGTTCCACCGTCACATCACACCATCACACAAAATCCATTACGTCAGAGATTTAACGATACATCCCATCTGTTGGTGACAAATCTTATGATAACAGGCACCACGTTAATCCTTACATTTATTTTTCATGACTCCCCACTAATTTTAGAGATCAGAATATGAAACCAGATTTAAATAATAGATTTGCAACAATCTGCTCTCTTCTGATCAACAATTTGCTTTCTGGGTGACTGTAGATGATGGAATTTTAACCGCTACACATGAGATGGAATGGGATTCCAGCTTGTATTTTCGTACGTATTACCCAAAACCGTAAACTAGAGCTGTATTTTGACTGTTTTTGTAGCCGTTCAGTAATGACAAGCTTCAGTGCACTGCCAACATTTTTAAACTAGTTTTGCTGTGGTGCTTTATAAATCCACAGCGCTGTTCAATTCTCGATTCTGATTGGTCAGAATGTGTTGAATAATTTTCTGTAGCAGCAGCTCCAGCAGTGGTACGGCTGCAAATCTCACATTTATATTAATGTACTTGTTCTAAATGTTATAATTTCTACAGTAGCAGCTCATTCACAGTGTATAATCATTGATTATGCTGAAGTTTTCTGTGGGGAGATGTTTATTTAACATTTATGGAAGGAGTCTCCAATGTCAGTGCTTTATAATAATCAGAGGTAAAGCAAAAAAAAAAAAAGTTTTCCAGCAAGTCTTCAGTTTGGAGGGTAACATGACAAGCTGTTTTTTTTTTATTGTTATCTTCAAGAGAGAGAAAAAAGAGAGGCTGCTGGGGGCATGTGTAAAAAATTATGTTATTGTGTTATTCATTAATAAATAAGCAATTGCTAGCATTGGCAAATTGCTGTAATATAATCTTGGAACATAATCAACTTTGGGGTGATAACAGAAACTCCACTTCATCACACCTCCCCTTCACGCTCCATTCATAACATGGCGTCCAAGTGGCTGAAGGGGCACTGAAGTAAAGAAGAGATACTGGCTCTTATTTCAGTTTGGGCTGAACCAAGGTTCCAGCAACAATTCAAAAAATACAGTAACACAAAATTCACAAAGTATACAAGAAGAGTCAGTTTTTCATTCTGTGACTTAGGAAGTGTTTACGAGACTAAATACAGCCAATAGCAGCTCTCAAACATCTTTTTGTTTTCATCTTTTTGAAAATCTGCATAGAAATTTATGTGTATCCGGACGGGACTAAAATAATCAGACCCTGAATTAGGTGAAAACGGTACATAATTCGGCCTGTAATTTTCTTAGAGGAGGACAGTGAAGGAAAATAGACATAGCCGATCTGGACGGAAATAAAATCAAAATGGAGCATGTGTAGAATAGAAAATTACCCCAGGACCCCATGTACATTTAATCCCATTTGGATAGGGCTTAAGACAGAGAGAGCAAGAGTGTGAAATTAACATTGCAGAGAATGTGAAAATAAAACTAAGCTCACTCTGTTGTATGAAACATATGAATGACATCTGTCACTGAGTTACTAACAGGATGTGTTGGTAGACCTGTTTATATAGTATAAGGAATAAAACCATGCTGTTATAGGTAAATAATCAGTGACTGGGTAGTGTGATGGGACCTGACGCCGAGCAGAGTCACTGTCTAGAAGTGTATTATTTTCCAATAACAGCATGCCCTGAGGTGTTTATTGCTCTTATACGTCAGCAATTTGCTAATGATTGCAATGTTTAATTTATAGTTTTTATAGTTACATTTAATGATGTGGAACATCCACAAGACAAGTTATTACTTATATAATAGCAGCTATAAAGAGTTCTTCCCTGACCAGCCTCTATTTTTTTTTTTCACTGTTGAAGTTAATAAGACAAAATCCCTTGATGTAGAAAGTGCAGGCTTTGCTGTTATGGCAGAAAACTTACTGACAGTAACAAAGCACTGATACTGCAGACTCCTTCCACTAATAAGAAACTGAAGTATTCTTACAGAAAGAATGATTAGATGTTTTTTGTTGTTAAATAAAATTTTTCATGTTTATTATTAGCCTTAGGTTATATAGATTGTCCTCTGTTCAGGTCCCATACAAGTGAAAGAGCTGTTACTGTAAGTACAATAAGCGCATTAATATAAAGCTGTGATTTGAATTTCAGATGGCAATAGGTTCAGAGCTGCTGTTATAGACTATTAATCAACACCTTCTGACCAGTCAGATTGGAGAATTCAACAGTGCTGAGCTGAATACGTGAATCCTCCGAGTCGAACTTTATTTTTTTGTCACTTGAAAGGACAGGCAGCCCAAAACACAACAAGAATTCAGAAATACTGAAAATTCTAAACTTCAAAAAAAAAAAAGAAACAAAGTTTTATTGGTTGTTTTTTTTTTTTTGAGTCTTCTTACCTAGGTTTGGTACTTTCGCAAACTTGCATTATTTTAGTTACACTTTGGCATTTAGTATTCAGTCAAGCTGTTCTGAGTCTTTTTTAATTGCCAAAAGAAGGAAAGTATGCAGTGTTATGAATCATATTTTCTGTTTGAGTCCACGCTCCTGAGAGAATGCAGAAAGGAGTGGGAGTGGAGTTTCGGTAATTATGCACAGAGAGACGACATTCTGCACACAAACAGTGGGAGAAAGAGCGATTCTGTGAGAGTGTGCATTAAAATGTGCTTTTGTGATACCAATAATTGTCAGAAAGGTGCCATTAAATTATTGACGGCACGCTCTCGTTAGCAGTGCTGAGGAGATCCTCATCTGTAACATGATCAAATGTCAGTAAAGTAAAATCTGTTAAGAACCTTCTATTATCCTCTTCAATTTGTATTAATTGGAGATACTATTATTATTAATGAACAGATTAAGGAACAGATGAATATAATGCTTTTTCCCCCTTCTCACTAGCACTAAAATGTGTTTTGTTTGGTTGTTAAACAGCTTATTATTTTTCTGGATGAGTGGAATAATGGTGTGTTTTGAAATCAGTCTTATATGAGGAAACTTAAATCATAATAATAATAATAATAATAATAATAATAATAATAATAATAATAACAACATCCAGCCTTCATTTGCTGTGGCTATATTATTGTAATTAACAGTTAAACAGGTGTGTTTTAAACAAATTTTTAAATAATATTTTCTCCTCAAATGACGTGAGATTAAAAAAAAATGACAGATTTTGTCTATTAGCTATAATTGATTGATGGAAGTCATTGAGACCTTTTCCGTGATACTCATAGCACTTACGGTGTTTCATGGTGGTCAGTCACTTAATCGAGTTTTATAAATGCACACTGAATGAAAAATAATTTTAGACGGGAAAAAAGTGAAAGAAAAATCTACCAAATGTCATGGTTTAATTACTGGTGGTGTTATTTTATTTTATTTATTTATTTTTCAAAATTTGTTTTGCATCAGTAATCTTGAGCAAACGGCAATAAGCAGCTTTTAGATGAATTTACTGTACATCATAGAGATACACTGCTAAAGTTGCATCATTCTCACTGTTTACACCAACTTCAAAATGAGAAGCCCAGAATTATAATTACCAAAGTTTTCTTGCACACACACACACACACACACACACACAGACACTCAGACACATATAAAATCATGCACGCTATGAAGATGATGTTTGTGTGTGTGTGTGTGTTTTGTAGGGAAAGGAGAGCAGGGGAAGCCGTACCCACTTGCAGAGGATGAGTGTGATGACTCTGTGTACAAAGAGAACGGCTTTAACATCTACGTGAGCAACAACATCGCACTGGATCGCTCGCTGCCCGACATCAGACACCCCAAGTGAGTAAACGATAAAAAGAGCACCTATCCTTCCTATGGGACACCTGTACCAGTTTTAAAAGAACTTTAGTAAGTAAAGTAATGTAAATCAGTTATACCGCTGTTTATTAGTAACTAGACTGAAACACAGAATGCATGTACAATGTCTATATATCATATATACAGTGAATTGACATTAAGTACAGTGGCTTGCATAAGTATTCACCCCCTTAAACTTTTTCACATTATCCAGTGTTACAACCTGGAACTGTAATGGACTTGATTGGGATTATATGTCAGGAATCTTTATAAAAATAGCCCACAATATTGA
>CM040977.1:3357931-3392502 GCA_022985145.1 Pangasius djambal | reverse complement strand
GGGGGGGGGGTCAGTAGTTTGCGAAATTATTTACATATAAAAAAAAAACATGATTTGCTTAAATAGTCATCCCTAAATTAGTTCTGGTGCAAGCAGTCACCATCAGAGTCGACCTGTGTGCCATGTCACGGGATTACAATATAAATACACACACCTGTTCCTGGAAGAACCCAGACCGTGTTAGAGGACATAACCAAGCAAACAGCATTCCAAACTTTTAACATCTCTTGTAGTGCCATTAAATCCTTTATTAAAAATGGGAAAGAGTGAGGCACAACCACAGCTCGGCATAGAGGAGGATTACCACCAAAAGTCAGTGATCAGGTAAAGGATTATTCAGAGAAGCAACCAAAAGGCCAATATCAAAAGCCATATTTATTTTATTTCCCACTTCAATATTATGTAGATTCATGAAATCCCAATTAGGTCTATTTCTATTGCAGGTTATAACTACAAATGTGGAGAAGTTTAATCTGGGTGAATATTTATGCAGTGCACTTACCTCGACATCTATTTATTTGCCAGACACCTCACAATTGAGTCCAGAGTGACTCAGAGTCCAGAGCATACAGCAGAGGGTTTTTTTTTTTTAGGGTTAATTGCATTTCTCTAGGGTCAGACAATTGTTCTCTAGCATTTATTAGGTTTAATCTAACAATCACTATCTTAGAACTTTAAACACTGACTCTGTTGCCATTTCTGAGTTACTCTGTATTTTATTTCACTTATCTGTTTGTCTACTACACTTTAATTAGATTTTCACTGTAAATAATAACTGCATGCCAGTAGCCTCTGTGTAACCTCTGCCTCAGAATCGTGAAACAGACCATTATTTTAACCTGTGAACAAACTGAAGTTACTCATTAAGCCATTTTTAAACATTTTCTATGTCCACAGCATAGCACCACCTCATGATCTAATTATTAAACAATAATTAGTGTATGTGTTCCATGGTTACGTATCCTCAAATCTCCCAACACGGTGAGCAAAGATGGTGGAAAAATAAGCTGGTGGTCTTCAGAGTATCATGGAGGAAAAATCTATATTCACCACCAGGAATTTATTTTATTTTTATTTTTTCAAGTCTGAGAAGACAAGAAGTAGCATATTAGGATTTTATTTAACACAGTATCTAAATGAGCATATGGTCAGATCATTTATGTTTTGTTTACTTCCTCTGGAGCTTAGTAGCAATGAGAAATTAATAAGTAAATAGAGATAATGGTTAAAATGTATCAGCGAATTGACAGCATTACATTATGTACTACTCCATCTTATAATGTTTTTAAACCTGGGGGTGTCATAATGCAAGAAAGTCTCAGCGAGTTTACTTTTAATGGGTATAATATGCGCTGTACCTTGGTGTTGTTCTGTACACAAACTGCTTGTGTCTTTAACTCAATACCTTCTTAGATACTGGAATTTTTATCAGTGATTAGGGAGACCTTGCTAAATATCATAAATTTGTCAGACCTACTATAAAGCATCGTAATACAGAATCAGATGATTACCACCTATTACATGATCTCTAGATCAGAACATGTTGGTGGCTGTTTGCCCTGTGCTGTCCCTTTAAGGATCCCTGTTAGGTCACAATACAGCAGCCTTACCAGGAAAAGAAAGTCTTATTCAAGCTACACTGGCTGCCATTTCATTTCAACATTGACTATAAAGTCCTACTTATGACATTTAAAGCTTTAAACATTTGAGGTCTGGTGTATCTTTCTGATCTCCTGAAGTAGTACAGACCATCCCGAGTGCTTAATTGAGGCAGGCTTTGCCCTGAAAACACTCGGAACACCAGCTCAATAGATGTCAGAAAATACACGTGTAGGTTATTCTTAGCTCTTGTTAAATATAGGTTTCATGGTTTGTAGTATAGTCAATTCATTAGTGAGTGTACTTTGGTTCTTTAATGTGCTTTATCATAAATAATTAGTTACAATTATATATATATACATAAGCATGTTAAGATTTCGACCTTGAAATGAAAAGTGCTCTAAAAATACACACAGTTTTCACTTCTTTTGTCTCTTTCATCTAAAAGCATCATAGTCAAAAGTAAAGACCAGGGCCCGTATTCACAAAGCTTCTTAGAATTCTCTCAGAGAGCTCCTGTCTTAGCCTAAAAAGTCCTAGCTGGGAGTCCTAGACTAAACGTGATTTAGGAAACTTCTCAGACTCTGAGTAAGGAAAGTACAAAAACCTGTATCTTAGCGAGGAGGTGTGGTTGAGCCCGTCGCTAGGGATGACGCAGCATTTCAAGGACTGTGATTGGTGGATAAAAAACTATCTGTAAAGGTCTTAAAATGCGCTCTTTGTGAAAATAGAATATATGATAAAAGAATGGACAGCGAAGTCATAAAATGTTTGTATTAAGAAATTGTATAATCATAAATACAGGCTACTTTATGCAAAGTTTGGAGGCCTGTTAGAGGCTAAATATCTTAAAGTTAAATAAAACAGCCAAATGTGGAAAATGTGTCTACTTTTGAAGCAACCAATTTCCACGCAGTAGTTACTATATTTAAGTTCTTAGATTTATTTACCATACTGATTTTATTACTTGTAATCCATTTCAGATTGATGGGAGCAAAATGGCTCACCTTTTACCAATTTACATGACTGCAGGACCTTTTACCAGTTTACATGACTGCAGGACCTTTTACCAGTTTACATGACTGCAGGACAATCTATTTAAGCTGCACTTTTGGATGGTATGTAGCCAACAGTCCAAGGGAGATGGAAGGAAGTAAAAGAACAAGAAAGCCAAACTGGACAGAAGAGCAGTGTTTGGAGAATATTTCTTCTTTCCGCCATTTTGTCCTCTGCTGTAGAAACTCTTATGCCTCTTAAAAGTCCTCCTCTCTACTCTTAACAATTTTTACCTTAGGAGCTGTTTTTAGGACTAAGATGTTTCGTGAATCATTTTTATCTTTACTAAGATTTAGTCCTAAATTTAAGGGGAAATTCTAAGAAAAGAATTTTCTTAGAATTTCGTCACTAGGAGCAACTTTTAGGCTTAGGAAGCTTTGTGAATATGGGCCCAGGCTTGTATTACTTTGGAATAGATCACCTTGTTTTGCACTCACTATTTCAATAAATGAGCTCTTTGATGGACTGATCATTAATTGTTCTCAGAAGACTAACCACTCCACACCATTTGCTGCCCATGAAAGCGTTTTTTTCCAGTCATGGATTTTCCCCTGGCAAGAACAAATCCACTTATAACTCATGTAGCCGAGGCTCAAAGAGTTACAGTTCCATCGATAATGAAAGATCCGCTCTGACTACTTGTGAGACAAGTAGAAAGCCAAGGATGGATGAAGAATGGAGTTCAGTCCTACTTTATCTTCAGGAAGGATAGTTTGCAGGCTTTTGAAACACAAAGCACCTTTTCAGACTAGATCACAGCTGTGCTATTGCAATTCCCAATTCAGGCCTTGTTTCTGGTGCAGGTCTGTTTATTTTCAGGCCCAGTGGATGCATGCAGCTCTGCATGCTGGATGTGGAACACTGCTTTCAGACAGCGGCCTGCCTTTCTCAAAAGCAGCTCAGAACAGCAGTGCAGACTGTTCCACATCTCATCTTGTTGTGCTGATAAATATCTGAAAAAACTAATCCAGAAACAGGAGAGGGTGTGTAAAAATGGCCCACTATGTGATTCAGTAGCTCAGCATGGAGGCTGGAGTGAGTGTGTGTTACTATGGCAGGTGACACACTAAGAGTAATGCAGCTATAAATTCAGTGTTGCGAACAGCAGGAAAATTGAAACATTTGTCATTCAGTATGCACTGAGCTGCCAGTTTATATATCAGTACATCTGGGGAAAAATGGCAATTCATTGTATGCATCTAGCTATATCCAAAAGTATAATATTTCAGAAATAAAACTGTGACTTGATTAGTCATCTGAGATATCCCAGTTAATTCACTGAAATTACCTAAAAATACCTACAGCAGTGCGGTAACATGCGGTTTATGGAAGAGGCAGGTTGCAAGTGTGTAACATCAGCGTGTTGTTTATTGTGGGCAAACCAGTAATCATCAACATAATCCAAAGCAATAGCAGGCAGCATGAAAAAGGGATAATCCTAATCACAACGAAACCAGTGAGGGTCTAATCAAGAAACAAAGAAACTAGACAACAAAGGCTCGGACTTACCGACAAGAATGCATGGCAAGACTTCGCATTCAAACAATGAAGCATTAGGGCTTAAATAGGAAAACTCATTATAAACTAAACACAGAGCTCCGGACACAATCAGCAACCACAAAATGACAAGACGGGGAAGAAACAAAACACAAATTCAAACAAAAATGTTAATTATACTGTAAACAAGGAAGCATGAAAACATGACAGGAACTTAAAGCAAACATGAAAACAGCACTGGTCACACTCAGAAATGTGCTGCATGCTCAGAGGGGAAATACTTAACAAATGCTTTCTAGATTTTATTAAATTTTATAGTAATCTTATTAAAAATTTAATAGAATTTGACAATGCCACAGTTATTCTTGTTCAGGGGGTCCAAAAGGGCACAATTGGCCCTACTGAACAACCTCTGCAAGTTGGAGTATAGAATATAAGGGCAGCTGTAAGAATTAACTACAGAGAATCCAGGTAGATTGTTCTTCCTCTCGATTCAACTTTTAACATTTCTGATTGCCCTGTGTCAAAAAGTACCCAAGTTCATACTCTATATGCATTAGGAATATTCCCCCAAGGAAACAGGTTCAGTCTTTCCTGAATGCTGCATTATGGCTCCTGAGCTGATAATCCTGTACATTTACTACATTTGGCAGACTATTTCATGTTCCTATTGGTGCCCCATTTTCGCTTAAGATGTGGTACATTTCGACATCTTTACACTGTTCTATATTCGTGTTATGCCTCCATCCACACCTCAGTGAGCATGGTCTTAACTTTGTGACTACCTTTCCATCTTTGGAAGGCTACATCACAAAATACAAGTTGTGGTCAATCAGTTCTCAAAAGTATGCCATCTTATTCCACTCCCTACTGCATTTCAGGCTGCTGAGATAGTTTAGTCAGACTTATGGCCACAGTGGCATCCTGGACAATATACACTATATGGTCAAATGTATGTGGACACCTGACCATCACACCCATATGTGGTTCTTCCCAAATCTGTTGCCACAAAGTTGGAAGCACACAATTGTATAGAGTGTCTTTGTATGTTGTAGTATTACAATTTCCCTTCACTGGAACTAAGAGGTCCAAACCTGTTCCAGCATGACAGTGCCCCTGTGCACAAAGCGAGTTCCATGAAGACATGGTGTGTTAAGGTTGGAGTGGAAGAACTCGAGTGTCCTGCACAGAGCCCTGACCTCAACTCCACTGACCACTTTTGAGATTATCTGGAACGCTGACTGCACCCCAGGTCTCCTCACTTGACATCAGTGCCTGACCTCACTAAAGCTCTTGTTACTAAATGGACACAAATTCCCACAGCCACACTCCAAAATCTAGTGGAAACCCTTGCCCGTAAAGGGAATGCTAAATGTGGAATGGGATTTTCAGAAAGCACGTATGGGTATGGTGGTTCGGTGTCAACAAACATTTGGCCATATAGTGTAGGTATGGATCAAGGCCTGGCATTTGCATGCAGTGTTTGTAGAACTGCTTTAAAATTACTTCTGTTTATCACAAGCAAGCCAACAGTCAATTAGAGCACACCAACAAGACACTTGGGAGGTTTCTAAAGACACATAAAGAGTGAGCATACTTGCTTCAAACTATAGACTGAATACGCTTGAAACACCTTGCCCACCATCCCTTTTTTTTCTGAAGTACTGAAGTCAGACACCAGTCCCATCGTAGTATATGGTTCAGAAATGTGGAAAGGATATGGCAGGAAGGGCACACATGCCCTCAGCAAGCAGTCAAATGAGAGAAACAACAGACAGATTGCCGCCACAGGGATCAGGTTGAGACTCTTCACATTGCACCTAAACCTCTACCTCGGTGTACTGTCTGTCCATGTCTCCCTTGTCAGGCTGGTGGTTAATTGGCTGATGTGGAGCCTTCTTTGACCTAGATTGTGGATTGTGGCCTGCTTTTGGTCTCTATAAATGTTACACACTTGTCTTTAAACTTCTGTCTATGTGACACTACATACTGTAGAATTATCACACAGGATAGTCAGACTTTTTTTTTTTTTTTTGCTCTCCTCACAGCACTTCTGTTCTCCACCATCAACCTATTTACACAGTAGCATATGTCTCCATTTCAGTTCTACTCACTGGGGTTTGTTTTTGTAATCAGCCTTTCAGATAAGCTGTTTCTATTTACCTTTTAATTTACTGTGTGAATATATTAAAGGCAGAGCTCTTTAAGACTGCTGGTTCCGTGGTTCTGTATGAGCTATAAATAATGGGCCGTGTGTCAGCTTTGTCAGGGTGGTGAATTAGAGACTGGTGTGAGCTGTAAAGCGTTGCTTCATCTGCCACTTCAATCTTTGTTGAAAGTGAATTAAGGCACAGATTTCTGAGTGCTTTATTACAGCAGGGGGAGTGACAAGGCTTTTTAAACGGTGATTTATGATTAGAGTTACACTAAGCTCTATTCCCACATACTCCGAAAGTTTGCTGGTGTACAGTGTAGTAGATCTATTCAATACACGAATGACACTGCTTTGGTCAAACAAACCTGTACTCATGTAATGGCTGATGGCCTGATAATGTTTTACAGCCTTACCCTTTCTCATTTTATCTGTCTCTTTTTCTCTCTGTCTGTTAGCTGTAAGCAGAAGCTGTACCTGGAGAATCTCCCCAACACCAGTATCATTATCCCGTTCCATAACGAGGGCTGGAGTTCTCTTCTCCGCACTGTCCACAGCATTGTAAACCGAACTCCAGATCACCTGATTGCTGAGATCGTTCTGGTGGATGACTACAGCGACCGAGGTAAGCTCCAATCCTTCCATCTCTCGCTCCAACTGCTGGGGTTCATGTGTTATGAGTAACTACAGGCGGAAAAAAATTTGAGAAGTAGCTTTGTCTGTCTGCAGAGATGTCATTGACGTCAACACAACTTATATGGCGTAATGGCACACTGTACCACACCGAGTGTATGATGTATGGAAGAACATGCCTAGCTGCTTGCAGATAATAAACTTACCCTGTTGTAGTTATCACATTTCAAAAGATATTTGCCTGTGACAGTTGCCTTGAAAAATGTGTTTCATGTTTTAGCCAATGGGATAAAGATAAAGTTGACTTTATTTTTGGACTCACTGCCAGACTCATGATACTGAAGCTCTCTGAACAGATGTTTGACCTGAAGGGAAAAAAACAGTGAACAAAATTGTTGTTAATTTACTGGGAGGTCAGCTGTAACCCTGTTACACTCCTCAGAAGCACACAGAGAACCATTTGGCATTGCTAGTTTTATTTAAAGTTTTATCTTCTTAATCACCTTTCTCTGATTGCATGCTTGGATTGATGATGGTAATGGTGATTGTAATCATTGTGATATAAAAATAGTAGATTCTCTCAGGCTGAAAAATGAATCAAAATGGCAGTAGGTTCTAGACTAGAGACTCTAGACTCTGTAAACTGCAGGGGGAATTTAGCTTTAGGCTTATAATGAATGCTATAGGACATCATTCATGATGACTGCTAACAAGCTTTCCAACTCATCCACTGTCAGCCTGGACTGGGACAACATGAAGATCGGTGATGAATGAAAGGAAAAATCCAGCACAAACTGTGTTAGCATAATGGTGTTGGACCACGACAAGCCACCTCAACAGCTTTAATGTTCCTTAGTACAGATTGTACAAGTCTCTGGAACCGTACTGGAGCCATGAACACCATTCTTTTGAAAGATCTTTTCTTGAAAGATCTTATCAGTTGGTGTTTTGATTACGGCGATGGAGAACATTCCGCTCAAAATCTCCCATAGTGTTCAAACGACTTGAGATCTGGTGAGTGTGAAGGTCAGACATAAGACTTTCATCCTCATCAAACCATTCAGTGAGCCCTCATGCCATGTAGATGTTGGCGGCATCATCCTGGAAGAGACCACACCTGCAGAATAGAACCGTTTCATCACAGGAAAAAGGTGATCAGGAAGATGAGAGGAACTGCAGGTTTTATTTTTTGCAGTGAATCTTCTCTCTAAGGGCACAAGTGGAGCCAAACCATGCCTGCAAATTAAGTAAAGCATAACAGAGCTGCCTTTTTTTTTTTCTTTTCTGTCTGTAGATGTGGTTGTAATGAGCAAAAGATAGATGTTTAATGTGCAGTGTATCATCCATTACATAATACATTACAGTTCCTTCTCCAGGAACTCCTTAATATATATTGCATTCTAATTTATTGTACTGGGTTTATGTGCTATTACTTTATTTATTTCTTCATTTTTGTTTTTATTAGGTTGTGCGTGTTGTGTGTGTACTGCTCATCTATATAGAGATTATTCACAAGCAAATGCACAAATGCACCCAAGTGATTATCCACATAAAAAGGGATAAAAATCCTAAAGACGCATTTAAACCAGATGCCTTTAAACCAGATTTAGATTTTATTGCTAAACTAAATCAGCAGGTCTGAGATGTAATTTTGTACATTTGACATCCCAAATCTCTCCCAATACAACCATTTGTAAATACTTTTCAAACATCTATTGGAAAAAATAAGTCAGTAACTACTTAATTATATCATATACATTATGTTTTAATGGTGAAAAAACAACATCGGATTTGATTAAATAATTTCAAATGATGAGTTGCCTCAAAAATTATTTGAACATTCTTGTAAATTGCTGAAACTTAAGTCTCCATTAAGTTTACCATAAGGCATATACATATATATATATATATATATATATATATATATATATATATATATATATATATATATATATATATATATATATATATATATACACACACACACACAATTAGGTCCGCAAGTATTAGGACAATGACGGAGTTTTTATCATTTTTTCCTTTATACACCACCACAATGGATCTGAAATAAAATAATCAAGATGTGGTCAAAGTGTGGACTTACAGCTTTATTTTAAGAGGTTCCACAAAAATATGGCATTTACCATTTAGGAATTACAGCCATTTTCAGCAAAGTACCTCCATTTTCAGGGGCTCAAAGGTATTTGGACAAAGTGACATAATTGTAAATATAACCATATTTTAATATTTTAATACTTGGATGAAAATCCTTTGCAGTCAATGACTGCCTGAAGTCTGGAGCCCATGTTCTCAAAACTCAAATTCTGAGTTTCCTCCCTGGAGATGCTTTGCCAGGCGTCACTGCAGCCACCTTCAGTTGCTCTTTCTGCCTTCAGTTTTGTCTTCAGTAAGTGAAAAGCAGCTCTACTGGGTTGAGATCAGGTGACTGACTTGGCCATTGAAGAATATTCCATTTCTTTGCTTTCAAAAAGTCTTGAGCTGCTTTCGCAGTATGTTTAGGGTCATTATCCACCTGCACTGTGAAGCGGCGTCCTATCAGTTTTGTAGCGTTTGGCTGAATGTGAGCAGAGAGTAAAGCCCTATACACCTCAGAATTCATCTTGCTACTTCTGTCAGCAGTCACATCATCAATAAACACCAGTGAGTCCGTTCCATTGGCAGCCATACATGCCCATGCCATAACACTGCCTCCACCACGTTTGACACATGATGTGGTATACTTTGGATCATGAGCTGTTCCTTTCTTTCACCATACTTTTCTCCTCCCATCATTCTGGTACAAGTTAATCTTGGTTTCATCAGTCCAAAGAATCTGATTCCAGAACATGGGAGGCTTTTTTAGATGTTTTCTGGCAAAGTCTAATCTGGCTTTCCTGTTCTTGAATGTTACCAGTGGTTTGCAGCTTGTTGTAAACCCTCTGTATTTACATTCATGAAGGCGTCTCTTGATTGTAGATTTTGACAATGATACACCTACTTTCTCCAGAGTAGTCTTGACTTCTGTTGATGTTGTGAAGGGGTTTTTCTTCACCAAGGAAAGGATTCATCCACTTTATCCATGTTGTCTTCCATGGTCTTCCAGGCCTTTCGATGTTGTTGAGCTCACCAGTGCTTTCTTTCTTTTTAAGAATGTACCCAACTGTTGATTTGGCCACACTTAAGGTTTTTGTTGTCTCTCTTATAGATTTATGTTGTTTTATCAGCCTAATGATGGCCTCTTTCACTTGCATTGAGATCTCCTTGGACTTAATATTGGTAGCTCCAGTCGAACAGCTGCCAAATGCCAACTCAATACCTGATATCAACTCCAGGCCTTTTATCTGCTTCATTTGTCTTGAAGTAACGAGGGGATGAGTTAACTTCTTGTCAGTCAATTGTCCAAATACCTTTGAGCCCCTGAAAATGGAAGTACTTTGCTTAAAATGGCTGTAATTTCTAAATGGTAAATGCCATATTTTTGTGGAACCTTTTAAAATAAAGCTGTAAGTCCACACTTTGACCACATCTTGATTGTTTTATTTCAAATCCATTGTGCTGGGGTGTAAAGGCAAAATCACAAAAACTCTGTCATTGTCCAAATACTTCCGGACTTGACTGTATATATATATATATATATATATATATATATATATATATATATATATTTGTCTCATCATTTTTTTTCACTCTGAAGCCCCTTATATACAGAAACCATGGAGGTGATCCACAGCTGGCAGGTGACACACTGTCCTTATCTAGACAGCACCTCTAAGGAAGGCTGTCCCGAGCCATCAATTCCAGATAGAGAGACAGACAGGAAGCGAGAGAGAGAGAGAGAGAGAGTGAGAGAGCGGGAGAGCGAGAAAGGCAGAGAGCTCTTGTTAGTATACAGTCTGGGAAGACACTGACTGACAGACTGTCAGAATGTCACCCCATTTCCTTCATACTAGTGTGATTGATTTTCCTCTGACTTCCTTTTTTTCTGTGCTCACTGTGTAGGTCATTGTTTAATCATCACCCTCACATTATTAAATGCGAAAGCAGTCAAAAATGCAATGACATGTCTATATGTCTTCCCAGTATTGTGACGTTGAGACTCTTAATGCACAAAGCACTAATGGTGCTCTTTTTTATGTACTCCTTTCTGAGCTGTTAGGAGAAATTAGTGGGTTTTTTTTTAATTCCAGGTTTTTTTTAGTTTCAGTTCAGTAATGAGCCACAGCAAATACAGATATAAGATTTCCGAAACACAATGCGAATATATCAGTAATGCTACATTTACTACAGATTGCAAAACTATTAATTTTTTTATTAATGTTTTGTCAGTGCAGCAAGGAACACATCAATGTAGCTGAGTGGAATTGGATAGTGATGTGCAACCCGTGGCACTGACTGGCCACAGTGCATTGATTTTACTTCAGTTGTATTTATCTTTAAAGTACAACAAAAATAACTGCAGGAGGAATTTCTTTGGGAGGAGATGGGATTGGGATTAGGAGATGGAACTCTGCTACACTGCATAAAAAGTAATATTAACGTGATAGAAGTTATTCTAGTTTGTTTACCATCTGCCTCGCTGTTTTTTCCACTACCCTGACTAGTCCACATTCCCAGACAGCAACTAGTGAATGTATTAGTCGGCTAGTTGTCCAGTCTAAGCAGCACAGGTTTTCAAAATGCGGGGCATTACAGAGGACTATGGATAAGGGTGAGATGGAAAATACCAAAAAAAAAAGAAATACTTAAAAGACATCAGACCTGCCAACCTTTTTGAGTAGGAAAATATTTCAAAACATGTCTTTTTTCATAATAAAAATGGCAGATGAGCCAATTGACATTTGTGTAGGTGGTTTGAACTTGCTGATATTAACTGACACTCTCTGGACAATGTTTTGGAGTTCAAAAAGTTTGAATATGTCTGCCCTAACATTTAGAGTACATTTTATTATGTTATATTTGCGAGTTTCATGGAAGTGGAAGCCAATACATACTGCAATAAAGTCAACATTTTATATGAAGGCAGACAAAGGATTATTAGATTCATGTTTTATAGAAAATAAATCTCTGTGCACAACCAGCTTTGCTGTGGAGTGAAGTGTGGCTCCGTGGCCAATGCTTTGGGTGACTGATCAGAAGGTTGTGCACCGCCCGGCTTCAGCATTTGGGTCCTTGAGCAAGACCTTTAACCTTCAACTGTTTAGTTATATCCTGTCTCAACTGTAAGTCACTTTGGAAAAAAAGCATCAGGTAAATGTAACTGCAGATATAGATATGAATAATATAAAAGCTCCATCTGATTTCATGTAGACCAACGTGATAACACATTTCCTTTGATTTATATCAAGTCCTGAAGAGGTCATGAGGAGGAACAAACAGCACTCACTCATCCGACTGACCCATGTAACTGCTGTTCACACGGAACTTTCTCCACTTTCAGCCTTTCTACTACCACTGAGACATACAAGTGCGACCTGAACTTTGATATTTTGCTTGGTTGGACAGTTTAAAAGGTGAAATGTTCAGAAAGTCCTAATCCGTAACAGTCATGCAGCGCTAGCAAATTGCTCTCATTAAATCTCTCATTATACTTGGGCTGCAAACTGAATTTGTTCCATTCAGCTCTAGGTAATTGCCCTGTAATGAAATGTCCTCTTTATTGAAGCTCACTGTGTCATTCAGGGATGATGACGACATTTTACCTCAGAAATTCTCTATTATGCTCAATAGTCTCATCTATTTAAATGTTAGATGGATATAAAACTATGCACATCTACACTAATATACATGATTTATTTAGAATAGTCACTGGGTACTTCAGCTTAACTTCGGACGACTTTCTAATGGATATGGATTATTTAAAATTATACCGCAGTGCTGCTGAATGCTTGATTCTGATTAGTCAGAAGGTGTTGATTAATTAGCTCTGTAACAGCAGGCAGCTCTGACAGAAGTGCAGCTGCAACTCGTAGGTTTATATTAATGTGCACGTTATATTATTGTTTCTGTAGTAAGAACTTACACAGAGACTTGTATGGAAGATAAACAGATTTTAAAAAGTGTGTGATTATTGACAAGGTGAAGGAGATGATTGTTTAACATTTATGGAAGGAGTCTCACAGTCAGAGGTGAAGCTGGAACTTGAAGTATTTAGAGGAATTTACACGTTGTGGTTTCTTTGTCACATGACTAGTTGTGTTTTTTTTTATGTCATATTATCTTCAAGTGAGAGAAAAAAGCAAGGCTCGTGAAGGAACGATTGTTTATAGCTGCTGTAACATACTGTAAGTGAGGACAGGAACTAACTTTGTAGACATGCCACAACATTAAATGCAACTGTAAATGGATAAAAGGTATGATGTGTTGCTCTCTAATTGCTACATTGGCAAATTGCTGTGGTATAAATCAATAAACACTTTGTGGGTTGTGCTTTTATAGGAAAAGAGCCAACTTTGCTTTGTGTCAGGCATCAGTACACCACTCTGTCATTGATTATTTTCCTATAACAGCACACCTCCAAGTGTTTTATTCCTTACTTGATTATGGACTGAAACAATTGTAGCCATCATGGAAGATATCCATTCTGAGCCTTTTGTTTTTCATTTCAAAACCCCAAATTAAATTAAAACTTGCTGTGCTTTCATACCCTAAAAACATAACTTAAACATGAGAACCGCTTCTATTTGAGCAGATTTGATAGATTTACTAGATTAACTACTCGTTCAGGACCTGATGTTGTGGGACTGCCTTATTTGGAGGAGAGAAATATCAAGAGGAGATGAGCACCTGACTTCACACTGTTTGTGTTTTCACCTTAAAAGAGCAGAATGTGTGCGGATTATTGATTAGCCTTCGCTTGCCCTTTTAGCTGCAGCAGTAGGCATTAATCAGTGTGCTGTTATGGATTCTCTGATTATTCCTTCATAAGCACAACCAAGATACATACATAAATGTACTGTATGAATGCACACACACACACACACACACACACACACACACACACACAAATTAGCAAACACAGCTTGACAGTGAGCGATTGCTTTGCATTACTGTATGTTCTGCGTGTATGACAGGAGTGAATCTTGCAGCCTGGCCATGTTTCCTTCCTGAATGTCCTTGACTCATGAATGAAAAGAATCACTGAATGATAAAACGAGCGCTTCAAGACCTGCAGTTCTGCGATGCTGTTGTGACACAGTCAGCAGGAATTCAGGTGATTTGCTCCCCAAGACGTGTTGAGTGGTTCACAATTAAAGACAGCATAATTATTACAATCAGGCCAGCTGAGGCTGAAAGCTGACACCTGCACAATGTGAGTCACTTCACTCTTTCGGCACTCTTTCAAGAGTCACCTGAAAAGAGTCTCATTTAACGGCTTTTATCAACAGCGCCTGCAAAATACATTGCCTATACATTGTATGAATGCACAGTGGGAGATTTAAAAGAAAACATTTACATTTGCAGAGGTGCTTTTAAAGAAATTATAAGGTTAGCAAATGTTAGGCATAATTCAGTTCTTCAAGAACCTCCACTGAAAACCGGATTTCATTATTAGCTGTGGGGAAATAACCGCAAAATACAGAGGACTTCTGAGCAATAATAGACTCAGCATAATAGTTTTTGGCTCAGGAAGGAACGAATGTGTCTTATGCTGGCTGGCTCAGGATCAGGCTGATCGATGTTTGTAAGCTTAAGCAAAGCATTTCAGTCATTATTTGGCCAGAGTAATTGCTTGGACTGAAATTTTACCTGAAGAGATTTATGTGTGGAATAAATGCTTTTGTCAATTCCAATGAAAGTGAACACTCCGGTGCTCTAAAGACAACCACTGTTTAATAAATAAAATGTGAAAACTAATGTATGACCATGAAAAGTATGTCTAACTTTATACCTACCTTTATTCATAGCCTACAGCCTAATAAGTTCTGCCCGTCCAGCACTCATCCATGCTCATCCATGCTCATCCATGCTTAATAATAATCCTTTATTTTATTTAAATAAAAGGCAAGAATTATAGAACATTAGAATTCATTATAAACTAGATGTGGAGTCCTGAGTTGCTCTGTCATCCCAATGATCTTAATCTGATTTAATATTATAAGTAAACAGGCAAACCATGTCTACCTCTACATTTGTAACCCAGTCAGTTCATGGAAAAACAACAGTAGTGGCAACTTTAGCAATGATTTAAATGAACAATTAATCACTTTGATTATGCACATAATTTTCCACATCATTGTGTCTAGTTTCATCTCTTGATGTAAATGTCAGTCATGGCATTTACCAAACAGGAGCCTCGTCATCGCTCTTGACTTGGCTCCTATTCATACATTATAACTTGTGACTCTTTAGTATCAGTGATGACCAATGTGCATTCTGGGTTCCTTTGTTTTTCACCCCATTTTCTCACAATCCGAGGAAGGTGAAAACTAGCACATGCTTCTTCTGAGACACATGAAGCCATTGCATCTTTTTAAACTGCTGATCATGCTGAGTAACAGGGCAGCATAACACACATGGGGGAGCTCTGTCCGCCCTCTTCCGCATACATGAGATCACAGATGCTCACGATTGGCTAGTAGGGGTGGGCGATATGACACATTTTATGACAGACAATATGTACCATGATATATGGGTTTGCTCACAAACTGCCAGCAATATGGTGGTGTTAAAAAGAATTATTTATTTAATTTTTTTTCTTATTTTAAAAAAATATATCGTTTATTTATTTTATTAAAAAAATATTTAACACTGAAATGGAGAAAAAAAAATCATTAACATTCTACAAATTTAAAGATTAAGTAAAAGAGTTTAACATCAAATCATCTGCTTTCAGTCAATTTGTAATTAAATTGATGAAAAAAGTTAATAAAAAGATATCACGATATCCACACCATCTCAGAAAAGCATATAGTGATATAATTAATCACGATGTCGATATTATATTGTCATATCCTATTGTAATTGACAGGAGAGAGAGTAAAGCCAACCCTCGCACCCAGACAGCTCGGCTAATTTTGCTCTGTTGGACTGTCAGGATTCAAAAATCACAATCACATGATAAAAGAGGAAACGCTTTTCTGTTGCTCCACTCAGGACCACAAACTGAATCTATTAGGCTCATGTCCATTTCGCTGTGGCATGTAACCAACAGCTTGATCTAAGCATAACATTCCCGCATGAGGAAATCACACTTAGATATCAAGCTACCAATTAAAACATGTTTAGTCAGACCAACTCAGACTGTTTTACAGTTTATAAGCTGGCTCTGTATTTCCCTAACTGTGAGAAAGTTAATACAAACAATTCTGTATCATTTTATACCTGTTTTCTAAATGTAGAGTTGTCCAATTATGTTACAGGCAGAAAATCCTAATTTCAGTCATCATTTCTGGCTGTTTTCTCGAATGCAGACGAAGCAACATCTGACAGGATTTCTTGGATTATAAACATGAAAATCAGTTTCATTGTAAGTTTATAGTATCTGTTCCAGCATTAAGTATTTTGATGATTAGGTGTTATTTTTACACAGTTAGATGCTGTTGTGTGGGCTTGTCGGAAGCTGAAAATTTTTTAAGTGTTTATTCAAGAAGAAACCTACAGGATTTCATTTTTTTTCCCAGTGACTTTGTATAAATGATTCACCTGCTGGAGAATGATAATTGCGGTTTAGTGCGTTTGGTGGTCTGGGGACTGAGGTTGACGTGAGTGCTGTCCTCACATGGTTAGTGCACTAAACCAGATAAGCCCTCTGAAGATGTCCTTGGCTGTTCTGCTGTCTCTGCAAGGCTTCCTGGGAAGGGGTGGCAAAGGCCAGAAGCTCTCAGAGCGGCCCAAGATGGGATTGATTGGAGTGTGTAAAAGAGACAGTGATGGACTGTTTGGCGCTTCAGCTCCCCTGTGGCATCGGAGGTTAAAGTAAAATCGAATTCTGTCATTGCCTGGCCTCAGAAATGCTGTCAATAGGCATAAGCGCCTGACTTTCCAATTGAAATCTGGGAAGAGTCTCTCTACGGTGCTCCAAGACTGGCTGGTACCGGCACTATAACACAGTCTCTCCATCCTACGCACACGCACACGCACACACCAACACTACATATCATATATTTTTCATCTGGACAGGGATTTGTGTGCATCAGAGAAACTGAGCAAACGCTGATACTTACATTTGATACAGAGGAAATTAAAAAGAAGATGAACATTTTTAAAGTGCCGGCAATGAATCTTGTGTGCCTTAAGTACTTTCAGAAGTGAGGTTGAGAGGAATATCAAAAATAACTTTCTCAGCTCTTATGACTTTAGACTTCAGATGTCTTTTGCTTTTTTTTAATTCACTTGACCATATGGCTTTTTGTTCCTCTGGAAAGAAAACCCTCACACACTCATCCTTATGTACACAGATGGTATGTTAACTCTCCAAAGCTCTTATGGCTCAGTCTGCCCACCTCTGTGCCCTGTGGAGAGTCGCTGGTGGAAACGGCTATTTTGAAGCTTTCTTGGCTAATAAAAGCTTAATTAGAGAACGAGGCTAAAGTGCTCACGCTTGCACAGTTCAGCCCATCTGCCTCCGTGGATACGCATGAGGACCAAACAAGGATCAGCAGCACTGAATCAGATGCCTCTCTCAACCTTGACAACTCCTGCATAGTTCTACTAAGGCATGTCCTAGTTCTACTAATAACGGGCCTTATTTATCCATTTTTTGTAGAGTTGTGTGCAAAAGTTTATGAAAGCCAAACTGAACTACAGTTTCCCTCCAGATTTACAAAAGTTGATGCTGGTGGCCCAGGACATCTGAGGGCAGGCCCCTCTAGGGAAGAGCGGTGTACACCTCATCATACGGTGCCCATCCCTCCTCAGTGCCCTCAGGAGATCGATCTGCCAACCCTGCCACCCACCCTTGTCGCCGCGTAACGATAGCGACGGACGCATCTCTCACCGGATGGGGTCTGTGGAGCGGCTGCTATCTCACCTGGCACTTCAACTGCCTGGAGATGCTGGCCATGTTTCTAGCATTGAAACACTTTCTCCCGGGCCTAGGAGATCGCCACGTGTTGGTGCGCACCTACAACACAGTGGTGGTCTCTTACATCAACCACCAGGGAGGTCTACGTTCGCGTCCCCTTTACAGGCTAGCGCACCAGATCCTTGTGTGGTCCCAGGGGACACTCCTCTCGCTGAGAGCAGTTTACACCCCTGGACATCTCAATATGGGAGCAGACGCCCTGTCGAGGCAGGGGCCGAAGCCTGGGGAATGGAGGCTCCACCCCGATGTGGTAAGCAGATATGGAGAGTGTTTGGCCAGGCTCAGGTGGATCTTTTTGCGACTCAGGAGACATCGCACTGTCTCCTCTGGTTCTCTCTGACTCATCCAGCTCCTCTCGGACTGGATGCTATGGTACAGACTTGGCCGAGGCTGCATCTGTACGCCTTTCCCGGAGTTCTGGAGAGGGTGCGCTGGGACGGGGTCCATCTGTTGCTAGTAGCCCCGTTCTGGCCTGGCCGAGTATGGTTCTCGGACCTGATTTCCCTTCTCGACGGCTCTCCATGGGAGATCCCTGTCTGGAGGGACCTCCTCTCACAGGCGGGCTTCCACCCCCGCCTGGAGTTGTGGAGGCTGTGGGTGTGACCTCTGGGGGGCACAACTCATAGCTTCCAGTCTCTCAACCGAGGTTGTTGAGACCATTCTTCAATCCAGAGCTCCCTCAACGAGGAAACATGTACATGAGTGGAAATTTTTCACTTCTTGGTGCGGAGACCGCCAGCTCGACCCAGTTAACTACCCAGTTAACTTCTCCCTTTTGGGAGCCCGACCAGCAGAGGCTTAACTGTATGTGTCCAGTGTGAGCACTGGACGCATACATCCTCAGAGCTGCCTGGTGGGTCGTGGATGCCATCTGTCTGGCCTATGAGTCCTCTGATCTCCCCTCGCCCTTGGGAGTCAAGGCTCACTCCACCAGAAGTGTGGCAGCCTCCAAGGCCTTTCTGGCAGGTGTCCCTATGCAGGACATCTGCAATGCTGCGGGTTGGTCCGTGCCCCCATCTTTCATCGGGTTCTATGGCCTCATGTGAGCCACTCTGGGCTCTTTTGTTGTCTTGCCCTAGCTGTGATCTTCCACACTGGGCAGGGATTTGTAAGTCTGGTGGCGTGGGCATACTCGTTCCCATAGCATTTCGACGCAGCTTGAGTTCCTGAAGGGGAACGTCTCCAGGTTACGTATGTAACCATGGTTCCCCGAGGGAACGAGATGCTGAGTCTCAGTGCCATACTTCCGGCATCCCTGCGAGCGCCTGCTTCATTCTCAAAGCTGCCGCTGTATCTACCGTGCGTGCTTTTAAGCTTCCTGGTCGCTACGTCACCCCGCCCATGATGTTTCGCCCATCCATTGAACTGATTACACATGTGATTCATAGCATGGTCACGCTGAAAGTATTCCCATAGCGTTTCGACGCAGCGTCTTGTTCCCTCTGGGAACCATGGTTACATACGTAACCTGGAGACGTAACCTGGAGATGTTTTGTGTTACTAACTCTAATCTTAATTCTATATTTAGAATTCATTTTTCTTAAAACTAGGGTACTGTGTGCAAAGGAAAGTAGATGGAGCTGGATGGGTGGATGGCTGTTGACATTGCAGGTTCATTATTAAACACAGCCATCATTCCAGTCACAAGAAAAGTCGTTTGATCTTGGTGTGTATATTTTTTACACTCTCTATTCCTCAGCTCTCTCTCTCTCTTTGACACTGTCAGGCTGTCTGTGTGCTGAGGCCTCGGCCATATAAAGGGTGAACGTGTGTGTGTGTGTGTGTTTGTGTGTGTGTGTGTCTGGTGTCCCTGTAGAGTGGCATATGCTGTCGTGAGCTGTATATGACCTTATTACACATCGGGGCTGTAAGTCCTGAAGTACCAGGCCTGCAGAGAGTTCATCCATCAGTCATCTGAACATACACACGATGATGATGATGACGATGATGACAAGAAGGAGAGCTTCTGTCTTCTTCCTTTTACAGCTTTATAGTGATCAGGGTTGGGACAAGCAGATTTCACTTTTTGGTTGTTGGATTTTTATTTGTAGTTGAAATAGGTGTGTGTAAATAGGTTTAACAATCTTTTAACAAACAAACAAGAAAGAAAATCACCCGCACTTCCTACAGACTTTTGTGAATCCACAGTAAACTTGCACGTCAAGGCTGTAACTGTAGGTCACTACTCATTCCCAACCCCAGTGCATGCTACAATACACACATCAGACATGGTGCAATCTGGTGGATGATAGAAAGTTTTGTTCTACATGGGCTAATTAACATCCACGGATGAGAGACAAAGGTTTGAGTGAGCAGGAGCAGACAGAGGAAAATGAAGTGCAGCATAAAGCTGCCATATAGCACTCCTGCTAATACAACATCACAGCATATAGAGAGAAAATAATGCAGCTAGATAGACTAAAATACACTGATTTGCAAGATGAGGAGAACACCACATTTCATAGTTGAAATTGGCCAATAATGTTATCAGGAGAGGATAAGGACTATGGTTACACAGTCATCTTCTCCCCAGGATTTCATATACTCATTTGTTTCCGTTAGTCTGTATGAACACAGTTAAATAGTTAACTAGCTGGTCATACATTGTTACATTATGTTAGCTACCACTTTTTTTAATCTAGTCAGTTCCAGGCTACAAAAACATGGGACTGTTCAACAACCCTGGATCTTCTACTTGCTCAGAGGGCTAGCTAATGAATTTATGATTTGTCCACCCTTCTCAGTCTTAGGTAAGTGTAGGACTGCACAATTTACATGTCTCCTGTTCACACACAATTGATTTCACTTGTCCCATGCTAGCTAATTATCTGATGAAGTGTGTCAGGCCTGGAATTTTACTGTGTAAACCCTGAGTCCTCTGATTCCAGTTTTATAATGCCACATTACTGCAGAGTTACAAGCTTTCGTTGCTTTAACACATCTCACTAACCATAATGTTAGTGAGACAGTTCAGGAACAAAAAAAAAAGTTACTGATCAGCAAATCTGCTCGAATTAGTCTTTAAATGTTTTTTTTTTTGACACAGCCTGCAAAGAAAAGATTTGTTTTAAATTTGCTAAGCTACTATTGTCTCATATATACACACACACACACATATATATATATTTAATTCTGTGTCTGAGTTGGTTGTAGTTATTCAAAATGCTGAATCAGATCTCTGTGAAGTCATACTGATGATATCACATACCTCCAGAGCTCTAATCATCATAGTGTTGAATCAGTCAAGGACAGCGAGCCAGTGGAGCTTAGAACAGGTGGAGTGCAGTATGACATTTTCTTCATTTAGCTGCTGCTCGTCAGGAGCTCATTTGAAATTTCTGGTTATTTTGAATTGGTCAGGAATTTGCAGTCAAATTCCTAACCATCCAAAGCCATTCTGGTGCACGGTATTTGGTACCTAGTAGGACTGAATGTGATTGGGTCACTTATAGGGTTTTGAAATAGTGTGATTTAATAAGAAGGCAAAATGTCCTGAATGAAGCTCATTATCACTCCTAGAATGGAAAGGCCGTGTTAGCTGATGAATTAAGGCACTAGTTCAAAATAATGGTGTATATAACAGTATTCTCTTTATACTTGGTGATCATGTCCATGCTCAGCATTATTAATCATTTGATTAAACAGATAATACTCTTGTTTTACTCTTCCAATGCAAGAGTTTTTATCATGTTGGTCAATTTATCAACTGTACAGATGTCATCTAGTCCTCAAGCTGCTATATGCCTCTCATGACTTTGGCAATGTACTGAATAAATACTGAAAAGTCCTGTGTAATGAAGTGCTGAGTAAGGAAAAGCCAATTCCAGTTTGTGATTTACACTTACGGTTTGATTTACTAAAAGTTTGTGTGTGGGGAAAAAAGCATGTGCAAACTTGATAACACCCTTAAAAAGTTGTCCAAGCTGTAGTGCTAGCAGAGTCTGTGGAGAATTGCTTCTTTCAATTGAGCAAAATTGAAAGCACAAAGTGCAGATTTGCTTTTACCTTAGTGAATGTGCAATTTAGAACATTTTAGGGCATCTTTAGGTCATTTTAATCTAAAAGGGGGAAATGCTGCATTGTAAAAGTCAATTTGGAAACAGCCATTTTTGCATGTGCAAATTTGTACAATCGAAAAGCAAGCATTATATTCGTACAAGATAAAATTACACCATTATTTATTAAGATGATTTATCAAGATTTTTAAAGCATATAAATAACCTGTGGGAAAAAAAATAGCTGCAAAATATTTTCCTCCCCATGTGACGTAATTCAGACATTTATTCTTTTGGAATCACATATAACTTATATAACATATAACCCACTTTTTGAGTGCATTGATCCTCTTGCGTGTTATTTATGGTCTTAAATGAGGGCCTTAGTGTAAAGCTTTGGTGGCAGCCTGAGAAATAAAGGGCCCTTAATGATTACAGAGGTTTTAGTGATTGTTATTTAGAACCCATGTTCTACATTTAGTCATCTGATGTAAGCCTGTTAAAACAGACATTAGTCGCTTGATTAAACAAAGGGCATGCAAATAAATAAATAAATAAATAAATAAATAAATAAACAAATAAATAAATAAATAAATACTAACTTACTTTTTTTCTTAATCAGTATCCAATAACTTAAGTGTCCTGAAATGGGTGATATACTCTACGACTAGTTAAGTTCTGACAGGCTGTTATGATGTTGTGAGGCTGAATATCAGGTCTGTTGTATTATATTGAGCATGTATGTATATGGCCAAAAGTATGTGGACACCTGACCAACGTTCTCAGAAGAGTGGAGGCTGTTAGCAGCAAAGTGAGGACCACCTCTATATTACTGCCCATGGTGTTGGAGTGGGATGTCCAACAAACACATGGGTGTGATGGGCAGGTGTCCAAATACCTTTGGTCATATAGAGTAGGAATACTCTTGTGGCCCATGCTGGTTTGTGTCTTCTCTGATACAGTAAAATTAAATATTCAGCAGCAAAACTCCTATGAAAATCAGCGGATACTGGGCCTAGTAGTAGAGACTCATGCTGAGCGTTTGATTTGTTCAAGTGAATAGCAGGTTTGGTGTTTCAGATGGTCAGTGATTATGAATATTCAGTGCCACACATTTGTGTGCTTATTAATCATCCAGATGGATCATGATGCCATGGGATACTTCAGCTGAATAATACTTTCTTAGAATGATAGAAGCTAGTTTCAGAGTTTCTGTTACTTGGTAATTGTTACTGAAATCAATGCTACATTTTTATCAGAACAGTCCTTCCTGATAAGAGATAGCTGGTGTATCCACAGTCATCGTTTGGTGAGTCTCAGGAGTCCCCCCGCTTGTGAATTTTCGAGACAAACCCCCTAATAGGATTCTCCACAATTTCAAAATTAGGGCAGGTTATCACTAAGTCCAGCCAGCTAGGAGGAAAAACCATTACAATTATCTTATCGATTTCGTCCGTTCTCAGAGCAAAAAGAGGTGACAGAAGAATGTCCTCGTTCCAAACAAACAGCCACGATGATTTACCAAGTCTCTTTGTTCTGCAGTCAAATTCATCACTATTTAGCCGAGCAGAAGCAAAGCTAGGAATGATCCTCCATTTAGAGCAATTTGTGCTGCTGCTCAATACAAAGCCATTACTGCCCGGGAGGAATCGAGTGACATCTCAGCAGAGAGAAAGCCCCCGTCATGTGGGAGTGTGAAAGCAGCCATGATGGATGTTACTCAAAAGTAATGACTGAACTTGAGGGCTTTGCTCCATCGACGAGGACAAGTTTGAAGCTATTGTGTGGTGATATGTCATCAAGTGCTTGTTTCACTCTGTACTGTCAGCAGAAATCTAGCTGGGAGAATAAATTTTCTGCTACGTTTGCAGCCCTGAAAGGAACTCCCGAATTGAATATATCAAGAAAATACATATACACAGTTTACTCCCGTTTAACATGGCCATGCCTGATTCACTTACTTCTTTTTGAGGTAAACAGATGCCCAGTAATAAATCCCATGCAGCTTTTGAAAAGGTTGAATATGGAGGTTGTTTGTTTCTGCCATCTGTTGCCAACTCTGCCAGTCTCCAGATGCATTGCGACCTGCCCTGAACACTTCTGATTGTGTAATGAGCTGATAATTATAAACAGCAGCGGCTCCATTCAGTCCAGCTGCTAATATCACCGTGGCAAAGAAATGTGTTTCAGCCCGGCAGTATGACACACGAAACTACAACAATCCTTCATCAGCACACGCAGTGAGGACTGATTTTCCTTTCTCAGCTCTGTGAATGTGTTGGATTACACAATGTTTTCTGTGCCTGGACTGTAGCATGATGTGTCATGAGAGTGAAATGCTTCCAAAGATCTCCGAATGAACTACAGAACAGCAGTCTATATTTTATACAGTTTATATATACTGTATATTTTATATGTATATATAATTGAGCGGAGAAACAAATACACTTCCAGACGGGCGAGAACATTAAGCAATTAACCTCCTAACCTGGGCCGTGGTACATAAGCGGTGTCCTGGGAAAACCTTTCACATGGTAAATTTCCTGCTAAATATAGTTCTGAAATCTCCATCACAAGGTATAAAAAAGGAGGTATTAAAACACTTCTTGGTGTACTGTAATAGGAAACCACCCTGAAGTTGATTATTTTCCTATAACAACATGACCCAATGTGTTTTATTCATCTACTACCAAAGCAATTTGCCACTTTTTTTTATTACTTAATGAATTACCTAATAAATGTCATACCTTTTATCCATCTATAGTTACATTTAATATTGTGGAGCATTCACAAAACAAGTTCTTCCTTATGTTATAGCAGCTATAAACAATCAGGCCCCTCTCCAGCTTCTGTATTTTTCACTCTCTTGAAGATAATAAAACAAAAAAAAACACAGCTTGTGATGTTACAAGAAATACAAAGAGTAAAACTCCGGAAGATGTCAAAAGTAGTTACAGACTGTTACAAAGCACTGACACTGGAGACTCCTTCAATAATGTCAGAGATTTTTCTTTGTTTAAAAAATAGCAACATAAATAACAAACAAAAGTTTCTTAATCTGTTTATTAATAGTCTTAGGTTATGTGGAACAGTTACCATACAAGTCCCTGTGAATGAGCTGTTACTATAGAAACGATAACATATTAGAACGAGCACATTAAAAAAAATAATAAAAACTGACTTGCAGCTGCTGGCCAGTCAGATTCAAGAATTCAACAGCACAATGATATAAAGTCTGGTTTCATAAAAATTGAGATGTCAAAATATACATAGGCAAAAAACTTATTATTATTATTATTATTATTATTATTATTATTCCAGAATAGAAAGAATAAAAGGTCCAGATGAGTGAGAAAGAAAAAAAAAACATTGTGTGGATTTCAGTGTATTTTTTATTCACATGAAAGCAGTCAGATCAGGTCCTGCGCTGATATTCTCACCTGAACAACAGCTTTTTCTTCCTTACACATCACACTAATTCACGAGCATCACAGACACTGAATACAGTTACCAACCTTATTTACTCTGCTTACTGTCTTTTCCACAGATCTAAATGCAGATATCACTTTACTCCCTGCTCCTACTGAAGCACGAGCCAGTTGAATGCAATTTGTTACACAGCTATCCACAGCCCAATAATGAACTCTATTTCAAAGTGATCTTTCCCGCTTGCATTTTCAGCCAAAATTGAATTAAGGTAAACCGGGTATGCTCAGCATTTTTAGACTTGTGTGGAAATCTCGGAAAATCCATCGGATGTCGCTGTAGCTGGATTCTTACAACCAACCAAAAAAGTAGAAAAATCAACTATTTGGTCAAAATAGTTTTTTTTATTTTATATAGCGCCTTTCTGCAAACTCAGGGTCACTTTACAGGCTGTGTGAAGTTGGCACCCCATATAAATGAATTGTCACCAAAACTATACCATTCGTTTGTGCTGTGTTTGTGCCGTAAAAACGAACGTTTGTGCTGGTTTGCCGTTCAAGATATTAAACATTCTTTTTTTTTGGCTGTGTGACGTCACTCTCCACCCCATGTCGTTTAAATCACTCAAGACAGGTGGCGTTCGTTTGTGCTCGAATTGTGCCGGTTTGTGCCGTAGAAAGAAACAACATAACTTGTTCCCATCTTTAGACTTCACGCGGCGCTGCACATAGTTCTGCGATCAGTACTGTGTAATTCTCGAATCGTTCTCGAGGTACTTTGACGTCATACGCCCATCGGTCTGCACTGCCCTGTATAGTCTATAAAGTCTGATATACCTCAAACTCTCTGGAGGACACAGATGGCAACGCAAGGTGCTGTCCGTTCATCTGGTACAAACATATCTAGTTCGTATCAGTACTCGCGTGGTGCTGCCATTAACGTTTATTCTTTTTTTTTTAAGGTATGGAAAGCTTTTATTGCCAGTGCTGTAATCAAGCTCAAATCCATAACATAAAACGTCTGTTTGTCGTTGAAGCAAGTATTTATCATTTCTTATCCCAGTGTTTTTAATTTGATTCAAAACAAATGGTACTTACGTTACCAAAATAAATAAATAAATACATTGTAATCTGCTAAAACGCATGCGCAGGGTTCGGTACCCGAGTTAGCATGACAGCTTTCGCTTTAATGATTTTTCATGCAAACCATGCCCCGTTCCAGACTAAACTGCAAGCGTGAAAGGCACCTGAAAGCCACCTAATACAAAGGGCCTCATACAAAGAGCGGCCTAGGGGCCCCTGACCACCTTAATCTGCCCCTGTGCCCATCGGTCTGCGCTGCCCTGCGCATATATATACATATATGTGTGTGTGTGTGTGTTTGTGTGAAATGGGATTAAGTTAAATTTTTCAATGGCACAAATCTCTGGTGGAGCTGCTTTCCCGTCCATCTAATGGTGCTGGTATAATTACTGTCATATTGATAACCATGGATGTTCATGATTTGATAACCATGGATGTTCATTCTATAGACAAAAACATTCTTTAAAACATATCTTCTTTTGCCAACAAAAAGTCATATAGATTGTTAGAGGACATGAGGGGAACATATGATGACAGCTGACTTTGTGCGGTTTTTAAATGGCCAAATTTAAAACCTGGTTAAGCTAAAAAGCAAACCAGTTTTCTACATGAAAAAACATGTTGAATGCGTGAAGAATGTTGTGCTGTGTGTGATCCGTATGATATTCGGGGTGATATAGCTCAGGTCTGTGTTTGGAGTGCTTAGCTGCACTGAGCTGAGCTGCTGTCCTGTTCTACAGCACGGTTCGCAGCAGCGTGTGATGTGTTCGCTTAGGCTCGTGTGCTGCTTCAGTGTGTCAGGTTCAGAGTAGTCGGTGTGTAAGTTAGAGTTAGTAGGGAACACACACATCACTAGAAGTATGACTGGACTTTCTGCACACTGACTAATGAATGTACTGCTCCAGAGACATGGGCTCATTTGTTCCAGTCCAACATGACAAATCATAGCTCGAGTGTGTGTGTGTGTGTGTGTGTGTGTGTGTGTGTGTGTGTGTGTGTTTCGGCCAAAAGAAAGCCATAAAGAGCTCTAGTGGCCTGTGTGTGCAACAATGACCTTTCTTTTACGGCACTGTAGTGTAAGTACTTTGCTTTCTGATTCTGTCAATTTAGTGCGGAGTTTATGTAATTATTTGTTTTTATTATTTTGTAACAACCGGTGACAGTGTTTTTTACGTCCAAACTGCATCTGACAGAAGTGAGAATGGAAGGAGACGTGGTAAAAGCTTTATGCTGAATGGAAACAGATTCTACTGATTGTACTATCCAAGCTGAATAAGATCTTGTGTTGTTTCCAGTATTATTTATATATTTATTTCCCAGTCTTAGTGAGTCTCAGTGCTTCTTTCTCGTGTTGCCCGTTGACTCTTTGTGAGCTTAAGTGCCGTTTTCTTTAAACAAATGGAACCTTTTCTCTGATGTTCTTTGCGATTGTATTCAGCAAGGTTGTGTGCGTGTGCGTGTGTGTGTGTGTGTGTGTGCGTGAAGGCTAGGTCGCTGATGAACTGTCTTCAAACCTTTCGGCCACAGATCTGCTGCCCCTTTGAGATCAGCCACCCACAGTGAAATATTGTGTTGTGGAGTGATTGTGCTACTTAAAGGTCTTGCTAATTGGATTTTTAATTAATTTTTCAGATGCCAGATGAGCATAATAATAAAAGTGGGATGATTGGTATTTTCCAGCAAGTCTGGTAATTAAAAAACCTGGGAGCAAGCATGAATTTCTTCTGCTTAGGCTTGTGTTATATAACCAGTTCATTGTCTCTACACAGTATTACCCAGTGACGTTTACTCTGATTATATTATATCACCAGACCTGCTTACCTTCCTGCATTTATGAGCTAATAGCAGAGTACGCTAGTATGAATTATCACTCAAAAATATACCAGAAGAGCTTTTTTTTTTCTCCCCAATAAAATGGGACATGTGAATACTGAGTGATTTGCACTGGTGTTTTTAACTCTCTGATATTATCAGACATCACCTGGAAGCCCCGCCCCCTTTCTATTATTTCTCATGGTCTGGACTGTACTCGCTTTCTGTCAGCATAAATGGAGAATATTGTGAGTTCATTAATATGAATTAAAATCTAGCAGTGTATGTTTGATTCAGCTAACATTACACACGCATCTATTTAACAGTTGACTATATTTATTATTTACGTTCACTGTATGTTTTTTTTTTCTCTTACCTTTACCAGTCACTGCAGACACGATCAAACTTGTCTGAGAGCAGAACAGAGAAAATATTGACCATGTGATTGACCACGCTATCGATTCTGGACGATGAATTTTATTTACCATTTTAAAAAATCGCGAGCAAGAAAAAAAGAAACTGTTGTACAAACCACTGCAGCACATTCAACCTTTTCTTGTCTGTCACCATGGCATGAGAACACACCTATTATATTATATATTATATTTCTCCTCTGAGGAAGTAGACATGAGTCAATTAACACAATAACATTGTTTTAGAACAGCTACCGTGTGTGATGATACATTACGGAAACTCATTACACATTACATGTCACTCATTACACATGCACACGTCTTCTTTTGTTAAAAAATGTATTGAGCTATTGTTTAAAACTCTTATTTTTAATGACTCTGAAGAAATAGTGATCCATTGTATCCCATCATTATGTTTGAAAAGATATATGTATGAAGTAAATAAGATATTATGCATCTTTACCTGTGATTTACACACAGGTCAGTGCTGTTTGTCTCCATGATTAATGGCACATGGTGGGAGTGCCCTGACCTGATGTTCACTCTCATTCTGCTGCAGTTCTTATCTATATTTCTTACTACCAAGCATTCAAACATTTCACCATAATGTTTTGTCAGTGAAAGGATAGGATTTTGACAGTATTTGATATCAAATTTAGAGTAAGTCCTCTAGAAAAACCTTGACAACTCTTTGTGACAGGTTTTTGTGTTGTTGATGGAAAAAAAAAAAATAAAAATTTAAAGATCAAGGAGGAGTAATTGACAGACCTTGCTTGGTGATTCTTCTTAAATGTGTATGAGCTGTGTGCTTAAATGGCTTTGGCAGTACTAGCGGTGCTAATAAAACCGAGAAAAGTACATTTCCCAGCATGACCACGGCTCCAAGTCACATCAGATAAAGTCACTGGCAGAGCTGTTTGTGCACAGTTGCAAAATGCAGGCCGTTAGATTGTAATATGCTAATGTTTACAGAGTGCAGAGTGAGCGCACCTCTGCAGTGTCTGTGTTTCTGGTGATAGCTGTGTATTCCCTGGCTGCCATTTAAACAGTGTGTCCGAATCAAAGCAGCTGTGGTCCTCAGATTTCGTAACGCTGCCTCTCTCTACATCTGAGTCCTTTAGAGCTGCAGACTTGTGATATTAGCAGGTTTTGCTCCAGTCCTTGCAAATTCTTTCATCCTTTAATGCTGTACTAACCTGTCCAGGGCCCATTGTAGTGCCATATTGGCCTCCAATTCCTGCCCGAGGCTTTGTCTTAGGGCATTTTCACACTTGGTCTTTCACACTCGAGTCAGCACTCAGGACTGATTCTGATAATCACAGGTTTGAATTGATGCATCAGTTTAAAAGGCAGTGATTTAAAAAGCATTATCAAGGTCTACTACAGATTCTGAACAAAGTTAGCCACATATTGAAGAGACGCTGCTAAATCATATTGTATCGTATTGTACCGTAGCAGATTCAGTGTTATTGTCAAATATTGAATCGTCGCCTTATCAATTAAAATCATATCATGTAGAAGCCTGAGATTTACACTCCTAGTCCATATAAGGCTAAGTGAGTATGAAAGACTTGATTAAAAAGGCTGAAGTATATTGCATACGGTTCAAACAGATAGGAGGCTTGCACCTCAGAGAATCATCCTCCCTCTGCAAACATACTCGCAGCACAAGGAAAGAAGTTTGCTGCTAGATAATGAGGAGAAGTGAAATCTCACCTCCTGATCTCTCTTGCAGAGCGCTGCTTTCCGCCCCTACCCTTTTTAACATTTATCTAGCAGGCCGATTTATTATTCACCTGGACAGGTTAGCAGCAGGATTAGTGCCGCCAGCGTCTGTTTTCTCTACGTCCACAGACTTAATGACTCCACGTCTCTCTGTGATGCAGCCGGTCAGCGGCGAAACCTGACAATAAGGAGCGACTCGTAATGGGAGGAGAGCAGCTGCATGGCCAAATCAGGTTAAAAAAAAACCTTCACTTTGTTTTACTTTAATCACCAATCAGGAGTGTGAGGTTATCAGACTGATGTGCTACTGCTGTCTCACAGTGACATTTCTCTCCTGAACTGAGAGACGGCTGCTTTCACAGAACGCCACTGAGTCTTTTTTCTTTTCTCGTTATGTCTTTCTTGTCTTTGGGCTCACAGGTGCTGTGGACACATATGCCTGCAATCTGCTCAGAGAAAGAAATGAAAATAAGGGGAAAAAAATAGAAAGGCAAATGTAGTGCACTACTGACATCAGTGGTATTTATTTATTTATTTATTTATTTATTATTTTTAATTACACAGATGGCAATTCCATGGTTCGGTACAAGTTTGTAACCTTTAAACATTAAACTTTTTTTTCAATCACTTTCCAACATTCTAAATGTGTTAACCCCAATAATATTATTTTTAGCAAGGTTTCTTTGTTGACAGACTGCATTTTGCTCTTCACTGAGTAACAGGTTTGAAAGTTTATTTTTAAAATATAATTAGCAAACATACAAAATGTGCTTAATATTCTAATTTATTTAAAACCTATTTTTAATCAACCACAATTTCCTTACAGTCTTTAACTTGTGTAACATGTTTGTATATACAAAATGACCTTGTCAGTCAATATCACAACATGATTACAGAAAGAAAGGAGAGAGAACATACTTTTCTTCTTCCCATGATCCTCAGAAAGATTCAGAAGATGCAACTTCCTTTTGAACACGTGACATGTGGAATATACCAAGTATTTCATAAATACAGCATAAACATTTCATGAATGTGTTCAGGTAACAGCGTTGAGTGGAGGATACTATATTGGATCTTTTTTCTTTTGTAATTTCATATGCTCTGTTATTAATAATCCTTCATATTTAGTGTTTATTCAAAGAGACAATTAAGTAATGAATAATGAACTAATTAATTTTAAAAAGAACTTAAGCGTGTGTTAATTAGTGGTTTTACTGTAGTTGTTTACAGCATATGTTAGTCTAGCAAGCACTTTACGCTATGATATGGTACATATTATAATCAAATTAGAATCTATTTAATATTTTTGAGGCGCTGGTCTAAAGTTGCATCGCTAATGTAACCTGCTGCTATATGGCACGTATCTGAGCAGGGCGCAGCACTGCAGAAGGGCCTGACGTACTTAACGGCTGATATGCCTTGTGACAGTTCACATCAGTCATACCGGATGTTAAAACTTTTATATGTACCCTTCCCTTAAATTGGACTTCCCGTGAAATAGCGGCAAACTGCAGTGGAAAATGAGGTCAGTGCTCTGATAGGAGTCTCTGTGACCCAGACAGACTGTAGCTGAAGCTTTTTAAAATCCACCAGCAAGTTTTTAGTGAAAAAGTGTGAGGCAGGAAGAACACAACGCATCAGTCATTGTGCTCTTCTAGAGGAAGAATTAGAGCATTAGGAATTCATCGGTCATTGTGGTATTTACATTTTAAAAGCATTTTTCATCCGTGTTTTCATCTTAATCAGAATTGTACAGATAATTTATTACATTATTGCAATATTCTCACCGATGGCAGACCGTGGTTCATACTTCTAAGAAAACGATTTTAAATCAAATAGATCACAGGACGGACACAATACATTAAAAGTCTTATTGTGCAGCTACCTTCAAAAATGGAGGATATTAACGTTCAGCACTGCACACGAATATACAATGACCAAAAAACATTACCAACCTGACCTGAATTTCCTTAGAGCAATTAGTAAGAGAACCTGTTATGTTATGTAGCTGTATAAGAAAGCAGCACAGCTCACTGATCATCAAACCATTGACAGGTCGGTGCTAACACTGGTGCTGATTGTTCAGTCCTAATTATCTTAATGGGGAATGGAAACAGATAAACACAGATAGATGAGAATAAATTAAGAAAAATAAACACATTCATTTAGACAACAGTTGAAGCTTATTGCTTAACTGAAGCTAGTCAGAGGTTTCATATCCCAAGAGTAGAGTATAACAAGTCTATAATGCATGTTATTTTACATGCATTTTACAGCATTTAGCAGAGTGACTTATAGAAGTACACAGTGTACACAGTGGCACCCATATGTGCATTCTGAACATGCCATTACGGATTTAGTCCCGGATTTAGTCTTTGCTGTTACAATAACCTCCACTCTTCTGGGAAGGCTTTCCACTAGATTTTGGAGCGTGGCTGTGGGGATTTGTGTTCATTCAGATACAACGGCATTAGTGTGATCAGGTGCTGAAGTCAGACGAGAAGATCCGGGGTGCAGCCCGGGTTCCAGTTCATCTCAAAGGGAAACTGTAATGCTACAGCATAAAAAGACATTCTGTACAATTGTGTGCTTAAAATTTTCTGCAACAGATTGGGGATTTATAACTTAAAGAAACTTATACTTAAAGTAAAACTTTGGATTGTGTGGCTAATTTGTTTGATAAGATCATTTTTAGACACCATGTACTCTCATGCTAAAGCCCTGTTAGGGACCAGTTAGCACAACAAGTTGGTACAGCAACAAAAACATTGTTGTTATTTTTTTTTTTTAAGCTCTTGGTGAAGAGGTAGGAGAGCCAGTGACTCAGCTGTTCAGACAGCCATGGGAAGTTCATTCCACCCCCTGGGTGCAGGACAGAGAAGAGTCTTGATTCAGGTCGTCTTGTATCTTGTATCTTGAGGGATGTGGTGTGAAGCCGAGCTGTGCTTGTAGGGTTTGATAAGAGCCTTCAGGTAGATGGGGTTGGTTTTTGGCTTTGTAGGCAGTGTTTTTTAAATCTGATATGGGCAGCTACAGGAAGCCAGTGGAGGGAATACGGCAAATGGGTCGTGGGGGAGAACTCGGAAAGTCAGGCAGCTGCATTCTAAATCAGTTTAAAGGGACAGATGGTACGCAGGGGGAAGACCAGTGAGGAGTTGCAGTAGTCTAGTCTCAAAATAACAATGATCCTAGTTATGTTGGTTGAATGCACTGATAGATAGGCGTGATCTGCGACTTCTCTAGGGAGATGATAAGATTTTAACATGCAGATGCATCTCCAGGCAGTCTTGCTGGGATTTAATTTCAAGTGATGAGCTGCCATCCATGCTGAGACCCCTGCAGAAACACGTGTGACTGAGTTGAGTGTCATCAGCATAGCAATGATATAAAAAAAATATTATTTGGTTACGATGGATTTTATACAAAGCATCTGTTCAAGTCACCGCAGAACCAAAAGTCCAGGCGGTGGACTTTTTTTTCCATCTGTTTTATGTAAGATAACACTGAAGAAAATATCAGACTTGGCGTTGCATCGTGGTGCTGCCTTTGCATCGTTTGCAATAAAATCATTCTATGCACCAGGCTAATCCAGTTTCCCTCCAAAACCTTTTTACCCATTCATCCGTTCACTGTTTCTCATCCATTTATTCATACACACACAAACACAGTACATGGAGATACACTTCCCAGAAAACTCTTTGTTATTCTTATACTCCAGTGCTAATGAAAAATCATTGTTCTGAAAAGAGTGTTTTTAATTTCAAAGTGTCTGACGCAAAATGGCCATTAATACGACTGGGCAGGGATCCGGATCCTGCACAATCATCTCAAACACACTTTTCTCTGAGCTTTCACTCAGAGCTCAGCGGACGCTGTAATTTTCATCACGCGAACAAAGGAAGGTGATGAGATAATTCAGGACCAAACGGTTGCTCTGGACACAGTGAACCATTTCCAGCTCTGCTCTCTCATTCTTCATCTAAATACTATGTTTACCTGAGAATAAATGACTTGCGCGTTGTTCAGGGGATTGAACTGAATCATGAACAGCCTCTGGTTCATGACCCTTTAGCAAGTCCTTTGTGTTGAAATGTCAGGCTAGTGAACTTTTGGTAGAGCAGCCAAACTATGAGCTTAATCATTCCTCCCGCATTGACA
>CM040977.1:3339807-3357831 GCA_022985145.1 Pangasius djambal | reverse complement strand
TTTTTTTTTTTTTTTTTTTTTTTTTTTTACTTTAATCACTTCAGTCTAATAATAAGACTCATTGTGTCTAACAAGACAGCAATTAGTGACTGGCGAAGAAAGCCGCACTCAGCTCATATGCCATTACACATTCATTTTCCTTTTCTCTTCTAATTATTATGTTCAGTCTGGAACACTGTGGAGAATTTTATTCTTAGATTATTCTTAGATTTGCATATCGAACATTTTTTTTCCCATTTTGTCCTACATATCGAATACAGAATGGATGATCAAACCTCACAATGCAAAGTCAGTCATATTTTGCCACTTAATATGCATCATGGCATTGTGGGAAATGTCTGTTATCAGTTGCAAAGGTCTGAATGTAGATTTAGATCCATAATGAGCAAGCCAGAGGTGACAGTGTGAGCAAGAAACCTTGAGAGGATCCAGAATCAAAAGGGACCCCATGGTCTTTTGGGTGACACCAGGTAGTGGGATTGTAAATGATTAGAATACACAGGTGTAGAAGAGTAAAGACAAACAGTACTGACAGTGTTCAGTATGAGCAGATCGAGAATAAGAGTGCTAGGATGAGCACAGGTCAGTGATTACAGCAGCGGCCCTTAGGTTTAAATCTACAGGATCCAGGTGAGACGTGGGCATAAACTGACTTCTTCATTTGTCCTGCTGGAATCCGATTGGGTTCTAAAGTCTAAAGTCTAAAGCCAGAGGTCTGCTCGCTTATTAATCACCCAGCATGTCTACACGAAAGCCTCCTCAACATGTGCAATTTACATTTATCCTTTTAAAACACACTTCATTTTCAAGCCATTGATGTGTCTGAGGTTCAGCAGGAGTTTCTTGATTCACTGTGAACCGAGGCTTTGAAATGGGTTACCAATTACCATCATTCATAACAGCATGCAGACAGAAACCACTTTAGCGCCGTAGCAGAGCCTCACAGCTTTTCTGATTGCAAATGGATGACAGTGTGCCGATGCTCGGTGTTGTCTGTGGTTGTGGCAGCTCACACTCTTCAGTCCCTTTTGTGCTTAGTGAGGCTGACGAACACCTGCTGCTTTCTCCGAGATTTTTTATACATTTGTCTTGAGCCCGTTTCAGCTGGCATGTCTACATCATCCCAGTTTGAGTAAAGCCATCCTTACAATTTCACTTCTACACATCTAACACACGGATGAAATCTGTTGACCTGGTGGATTGCAGACCTCTCAGCTAATGACATCAACACGCCCGGTCTGCTCTTCTGGTCTTTTCATTTTCTGATGTGCATGTGTGTGCACCCTTCTGTTCTCTATTTAGCAATGGATGTACTGTTCTTCATATTGACTTTGGGCAGCTGAGACAGAAAATAATATATGAATAAATTGACCACACTTGAGTACATCTATGTTTGTGGGAAACAGTAAAGACACAAAATCTCTTCTCTTACCTGCAGATGCTCCAGTGTGTGATCAAATATGAGTGCACATAAGACATGGAGGTAATGTAACACAGAGTATGGTTCCACTTAAAGGAAAAATTTTAAAAGGGTCATTTTGACCTGAACAGAGCATAAGGACAGCTGGCAGGTCAGCGAGTCTCTGCGCTTTAAATATCTCACGCACACGGTGATTACAGAAGCAGCTCGCAGATCTGTAGCACGGCTCAGAGGAGCAGAATTACACACGATGCTGAAATATGAAGAATGGAACTGATGAGAAGCAGCACATCATCTCAAACCTGCACAGATATCTGGCACCATGTGTACAGCTCATAGACCCGGCTTACAAATACAGCTCCATATTCCTGCTCGGGAATATACGCTCAGCTCCGTCATCTGAAAGGCAAAGCTTAAAATCATCACCCACACTCAGAAAGGTTAAATATTAAGCACCGCACCATGATCCCTTCTCTAGGAATTTAATTAAATGACAATAATCCCCTCTCCTTCATTTCTGTTGTGCCAGATTGTCGGAGCCTTGTGTGTTTATTAATGTAATATAATATAATATTGCAGGTTTTTATTTTCCTTTTTTTAGTATAAAATTCTTACTCATCCCTCTGTGGCATGTCACTCAACTCTGCCTGTGTGAATCATGACATTTTCTACTGAAAGAGCTGTAATGCTGCCATATGTCCACATCACATCTCGTCTTTGGCAGGGAGTTTGCGTTGTGTCGCTGCTGAACGCGTCGGAGCTGCACGTTCATTACTGAGTGCGATCGGTCTCACACATTTGATTGGCCAGTTTCTGAGAGTGTCATCACTGCTCTCTCCAAGAGGTGCAGCAAAAAGTCTCTCTGCCTCACTGTTTCACCTTGTGTCTCTCTCTCTCTCTCTCTCACACATACACACACACACACACATACACACACACACGCACACACACTCTCTCCCTTGTATGTCTCTGGGCTGCTGGTAGGAGGCTCACACTAACGATGACTCCTACATCGGTGCGCTGGGGCAGTGGTCGGATGAGTTGGCAGACTTGTCATTTCCACCCTTGTTTCTTGTTTCTTTTTAAAAAATCTTTTACGCTTTGTTTAAACTCTGTGGCTCCAGTTGACTCCACAGTGTTCTGCTGTTTTATAGTTATAGAAAGACTTTTATATTTGAATCGAGGGCAAGAAATTCCAACAGTAAAGGCAAAAAATACAGCTCCCCTACAGGTTCTGAGGTTGTGTGGATTCCAGATGTGGGAGGTGTGCAGACAGAATCACAATCACTCTAACATCCAAAATCCAAAAAGAGCATTTCATTACACTAATGAAGCAGGTTTTAATTAATGGAGATTATTGCAGTTTATGTGATGATGAAAATTAAATTTTATTTCTAGGGCAAAAAAACTGTCATTTAGTTAATGTGTGTCCTAGCTGCTGTGCAAAGAATAAAACATGACACGGCATGCTGTTATACTAAAATATATCAACAATTATACAAGTTTTTACATCTATTTATTATTAAAGCTTGTGTATTAGACATATGGTCTGCCATAAAAGTCCCTGGGTATGAGTTGTTACTATAGAAACGATAATATAATAGAAAGAGGGCATTATTTTTAAACCTGGGATTTGCAGCTGCACTACTGTCAGAGATGTCATTATAGACATTAATCAACACCTCCTGACCAATCAGAATTGAACATCCAACAGTGCAGTATTCTAATAGCTCACAGCTCGCATTACACAGTGTGTCTTCTTGAGTGAGTGTAAATTCAGTCTCTCACATTAATAATAGTGAAGTCTCAGTTAGAAGTTGTTTAGAGTTCAATAGCTGAGTCAGTGGACTGCACTGAAATTTGATTTACAGTCAGGTCCGGAAGTATTTGGACAATGACAGAGTTTTTGTGATTTTGCCTTTATACACCACCACGATGGATTTGAAATAAAACAATCAAGATGCGATTGAAGTGTAGACTTTCAGCTTTATTTTAAGAGGTTCCACAAAAATATTTCATTTACCATTTAGGAATTACAGCCATTTTAATTTTCAAGGTCTGGGGTTGATATCAGGTATTGAGTTGGCATTTGGCAGCTGTTCGACTGGAGCTACCAATATGAAGTCCAAGGAGATCTCAATGCAAGTGAAGGAGGCCATCATTAGGCTGGAAAACAACATAAATCTATAAGAGAGATAGCAAAAACCTTAGGTGTGGCCAAATCAACAGTTGGGTACATTCTTAAAAAGAAAGAAAGCACTGGTGAGCTCAACAACATCGAAAGGCCTGGAAGACCACGGAAGACAACTAAAGTGGATGATCGCAGAATCTTTCCTTGGTGAAGAAAAACCCCTACACTATACTCTCTGCTCACAATTCAGCCAAATGCTACAAAACTGATAGGACGCCACTTCACAGTGCAGGTGGATAACGACCCTAAACATACTGCGAAAGCAACTCAAGACTTTTTGAAGGCAAAGAAATGGAATATTCTTCAATTGCCAAGTCAGTCGCCTGATCTCAACCCAATAGAGCTGCTTTTCACTTACTGAAGACAAGACTGAAGGCAGAAAGACCCACAAACAAGCAGCAACTGAAGGAGGCTGCAGTGAAGCCTGGCAAAGCATCTCCAGGGAGGAAACTCAGAATTTGAGTTTTGAGAACATGGGCTCCAGACTTCAGGCAGTCATTGACTGCAAAGGATTTTCATCCAAGTATTAAAATTATGGTTATATTTACAATTATGTCACTTTGTCCAAATACCTTTGAGCCTCTGAAAATGGTGGTACTTTGCTGAAAATGGCTGTAATTCCTAAATGGTAAATGCCATATTTTTGTGGAACCTCTTAAAACAAAGTTGAAAGCCTACAGTTCTATCAAATCTTGTTTGTTTTATTTCAAATCCATTGTGGTGGTGTATAAAGGCAAAATCACAAAAACTCTGTCATTGTCCAAAGACTTCCGGGCCTGACTGTATATCATTAAAGTGCTTAAGAATGACAAATACTATTGTTGTCAAGGTAAAGTCTGATATATAATGATCCATTGGTGGCTGCTCTTGGCACATCAGGGATTCGTTGAAGAAATAATTGCATAAGATTAAAAAAAGGACAAAACCCCACAAGTGAAAACCTGGAAGAAAAATGATTATACTTAGAAGGATGAAGCTGCCACCATGATATTAGATGGGGAGGGAATTGAAGAGGGAATGGAGGAAAATAACCTTATTTGTACCACAGGCTTTGTGGGACATATTGGATCTCCAAAGCCCTTTGACTGGTTCATACTACAATTGCAACACAGTCACATGTTGGCGTGTATCCTTTGTCTTACCAGCCAGAGGAAGGACTGGCACTCTCATGGTAAATAAGTGCTCATTTTCCTTGACATTGCAGAGGTAAAAAAAAAACGGATCCTGTGGAACATCCTTTTCGCCAAAATGCGATTTGCATTTTTCTCCTCGACTCCAGATCACATTTCACGGAAGGAAACATTTGTTCAACAGCCTCGAGTTGGCCATGTCTTTCATTTGGGAGAACACACAGTCACCATAAAAATGACAAAGTATGTAAATGACTGTGGCTGATTGCCCTCAAGTGACTCTGAAAACGCAGTAACAAGTTTCCTGCCTTGTATTACACAGTGGCCTACGGGGTGTGGCTGACTGAAATAAATATTGCCTCCTGAGAATGATTCTTTTCTGTGATTTCTGTAATGACAGCCTACATTTAGTGTCGAGCAAATGATCTGCCTACAGTTCAGGTTTCACATCCGTATTTATTTTTCTTGTTTTTACCTTTTTTTTAAACACCGTTGAGTGGTGTGTTTTTAAGTACAACATAGGAGGAATATTTCACATTTGTCTCCATGAAACATCACCTGCAGAGATGTGGGTATGTGTTGTGTAGCGATACACAGCTTTGACCCTAGCGATATGGAACAGACTTCTCGCTCTGAGAAATGTTCTTGTTGAATCTTTCATCATGTATTTGCACCTGTATTTTCTTCTAATGCATACTTTATACCATGTATTTTATATGGGGTGACATTCAGTTTATGATTATTTTATTTCTTTCTTAGGAAATGCTTATAGAGTTGAATTTCTTTCTGGACTGGACAGATCCTTAACCAAGTCCAAAAATATCTGTTCTGTGCATTGTTTGCGTCTTGAGATTTCTATATCCAAGAAAGGAGTATTCTCATTTTTTCACCTGTACGCCATAGAGATCTCTGACTAAACCTCTTTAACTTTGACATTGTCTTTCCATAGTAGCAGTCACATAACTCGAGGGAATGTCGACTTTGTAAAACATTGAAGGATATGTGAAGCATGTATGTTTAGGCTTTGCAGCTACATCAACTCCTATTCTGCTTCCACAGCCTTAAAGTTGTATAAAGAGTGAATGATTTCCAAGATTGAGTTTGGCCTGTTCTCCCAGATTTAATTTAATCTTCTTTATTTTCACTCGTCATCTTGGCACGCACAAGTACTCCTCATTTTGCACAGAATTGCACAATTGCATTGAATGGGATCATTTGTTTTGTTCCGTTTGGTTTTAGTTTTACTTTTATTTCACGGATTAACTCTGCTTATTTGCACTGATATCAGCACCCCTCTCCAAGACAATGACAGAAGTATCACAGGAAGGACCAGAGCTCCTCAGGAACATAGAATGCCTTTAAATGTGGACAACCACATTAAATTCTCTTAAATCTGTCCCTCATGCTTTACATGTGCTTGAGGTATTCAGCATACATTGTCATGATATGAACTTAATTTCAATAGAACATAAATCATATGGCCAAAGGCCAATAGCCATCTTTTAAAAATGTGTATAAGTTTATTCACAGGTTCCCTAGCTTTTTCATCAGCTGAACCCTTTCAGTAGTTAACTTTAGTTAGTACTTAAACATTAAATGAAACCTCGGTAATAAATGGCAAAACTTGTTACTTAAACGATTTACTTAACTAATTACCTTTGACTTTGTACTTGTAAATATGAACCAAAAAGTATGTATTCATAAGCATAAATAAGGATATGTTTAAAAAATTAGACTGATAGGGGGAAAATTAACCACAAATTAGCTACTTAATTACTAATTAGGGTTTTCAGCATTGTGATTCAATTTTGGCTCATTCCTCAAGGCAAATCATCTTCAAGTTCCCAAGGTTATGAGGGTCCCTTTGATGGACTTGCAATTTCGTCCTCCATAAATTTTCACTGGCATTCAAGTCGGGAGATTGACTAAGCCATGAAAAGGTCTTCTCGAGTTATTCTGGCTGTATATTTTGGGTTGTTGTCTAGCTGAGAATCTGAGAGCATGTTGTGAAATCTCGTGAGGCTTACCTGTTCGGGAAAGATTATTTGTGATTCTATGAACTTTCCACTTGGATATTATCCAACAAATTGTAGTGACAGGGAAGTATGTAGGAGTTTATTAATTTTAATATATACAGTTTTTGTAGTGAATAACATGGATTATATCGCTACTATGGCACCTGTCAAGGGGTGGAATACATTAAGCAGCAAGTGAACAGTCATGTCTCAAAGTTGATGTGTTGGAAGCAGGAAGAATGGGCATGTGTAAGGATCTGAGCAACTTTGACAAGGGCCATATTGTGACAGCTAGACGACAGGTCTTGCAGTGTGTTCTGGTTTGCAGTTGGTGAACCAGCAACAGGGTCATGAGCGCCCAAGGCTCACTGATGCGTGTGGGGAGCAAAGGCTAGCCTGTCTGTATTCTACCATATTCTTTCCAACAGCTACTGTAGCACAAACGGCTGAAAAAGTTAATGCTGGCTATGATAGAAAGGTGTCAGAACACATAGTGCATCATAGCTTGCTGTGTATGGGACTGTGTATGCTGACCCTTGTCCACCCTTGAAAGCACCTACAATGGACATGTGAGCATCAGAAATGGACCATGGAGCAATGGAAGACAGTGGCCTGGTCTGATTAAGCACATTTTCTTTTACATCATGTGGACGTCCTGGTGTGTGTGTGTCATTTAACTGGGGAAGAGATGGCACCAGGATGCACTATGAGAAGAAGGGAGGCCGGCGGCGGCAGTGTGATGCTCCGGGCAATGTCCTGCTGGGAAATCTTGGGTCCTGGCATTCATGTGGATGCTATTTTGACACGTCCCACCTACCTAAACATTGTTGCAGACCAGGAACACTCCTTCATGGAAAGGGTATTCCCTAATGGCAGTGGCCTCTTTCAGCAAGATAATGCGTCCTGCCACACTGCAAAAATTGGAATGGTTTGAGGAAAATGACAAATAGTTTAAGGTGTTGATTTGGCCTCCAGGTTCTCCAGATCTCAATCTGATTAAGCATCTGTGTGAGGTCCAAGCCATTAAGATACCATATATATATATATATATATATATATATATATATATATATATATATATATATATATATATATATATATATATATATAGTACATCTGTATGCCCCCTTTACTTTAAATTCTACTGAGACTTAATTTATTTGTTTGTACATCGCTCTGCTATAAGCAATATTCTGTAACCTTCATCTCATATGGTTCCAAAGGGGTATTCTGAGCATTGATTCACTGCACAGGGAAGGTGTTTCTTAATATCATTATGTGAGGCTAAGGACAAGTTTAATTTGTCTTCTTTTCGCTTATCTAGGTAACTAATAATGATTTTGAAGTAAATGAAATAATTTCATTCATTTACCACATAAAACATCCATTGAATTCATTCTTAATTTCAAACAAGACACACAAGGGAACATGCTGTATAAAACTGTATATAATTATCACTAAGATTAAAAAGGTTTCTGTGTAAATAATAAAGTCAAACTGTAAATGAGATCTCGGGAAATACTTTTCCACATCTGCTTCTTTTACAGACTACATGAGCTATTACAGACTTCCATATTTGAAGTGCAAACCCAGTTTATAAACCATCTTTACTTGGCCTTTTTGGTGTCTTTTCTCCAAGGCACAATCACACATTATAGCTCATAATTCCCTTTTGCCCAGGCATTTGCTCTCTCCAATTTCTCTCAACCTTTTGGTTAGTGCATCCAAGACACAATGCTGTTTTTAAAATGAGAAAAAGTAATACAATTTATACAAAACAAAGGCAATGTTTTTATCAGCTTTGCTCAACTGGATCCTGATATTTTTGCCTGTTCTTCTTGTCAGAATGGCTCAAGCTGTGTCAGATTGAATGGAGAGTATTGGTGAACAGTAATTTTCAAGTCATGCCACAGATTTTCAGTCAGATTGAGGTCTGAGCTTTGATTGGGCCATTCTAACACACTCAGGCTCTTGGTTTTGACTCACTCTAGTGTAGCTTTGGTGATATTTTTAGTCTCGTTGTCCTGTTGGAAGGTGAACATCTGTCTCAGTCTCAAGTTTCTTGCAGAGTGGAACAGGTTTTCTTTTAGAATTGAAATGTATTTGGCTCCATCCTTCTTGCTCTCAACCCTGACCAGTTTCTCACTCCCTGCTGATGAGCAGCATCCCCACAACATAATGCTACCACCATCATGCTTCCCTGTGGAGATGGTGTTCTCAGGGTAATGAGCAGTGTTGGGTTTCTGCCAAATGTAGTGCTTTATGCCAAGGCCAAAATGCTATATTTTAAATCCAACAGGCCTTCTGGCAAACAGGCTTTTTTTTCTCTTCTCGGCACTCTTCCATAAAAACCCAGCTTTGCAGAGTAACCAGGCTATGATTGTCCTGTGAACAGCTTCTCCCATCTGATCTCTCCAGGTCCTTCAGAGTTACCCTTGGCCTCTTGGTTGCTTGTCTGACTAATTCCCTCTTTACCAGGTCACTGAAAATTGGCTTCCTCTAGGCACTCATAGTGTGCCATATTCTTTCCAATTTTTAATAATGGATTTAATGTCACTCTGAGGGACGTTCAAAGATTTGGGTACTATTTTTTATAACCAAACCCAAAGTGCAGCATCTGTAATGCTTATATTGTGTTTTGTGAATCTTTTGTTTTTATTGTATTAACTCTGGTTCAATATATATAATGATACTTAGTTTTAATTTTGTTCTTTTGCATTGTGTGTGTGTGGGTGTGCTCAAGCTCTGCTCGCACTCATCTGCTCCGGAGGGCTTCAAAGAACCGACTGCAGTGTGTCTGACAGCTAGCATTCAATCTGCTTAGTCCCGAAAGCTGCTGTAGTACGTCAGAGGAGGAAAAAGGGCAGCTAGTGTGCTAATGTAGTTTAATAAATATTTGTGTTGAAGGGCATTAAGAGTGTTTAGCACAAGAGTGTTGTGGTTGTTGTTCAGTGCTTCTTTATTTAATCCCAGAAGGAAACACTCATCCCCTTCTACACCAGTCCATTTGACTCTGGTTTCTGGAAAAAAAAAAAGGAAGGATGGCATTTGTAATTGCTCCATGCAATATTCACAATGAAACAACAAAACGAAATGTCTGGATTTGCTTATTTTTTTCTTGCATTTCAGGTTTTTTTTTTCAGTTTTAAAAATGTGCACGTCCGTGAGCCTTTTGTCTTCACCTGGTTGATGGTTTGAGTTTTTCAGCAGTGTCTAGATCTGATATGAGAAGTGCTTTGCGAGTTTAGTGTAAGTTTGTCTAAAGCAGCCATAAATCTATTGCACACAGAAACGCGAGGGCTGGTGCTGAGGTAAACACTGCGAGTTGATAGATGGCTCTCATTAATAGACGAGCTGCTAGCTTTGAGTAATGGCCTTTGATGCCTCCCTCCATGTTGGTTAATCTGTGTGAGTAAGAGGCTTTTGAATGCGTGTTGCATGCTAATATGAGCTAAATTGATGTTTTGCCATGGAACAGGCGCATCGGAGGTACCTTTGAACTGTAGAGTTTAAAAAAAAAAAAATCCTACTGCTTTTCTTGGAACAGAAAAATGCAAATAGAGAATGGGATTTAATAGATGAGCTTTGCAAAGAAATAAATCTGGAGTTTATGATATCAGATAACAAAAAAAGAAGACACAATACATTGTACTGTTTATTTTGCAGAGAACTAAGGTCCTCTGGAAAGTCTGTATAACAGGAGCTCTATAAAAGAGACCAAATTACACACGCACACACCATTCATAAAGCTGACTTTATTCATAACTTTGTGTTTTTTGTTATTATTTGGATTCTCACCAAATGAAGACCTGTTTTTGGCCGTTATTGTTTGTCACTTTATAACCAGATGTGTTTGGTATAAATCTAATCTGAAAATATTGTCACTTCATCAGACCATATGGAGATTAGTCAGATGGCGCATCATAATTATTTTAACTCAGATATTATTTCACTTTTTGTGTGCAACCGTAGACCAGCTTGAAGCAATAACGGTACTGTTACACTAAAGCAGTAAAGATAAGCTTTTATCTCTGCAGTTATTGGCACCTTTTATAAAACGAGCAAAGATACACATATGCAATTAATAGCGCATGTAATTAGTGATATTTTGAACTTAAACGTAGCAGCACCTTTCTGTCGTACCTTTTAATGAGCAGTACGTTATTTTTTCTGCAAAACATTCTTTTTAAAATTAATGGCACCCCCACCCCTGATTCAAAATGATTTAAAAATTCAGCAAAACCAAGAATCAACATAAGTACTCTCCAGTTGTGGAGAAGTTGAATCACTGTGCATAATGCGCTCATTTATTCGTTTTTCCACATTTCTCAGGGCAGCCTATTTCCCAGAGCTGACATGCTTTCTGCTCTGCTGGCCTCGTGATGTACGGCATCGCACAAAAGTTGAAACCATTTGATCTTTAGATGACCCTGCATGTTGACCTATTTACCTTTCTACCGCTGAGATCAGAGATGCAGGGAAGAATCTCTTCTCACTGGAGATAATGTGCTTGAAAGCTCCATGAACAGTGTTACAACAACTTTATAGTTAAAACTCCAAAAAATAAAATCCATTAGCAGCCCATTACTACCATGGGCACAGATGCCAGGAGACCTCTTATCTGATGATTTTTTACATTAATTCTCTGCATACACAAAGGAACATTAGGAATTAGTGCACATCAGAATGTTCAAAGGGTTTATGTTTGCTTCGGTGCTTATGTGCAGAGGAATAAGATCACCATCAATATTTTATCCTTAATGGTTTTAATCTGTGTTACTTATCAGTATGCAGAACCCACACTTTTGCTCCCACAGTTTCAGTGCTTTATTTGCTCAGGTTTATCCGGTTGTGTGTCAAAGCCGAGGAGTTCAAAAATGTAATTCTGGAAACTTCAGTGTACAGAACTAGAGGAAGCAGTGAGGATAAATGTCATCGCATTGGGCACATCCCAAATGTCACCCCATTGGGCACATGACCTTATTCCAGTGCAGAAACAGATATTAACTCAATATTTGATTCAGTGATTTCCTGGCAACTGGGTAATACATTTGGTTGAATAGGATGGACATTGAAAAGCAATTGTTTCTTTGTACTCTTCTTACATTTAAATTAAAATGCTTCTTACACCTGTAAGCTACTGATACTGGACCTGCTTGCAAGATGTTATGGAGATGGGATGCAGGAGGATGCCAGTCTGCTCCCAGCACCTTCTTATTATTCTCAACGCATTCTCAGCATGCAGGCTGAGAAAAATGAAGCGTATTTCTTGCATTGATCCTGGGATGATTATTGTTGGCTGTTGTCTGCTTCTTTTGAAGTTATGAATTCGAATAGATGGAAAAAGCAGAGATTTATTTTATAAGCATCAAGCTCATTACTGCATTCTACAAAAATAAAAAAGACCCTTGGAGAACTCCTTGATAAACAGCTTTACTTTTCTGAGACTTATCATACTGCTAATGGCTCTATCAGAGCCTGTAAGAAGAGAAGTTTTACCGCTTTACCATTTTACCTTGTTTTTCTGGTCCTTTTTGTTTAGATGTGAGGGGCTATAGAATAGAAGTGAAACACTAATTAATAGTATTACCTGACCAGAGTACCTGGCTCTTCATAGCCTAGTGTGGGAAGTTCCTCACTGGCTTTATCTGCTCTCTGTTTCTCCTGTGGGGGTAACCCATGTTCTGTGCCTCAGCCAAGCTCAAAAGACATTTTTCTGGGTTGAGTCCAATCCCTCTAAGCACCTCCATCACCTTCTGGATTAAGAACTCATAGAGCGGCAGTGGATGAAGGATGATATCCATGAGCTGGATGAAGGTCTGTTGGGGACCCAAAAGAGGACTATATTGCTATCAACCAATGAATGTACTGATCAAGGATTCTGGGTCTAGGAGCACATTTCAGCTTTTCAACTCGGATGGCGAGTCTAGCATGTTCGCGAAACCTGTGAGATACTTCGAATGAATCGGCTTGGAAATGAATGAAGCAGATTCCTTCGCCTTGATGGAAACCAATCGCAGGCTTTTTCACATAGTACGTTTGATCACGGAGTTTGCCCAGCTGCCATGTGCACAAGACAGCGAGCAAAGCCTATGCACAAAGTCCCGTTGTCTCTTCATGAAGTATGCTGAGACCTTTAGGGACATCTATACTCTTAGAAAAAAGCATATATCATGGGTTCTTTGAATGTTCAAGGGTTCTAGCTTCCTGAAAGGAAAATAAGTTCTGAAAGGGAATCCTGTTATAGTTTATCCAACTGGTTCGTTGTCAAATTCCAGAAAGGGATTCATCTGTCTTCATCACCATAAAATTAAGGGTAGACCAAAGTTAGCAAACCCCAGCTGTAATAGAGCATGCTGCAAGGTCTCAGTTACATGGTTGGGCCACAGCCAGCAACAACAAATGTAGGTCTACCCATGGAAGTGGAAGTGCACATATTGAGCTGGTCCTCCATCGCCATTTCCCTACCGCTCTCGTATCATGAGTTCAGGGCCAGGGGTCCACTCTAGCACAGTGTGTCCTTGTGGCAAGTACAGGCAGAGGCTCAGTCCACTTTTAAAGAAAAGTTATCGATTTTTTAAACTGCTCTTCATGTCTCTGGCACACTTTTCCATCATCTTGCTTAATTGCCATGTGGCTTCACCCAAGCAACAAGAAGGCCCAAACTAACACAGATGCTCACAACACGTCTAACAGCTTCCTACTCGCACATACACACTGCACTGTGATAAAGACTAGAATCCATCTGTCTGTTTGCACATGCTGATGTTACTTGTTGTCACTGACAGGTGTTTGAGCTCCATGTCATGTAGAATTTTCTTATATTGCGCAGTGGGGTCCCTTTAGTGCATCTCTGAATAATAAATGCTGAGTTAAACAGGTGTTTCTGGGCAGCAGGGACATCTTAAGGGGATAGAAAGGGGACTGACAGGGGCACTGACTCTCTCTCCCTCTCTCTCTCTCTCCCTGTCTCTCTCTCACACACACACACATCCCCTTTTACCTTTGCACTGAGTTTTAGCCTCCTCATGATTTATTCACACGGCTTAGATAGGTTCATTTCAGCTCCATGAGAAACGCTACTGCAAATATACAATAGTGTCTGTCAGAATATGAATGCATTATACCATATGGGGTGAGGCACTGAATGAATTTATTCTGAGTGTGCATTAATATTAGAGTAGCCTGAATATTGCTGCTGTCATGAGAAAATCTTTTTCCTTTTTCCTTTTTCTCCTCTTAAATTTGCCCTTTATGCCCTCCAGCAGTTTTATATTAATCTGCCTTAAAGTTTCAGCAGGCCCAAACAGTGACCCAGATGTTTTTATCCTTCTCCCCTGCTTTCTTTCTTTTCTCTTCTTTTCCTTTCTTTCTAACTTTAGAATTTTCAATTCAGCTACCAGATAGAATTGTGCTATACACTGTAACCCAATGACTTTAATGTGTCTTTATACAGCCCTGGCTACAGGTGAATGAATTTCCTTCCCTTAGCATGTAAGGGCGAGTGAGGTTAATGCCGCTTTGTGACTCAGACACGTCGTGCCTCGGCCAACTCCAGCAGCATATTAAAGAGAGCAGGGAAAGGAGAAGAACGATGGAGAGGAGCTGCCACATAATTCAGCTTTTTAAACATACCACATCCAAACTCAAGTGGGATTTAAATGAATTAAAAGTTTAAACTCACTCCTCACTGTGTTCCCACTTTATTAGAGCGAGACGTGTAATTAAATACACTCCATTTATACCACGTTACAGAGGGGATGTGATTGGAGATCTGGGAAATGAAAATATCTATATTTAATTGGAGGTTAATATCACCATGATCTTGATCATGATGTGATTGCTGTGCAGGATGACCCAGACCTCCTCTAGATAAGCAAATTACATTTTTAATGAAAAAAAAATACAAACAGTGAAAAGACAAAGAGAAGCAAACAGGAAAGAAGGAAAGATTTCAGGGATGATTAGAATTTTTCTTCTTGCTGAACATTCATCACCTTCTACTGAAGACATTTAGATGGTGTAACGCTTGTGAATGATATCCAGCATGAATTTATATCTTTAGCCAGTTGTATCTTTTTTTAAATAGGCAACTCATCCCGGGCATCTTCAATGTAACTTCTGTTTTTTTTTCCATGTTCATGCTAAGACTATCCGCTCATGCCTAACATTTTTAACAAGCTGGAGAACAAAATATATATAATGAAATGGAGAGTTTCATGGACAATTTAAGCTCCTGTAAATGTACGTAAATGTATCAGATGATAAAAATGCACACATCAGAGGTGACCAGACATGAGTTTTGTTTTCTGAACTGCATTTTAACTATCTAGCAAAACCCCTCACTTGTTGAGATGTAATCATGGATCCAAAGCAGAGCCTGCAGAGCAGCATTCTGTGAGATTGCAGTAAAGGAACCGAGAGATTTTGATTTTGCTCTTACTCAGTAACTGTAACAGTAACACAATGTCCAATGTTATAGGGTTTTTTTCTCACGCACTTCTGTAAAACTGAGAAAGCAAAGATAAACGTGAATACTAGGGTCTGCGTACTAAATCGTACTGTATACTACCACACTAAAGAGCATGTTATGCAGTTTGTAACGAAGCCTTGAAGTCTTTCTGACAGTGTATTGCCTTGCCACTTGCAAATGTGAGATTAATCCGGCTGCAGCACAACCCACATTATTAAATGTTCTTCCGTGAATTGTGTGTGTGTGTGTGTGTGTGCTGTTTCTGTTCAGCCTTAGTGTGACCCTCACACACAGACCTGATTGGTAATGTGCTTCAGATCAGCAAGACTCCATTTTTAAGACCACACCATCAGACCATTCATTCTGTTTTTCTGCACTTTAACTAAATGAGTGCAAAGCGGTCGACGCCTTCACGGTGTTTCAGAGCCGTGCGTTTATGAAATGGAAAAGAGTTCATGCTGGGATTTTGTTGGTGAGTTAGACAAAAAAAAAAAATATAGCGACAAAATGTTCCAGCAAGCTTCAGGGTACCAAGAGAGCTCAGAAATCATTTGCTGGAAAATAGCATTTGATTTTTTTTCACACCATCATTCTCTAAAACAAAAGAATGTTCATGAAATCTACCAGAGTATCGACTTCGGATTTTGTCCTACACACTCTGTGGAAAGAGGTATGAAGTTTATGTTAGGTTATTATTAGATTATTTGTAAAAAGGGTAATGTTGCAGTGCAATAAGTAAGTGATGAACCGGATGCAGTTTGAGGAAAATAATTTAAAAAATAAAAAAGAAATAAATTAGAACAGTTCGTTTCTGTGATGTCTTTGATATTTATTGTGATATTATGCTACTAACAGCATTACTTATAGGCTTCACTTTTAAATGGGATAATTGTATCTGTCTGTGTGTGCACCCTGTGTGTGTGTGTGTCCTCCCAATACTCCCAGGCTGGAGTTATGAGAATCCGTTGTCTCTCTCTGCTCTGATGGTCTATTGATTCTCCTCTGCTCTAAGTTCATTGGAGGATTTTCTCATTGAGATAATGAGATACAGTTGTGATATCATCTGAAATCTCCATCGAGTGCCAAGGGCCCTTAATCCTTATCTCTCCTAACAGGGAAGCTGACTTTAGCTTCACTCTTCATGGTGTTCCCGTGACCTGCTGAAGGTCTTCCTCTTTTCCTTTTTTTTACTTTTCCACTTCAACCCTTACATCTCTACACATCCACTCATTAGCGACACCTGAAATAATAATGCTGTTAAAAGACATAACTGAGTCATCCATAACTGATGCGTGTGTGTGAGGCAGGAAACAGAATATGGCAGCTCTTTAAGTGTGTAAGGGGGGGGAGGGGGTGGGACATGACAGCTCGACACCTTGTGTTAATGGATGATCACAAAGCTGATAGATGTTTCTAGCACAGGCTGGAAATAAAAACCAAGCTAACATTGTAGCTAACCACGTAGCATTCTGGACAGTGTAGTGTCTTGGAAGTATGCTAAAGCAGAATGGCTGTAGAGCTGAAGTGTTTCTTCTGTCAAGCGAGAGAGGGAGAAAAGTGAGCAAAAGCAGCTGCGTTTCTATTACTCTGTGTGTGTGTGTGTGTGTGCGTGTGATAAATGTGAGGCTGCTAGTAGTAAAAACCTGCAGCAGGAGGCTAATCTCTGTTTCAGTCTACAGTAGGTAGCACTGAGAGACTGGGATCCATATGCTGTTTGTGTTGAGAGGAAATTTAAAGCTGGAATGTTCAGCAAGAAATTCTGGAGGAAAATAAGTTCTATTAATGCAGATACAAGGATAATGTGATCCTTCGGCATTGTGTTTGAGCAAATCTGAATGTATACACTGATAGTATACACTCTCTATACACTTTTAGAAGAGTGAATGTAGTTATGAGTTATGGTGTGAGTAGTCTGTTACGTTTTGGCAGGACAGTAAAGCTGTCCTGGCATTGAGGTTCATCTAGCTTGCATTCATGCTGAAAGGTAGAAACTGGGATAGTGTATACAGTGAGTGAATGTGATAGAGAATGTTTTTTTTTTTTTTTACTGACTGCCCTACCTGCCCCTTCTCCTCCACCACATTGCTTGTGAAAGGTAGAGTAAACCTGTCAGGGTCTAAATGTTCTGTCTCGCCATGCTTTCTGTCTGACGATGGCTGCAGTGGCCATTACATTTCCCCGTTCACTGAGAGAGAAAGAGAGCAGAAATGATCAAATGTGGCAGCTGTCACAAAAGAGAGAAATGGCGAAAGTGAGCTGTCACCTTTCTCCCACACAACAGCACTACCAGAGAGGAAAATGGCCACTCTCCTCCAGAGCAAAACCTGCTGCCTAATTTACCCATTCAGTTTTATTTTAGTTTAGATCATAAAGCAGGCCCATTGTGAGGTGAACTCAGATCTGGGCAGAAAGTGTGTGAGGACTTGGATTAGCTGAACAGTAGAGAGTGTGTGAGGATTAGCTGAACAGTAGAGAGTGTGTGAGGGTTAGCTGAACAGTAGAGAGTGTGTGAGGGTTAGCTGAACAGTAGAGAGTGTGTCAGGACTCGGATTAGTTGAACAGTAGAGAGTGTGTGAGGACTCGGATTAGCTGAACAGTAGAGAGTGTGTGAGGACTCGGATTAGCTGAACGGTAGAGAGTGTGTGAGGACTCGGATTAGCTGAACAGTAGAGAGTGTGTGAGGATTAGCTGAACAGTAGAGAGTGTGTGAGGGTTAGCTGAACAGTAGAGAGTGTGTGAGGGTTAGCTGAACAGTAGAGAGTGTGTGAGGGTTAGCTGAACAGTAGAGAGTGTGT
>CM040977.1:3320918-3339707 GCA_022985145.1 Pangasius djambal | reverse complement strand
GAGGACTCGGATTAGCTGAACAGTAGAGAGTGTGTGAGGACTCGGATTAGCTGAACAGTAGAGTGTGTGAGGACTCGGATTAGCTGAACAGTAGAGAGTGTGTGAGGACTCGGATTAGCTGAACAGTAGAGAGTGTGTGAGGACTCGGATTAGCTGAACAGTCTGTTCAGTACACAGACAGTGCAGAAGACACTTCACAATGCTGTACAGTAAACATTCAGTATTAATCATTAATCCTCACACCATAACTCAGCACAATCACTCCTCTGAAAGCAATTCTGTCTCTCTTCTTTTATGTCTCTTACTCAGCCTTTCTTTTACTCTTTATCTTTCCCCCTCAATTAAAGCTGTTCTTTGTGGAATGCCACCCTGTTATTTTCTGCAGTATTTCATTAACTTGCTTATTGAAAATGGTTGAAGTGAGTAATCAGGCCTCACTCTGCTTTAATACTCAGCCCTGCTGTGCACGATGCTACTTATTTTACCTGTGTATTAGTCTGTTTCATCCGTCATGAGCTCCACAATGATGGCTGGATCAGATCCAATTTCACAGAGGAATTGAGTGGAACAAGTCAGATTGCTAGCGTGCACCATGACAGACAGCAAGAGGATTGGGGCAGCAGTGAAGGGAAAAAAAGCATGTACACTACCTATCCATTGCATTACACCTCTAGTATACACTATATATAGTAAAGCAATGACACTATCTGTATCTGTTTAGTGCTCCAAATATCCATATCTATATCTGTATTTAGATTTAAAATTGAAGTTGGCGTGGCCTAAACATGGTCTTTATTTTAGCTTCAAATCTGTATAAACATCCCACTCAAGTGCCTTTTTCATATCTGTATTTGTATATGTTTTGAACATGTTATCTGTTTATTCTGAAATGTATGTGTGTGTGTGTGTGTGTGTGTGTGGAGGCAGGTTGTGAGACATGATATTAAAAAACAATGGTCTGGCAATCAGAGCTGTTTCAAGAGTCTTTGTATAAGCCTTTATTTTGCTTCTTTAATTGTTACATAATTACCCGTCAGGTTTAGAGAAAGTATCTTTTTTCCAGTTAATGATGAAACTCATTAAAGTTGTTGCACACTGTCAGATTATAAGCAATCATGCAGCTCATTGTGAGGCTCTGCTGTAGGGGAAAAAAATGAACAGTGAAAGCGTTCAAAACATGTCGAATGACAGAAATGACATTTTAAGGCTGATTTTACTCAGCAGGATTGTTCTGACTCTATAATCACAATCTCCCTTTCTCTTAAGTAAGCCTCTTTAAGGCTTTCTCACTTCCTCTCAGCTCCCTAAACACACACCCATTCACCATCCCACATTTATATTCGGATATATTCTCATCTGTGATCTGGCATTTCAGAACCCTGCATCTCCACTGAAAACAATTCAAAATAATTAACATAACATTATAGATATGACATTATAGATAATGAGGAGAATTTTACTTTATAATTGTGATGAGTGGAAACGTTTGACTTGCACGGCCTTAGACAAGAAATGCACAACAAGAAATGCTCCATTTACATGTACGCTTTTCTCACTCTGTCTCTCTCTTTTTCTTTGATTGCACATTCTTCCATCTCGTGTGTCAGATGAACACATAAGTGAAACAGTTTGCAGCATGTTCTGTAAAGTCATAATCCGCAGGAGAAGCAATTTTCCTATCCCTGTCTGACGTCTTGTCAGTAATGGTGGTATTTGAAGTATTTTTCGAGGCCCACCATTCGCCTTCTCAATCTATTCTGTGACGTTTGATGTGTCTGTATCCAGAGGGAAAAAAAGAGCCTCTGGTTTTCCATGGGGAAATATTGAGTCTGTGTTTCTGTGTCTGAGCACAGCTCCATCAGTCTGCTCTGATCGCTGTCACTCACTTCCTCAGGAAGTGAGCACACCTCACACCTCAGAGTCTCTTCCCTGAAGGAGGTGCGCTCGGATTACTGATTCACTTATCAGTTTAGCCCCAGTGAAGGAGTGCAGGATATTTTTGACTTAAAATATATAAAGACTTACTTCTGAGAATTATACAGTGACAATTATATTGTGACTGCCTCAGTATTTGTGTAGATGCTGTTATTAGCTAGATCTTCACCACATCAGCCTCCTTCACTTCAACACCACCATCATCCCATCATCATTCCAGTGCCAAGGATGGCAACTTTGTCCTGTCTGGTGTCCTGATCATTAGCATCCCTGACTAATCTGGACAGAAAAATGCCTGTTTTTAAACTGTGCAATACTGATAGACAAATTCAGCTTCTATCCAGTGCACGTTCACATTTACTAATATATTTCTCTTGCACGTGCATAATACAGTTGAGGTCAAAAGTTTACATCCCCCTTTCAGAATCTGCAAAATGTTCATTATTTTACCAAAATAAGAGGGATCATACGAAATGCATGTTATTGTTTATTTAGTGCTGACCTGAGTAAGATATTTCACATATAAGATGTTTACGTGTAGTCCACAAGAGAAAATAAGAGTTGAATTTATAAAAATCTGATCTTCAAATTCAGAAAGTTTTCTGGAGCATCAGTGAGTGTTTGAACCTTCTGTAATGTGTGAAAAGATGGATCTCAAAATCATACAGTCATTGTTGGAAAGGGTTCAAATACACAAACATGCTGGGAAACCAAAGAAATTGTGGGACCTGAAGGGTTTTTCTGAAGAACAGCAGGCAGTTTAACTGTTCAGGACAAACAAGGGACTCATGAACAACTATCACTAAACAAAAAAACACAGCTGTAGATCATTCAGGTAACAGCACAGTATTAAGAATCAAGTGGATGTAAACTTTTGAACAGGGTCATTTTTATAAATTCAACTATTATTTTCTCTTGTGGACTATATGCGAATATCTTTTATGTGAAATATCTTACTCAGGTCAGCACTAAATAAACAATAACATGCATTTTGTATGATCCTTCTTATTTTGGTAAAATAATTAACATTTTGCAGATTCTGAAAGGGGGATGTAAACTTTTGACCTCAACTGTAACTGTTTAGGCAATGGCATCAGCACAAATATATTATGTGGCTGAGAAACCCCGGTTGGAGAATGTTAAGGTCCGGAGCGCTTGTCTGTGCTTGCAAGGTGCTCATATCAGTCTTTTCATAGACACACCCTAATGCTGCTTCACTCCGCCTCCATCTCCGTCTGTTTGGAAGGGAAAACTAAAGAAAATGCCCCCTCAACTCGGAATTCCTACTCCTAAAATCGGGACAGTCTCATCAATTCCAAGTTCAGTAAGTGATGTCAAATGAACATGGCCGCTCACAGCATCACCAGTAAACAAAGTAGCACTTCTTACCTTTAAATGAGTTATACTGTATATACAAGTATTAGTTTTAGATCAGTCAACATGAAGACATATTCGCTTGTTAAATCTAGAACACTGACTATACAGTTAACTGTTTTGAGGAACTAAATATACATCACTCATCAGAGTTATCTGGCTAGCTGGTTGCTAACAACAGCGAGACGTCCATATTTTTTTCCACTCCGTAGCTCGAATTCATGGAGGTTGAAAATGATGTCATTGCAAGGTGCTGACTTCTCACTCCCGAGTTAAGACGAACTCAGCGTTAGTGACATTACTATGGGACATGTACTGTATATAAGCGTGTTGAATTGTGTTGAATTGTTTGAATGGTCAGCTTTACATAATGAATCTAGTAGATATGTTTTTCTCACATAGAGTGCCAGGAAAGTGTACTCACTAACCACCGTAGGTTCTAGGTGTACATGAGTGGGAATGGGAAGTGGCTTCAAGAGGTTAAAAAAAGCATTCCAGTGTTGTTGTACTGCACCCACTTAAACAAGTAGTCGAGGCAGAGCTCTGTCATGACTAATATTAACTAATGCACCTTTAACTTTAACATCTAACACATTCATTTCACAGTAGCTGAAAGGGAAAATAAATCTTCTTGGCAGGAAAATTTCCTTCTGTAACTGGATCCTTGACTTCCTGAATGAAAGAGCTCAGTCAGTATAGAATGACAATAAATCTGTGGCTGTGACCTTAGTCTGCAATACTTCACACTGTGTGAAGAGCAGTGCTGCCTCATGAGTGTACTGCAAAAGACAGCCCAGCGTTTGTTGACGATACAACGCTGGTGGGGCAAGTCATTCAGAGAGGAGGTGGAGAAACAACAAGCTGTTTCTTAATGTGGACAAGAGATGGCTGTCGACTTCAGCTGGCCCTGTAGCCGTCACTTTACACCGCAGATTAAAGGCAGTCATGAGCTCCAAGTTCCTTGATGTGCACATCACAGGGGACCTTCCTTCTTTCCTCAGACGCTCTTCTCTCACCAAAAAGAAGCTCAGCATAGCCAATAATTCCTGCGCTGAATGAAGAGAGAGCAAATCTTTGCCAGCCTCAGCAGCTGTATCACTGGGTTGGGAATTGCTGCACCCTGTGGTGGATTAAGAAATTTAATGAAATCATTTGCAACCCGTTCATTCACAAACCTAATCTTAAACCAATCTGAAAAAATCTTTACCCCCCCTGTTGTCTGGCAAAATGTATCAGACCTTTTTTTTTCCAGGTGGTTTCCTAACCTCTTCCCAACACCTGCTTTTCACAAATCCTCTCAACATGCACTGTTCGAACTCTTAAAGTGATGATTTGCTTGTACTTCCTGCTTCGGTCTCCACCCCCATTTCATCATTTCTGTGTCACCTAAATATGTCCAGCTGTTTTGTCTTTGTTCATTATGAGTTTGCCTATTTACACCCTCTTATGTCTGTATTTCTTTATGAAGTCTCATTCATTGTTACTGTACATTACTAAGCCTTTTTTTCATTCACATTTTTTCTACTTCTAAAAAATGCATATCTGTATTTTTAAAAAATTGTTGTAAAAAAATCGCTGGTTTGCTTCTACCACACAGGACTGTTTTTCACCCCTAGCTGGTATATGTACTTGTTTCCCTCTATACTGAATATCATGTAATTTGAATAGACAGCTTCTCAGTTTTGCATCAAAGCTGAAGTGAAGGCACAATATTACATCCCACTGTGAACATGTATACAACAAGGGCAAATGAAATTTGATTTGATTAGTTTGATTGCTGCCAATGACAAATAAAAAGAGAGAAAGAACAGGACAAAGAAAGAGAGACAGTCATAGAGGGAGAAAAAAAATGTTTGTGAGAGAAAGAGCAAGGCGGAGGAAGACAGAGCAAGAATAAGCAAGAGAGCATGGGAGATAGAGAGTAAGAGTGGGTGAGTGACACACTGCATCAGGAATGAGAAATACATCCTGCCTGGCACACTAATAACATCAGGATGATTTTCTGCAGCGTATGCACCGTGTGTGTGTGTGTGTGTGTGTGTGTGTGTGTGTGTGTGTGTGTGTGTGTGTGTGTGTGTCTCTACAATCATTAGGCCACTGAGCTTAATCCTCAGTTATGAAATAGTTTCTGAGCAGTCATTTATTAAGTCATTGTGTAATTCTTATCTTTCACACACACACAAACACACACACACTTTTTCATTTTTTCTCACTGCTAGACAAACCCAATTTCTATCCACTGCTCTTTCACATTTTCTAATAGATTTCTCTTGCTTGTGCCTCACATTTACACCACTGTAATCAAATAAATGTTACAGTTGTTTAGGAAAAAAACTAATCTCAAATGGTTTGGTAGAGATTAGACTTTAGTGAATCCTGAAAACATTCTAACTACATGCTCCATCTTGCGCAATGGCAATTTCATTCCGTTTTCTAGCCGTGCGTTTTCTGAAGGAGGTTGAACATCTGTGTCATTGGATATTTACTCAGCGTGACCTGCACAGCCTCGGATACACTCGAACAGAACAGTATATTTGAAGTGTGACAAACTTTTCTTCAGGAGGGATTAGCAATTTCAGCTTCATATAACACCTCTAGCTACCCTTTTCACGATCCAATCAAAGTTCAATCAGGTGTGTGTTCGTAGTTCTTCTGTCGCTGTGTATTGGATTACTCTCTTGTTTTATTTTCAGGTGAAGGGCTCTCAGGATCACAGAGCGAGGGCTTTAGATTCAGGGTTTGAGTGTGTTCATACTGTATACGTGGAGCGTTAGAGCAGCCATCAGCTAAAACTTCACCAGCACAGATTTATAAAAGTTTTTAAACTTCATACTGCTAAATAAAACAGCATTTTCAGTGTGCATAAAGCAAAACCAGCATTAACTGTAGCAGCTCTGTGAGTCACTGCTGTGCCGTTTTCTTTTTACTCCCCGAGGCTCCAACAACATAATGAATCACTGGTAACATGCGAGCTCAAGAGTGACTCAGTAATGTGCAGATAACATGGAACTTTTCTACAGTTTAAGTCATCTGCAGTTATTTTTATATTTTATATATATATATTTTTTCTGTCCTGTCTGAAATGGAACTTTGTAAGAACTAAGTGAAACTAGTGAGTGAGTGCATTAGGTGTTTTTAATTTTATTTTAGACCACAGTGCTGTTCAAATCTGGTCAGTTTTCAGGTGTTGGTCAGTTTTCTGTAACATCAGGGCTCCCAAGAAAAGTGTTTGGCTTGACATAGCATGAGTTCGGAGTCCAAAAATTGACCATGCTCTCTGGGTGGGAGGGACGGTATGCTCTCTCTCCTCTATCAATCACAGCAACACTAGCCAATAATGAGCGTCTGGAAGTTCATGTATGCAGAAGAGGGCGGATAGCGAGTGTGTTACGCTGCTCTTTGAAGCAGCATGGGCAGTAGTTTGAAAAGAAGCACAGGTTATTTAAGATTTATGGAAGGAGTCTCCAGTGTCAGGATGCTTTTTTTTTTTTTTTGTCTTATTATAGCACTAACTGCAAAACAAAAAAACAAAAGAGGCTGGTGAGGGAACAACTGTTTATTGCTGCTATAATGTAAATGATAACTTGTTTCACTGACATTCTACAGCATTAAACATAACCATAAACGGATAAAAAGCATGATTTGTTGTCCATAAATAAATTGTAATCACTGACAAATTGCATCACACCGCCACATCACATTATTTTCTTACAACAGCATGCTCCCAAGTGTTGTATTCCATACTTAAGCAATGCATCTCAGCTTCTTCTCTTCTGTCGCAACAGAATGGACAGATCCTCCATCTGTTTCTCGCACACACTCTATTTCAGTGTGAGAGGGTAAGACAGCTTGATCTGATTGGGCTAATATGGTACTCAACCTGGTAATTACCAGAGAAGTGATATTACAGCCTGTGGATAGTGTTGTTTTCTTACAAGATGTAGCCTTGCAGTGGGACAGACATGAACTGTAATGAGAATACATGTTTTTGTTGGGTTTTTTTTTTAACATGATAGTGAATTGTGGCGAAATAAGTGCACACACACCACACCTACAAGCTTTCCCTTTAAAACCAGCCCCATGTAAAAGTTTCGCAGAACCATTTTCACCTTCATGATTTTTTCTGCCTGTGTAATCTGCTCTCAGTAAACATGACTCAGGGATACCAACTTAAGTAATGTTTTATTCAGCCACTTTTCAGCCATACTGATTTACAGTGCATCCATGGCTGCTTTTTGACAGGCACATCTTTTTCAGTCACCTCACATTCGTCCGCCTCCACCACACCAGGATTTCCTTAGAAACTTAATTTGAAAACTAAATTTGTTCCCCACACCTATGTCAAGCTTTCTTGTTAGAGATTGTGTCCGGGTAAGCGGGACTACAAAAGACGAATGTGAATTCAAGTAAATATGATGAAGACCGTCACATTACCTCATATGATTTATTGCTGCCTTCAAGTCCTCTTGGAAATATCATAATTATGAGGTGAGTGCACTTGAATGCCACCACAATGTCAGATTGAGCCCTGATTTTTCCAAGCTGGGGGCGTGTCAATAACAACAAGTCATGACACATGGTATGATCCAACCATGACCTCCAAACTCAAACTCACAAAGTTCTGAGGATGAATTGAAGGCAGCATAAGAAGTCAAAGGGAGTTTTTGCATCCCAAAGAAAATGCAGTACTAAGGGTAAAAAAAGTCAGATATTCCTTCTGTCACTAACAGAAAACTCACATTTTGTTTGCCTGTTCTCTAGCGCCACCTAGAGCAGCATTTTTGTTCTGCCTCTTCAGAGAGTAATGCTTTCTAGAGCTCAGCAGCTGGTTGACCACAAGTTTGGCTGTAAATCAGGATGTAAACCAGTAAAATCCGAAACCAGTGAAAGGAGTCCACACCTTGAGAGTATTTAAAACTAGCACAGATTCTCGAAAACATTTCTACGATACACAGCAAATTAGGTGTGTTGCATAAAAAAAAAAAAAAAAACCTGTTTGATGATTTGTATAATGTCTACAAAATAAATGAATTTTATTTTTTATAATAAAGCTATTTTTATTTGTGAAAAACTGTAACAACTTTTGCAATTTTAAAGATTAAATACAACAGTAGCTGCTACTAATCGGTTTGTAATTGTTAAAAAAAAGCATGAAAACATTTAATTAATTAAAACAAAGCATATTGTGACATGTGGTAGTTTATAACAATATCGGTATCATACTGTACCTTAGCTGTTGACGTCCATCTTTCTCAGGGCAACCTTACTTCAAGCTGCCTGATAATAAAATAGCCTATTTGTAGTTTATCCCTTGATCCCTGACGTTTATATGTGCCACTACAATGTATTTCAGCGAGGTGACCATGTCAAGTGATCACAGACCACATAAACAAATCATTATAGTAATAGTAATCTCCGAAATGGAGGCCACTTATGCTCAAACTAGCTTATGTTCTGCTGATGCATGCAGCTGCAGCTCTTTGGAGACGTGCCATTGTTTGCTCTCAGAAGTGGAAGTGTGATCAGGAATGTCTTATCTCGGGCCTGTTAGCTGTGTTAATATTGTCACAGGTGAATAATTGATGAATCTTGATGGCATTCCGTTTCTCACGTCTTCCCCAAAGTTCCACTGAGGGAGAAGCATTAGTTTAGCAGCTCAAGCATCATTTCAGCTAGTTTTTTTGTTACTCACTTTAGTGGCGAAGAGTAAATGAAGCAGTGACTTGAAGTATCACAGATCCTGTGTGACATATGGGCTGTGAGTAATTAATTTCATCCATCCATCAGTTTGCATGTCAGTGTGTCCTCATTTACTCATATCAAAGCTGTATGGATATGATACAGGCAAAATGACATCTTCCGATTAAACAGATGCACACGCAGATACACGTTCGAGACTTGCGTGCCTGTCTCTTCGCTCATAAATATTCATGGAAGGTTGGACTTTGGAGTGTTTGGACTGTTTGATTGACAGCTTGGATTGTTGGACAGCGTCAACAGCACGAGTTAAGAGAAACAAAATCAGCAGACTGCAAATCAAACACGCACAGACACACACACATGCGCACACACACACACACACACACACATGCACATTTTAGTTCCAGATTGTAACACTACAGACTGTGAAAAAAGGGGGTGAATACTTAAGCAAGCCACTGTACATCTGTACTTCTTCACAACGCACTCAGGTGGTTAGGGTTCTGTGTAATCAGCACTTCAACTCAATTCGACAGTGTTCCTGCCACATGGATTTTCATCATTTTGGATGATTTGGAGCTGCATGAGGTGTGTGAGACGCCCGTTAGAGCTTTACTCTTTCATCTACACACGCTCCGACATCTGAGCTACTGCTGAAAGAAGCCATAAAAAAATACACAGTCTACACAATTTTAGTGGTCTGCTGCTGTTTCCTTCACGATGGTGTGTGTGTGTGTGTGTGTGTGTGTTGTGTGTTACAGTGCGATTTTGCTTTTTTAATCTGAATGTTTACATTTCACACTTCTTTACATTCTAACCTAAGAATCTGACAATTTTGCCAAGAAGAAAGGGCAAAAATACCAGAATCCAGATGTGCAAAACTAATAGTGATCATGTCCTCGAAGAGCAATAACAAGCATATATAGTGCACCTTCAAATGATAGACATAGACATTTTATGTAAATCAAATGGTAAATCAATTCCAGGTCGTAACGCTCCAAAATGCGGAATAGTTCAAGGGGTGAATACTTATGCACAGAACTGTGTGAAACAGTCAGTCCTGGAACTGAGTTATCTTGTTACCGCACTTGTCATTCATGGCGTTGCTAATGGACCTGAGTATAAACAGAAATAAGAACACATGATAGCTAGCTACTTTACAGCTTACTTTACACCCTGCTCGCACTGTGACCTCAAACATTATGAACTCTTCAGCTCAAAGGTTTCTCAGGGTTGAGCCTGCCTGCTGCTCTGTGGTTTTCAGTTTGCTGCCTGCAGCATTTCTTCAAATGTTGTATTCTTGACAATGTTGAACCACATTATCTTTTTTCTCAAAGTTTTGGTGTATGTTGTCCAACATGAAAAGTTGCCGACTGCAACAAAAGTGCACTGCTGAATAACATTAGCAATGACCATTGCTCTTAAAGCTAAGTGAGCGTTCTCTGTCTTACAACAGGCTGGCAACAGACTGGCTGCTCAGAATCCTTGTGCTCGAAAGTTGCTATTATTATTATCGTTATTATTATTATTATTGGTAATGATGCCACAGCCATCTGTCCAATATGCAAAATTAGTCGTGCTCTCTGCATGGGAAGGTTGGCATTACTCTCTCTCCCTTGTCAATTACAGTGACACTAGCCAATCGTGGATGTCTATGAGCTCATATATGCGGAAGAAGGCAGACAGCGCATTCCCAGAGTGTGTTACACTGTCCTGTGACGCAGCCTTAGCAGCAGTTTGAAAAGATGCCATAGCATCATGTATCTCAGAGGAAGCATGTGTTAGCACTCATCCTCCTCGGTTGCTAACTGTCGTATGATAATATGGCCTCGTCAACACCTTGGCTGCTGGATCAAATCGAGAATTCTCAGTGTTTTGTCTAAATTGTCTCAGTGCGTGTCAAGACCCGTTCATTACGTCATCATGCTGTTAAAATTGCAGGTTTTTGTGATGTAAAATGAAACCTAGATAAATCATGTCAGATCTTTTTTCACCTTTAATGTGATATAGCAGCCAACAAAATTCAAGTGAAAAACAAATGGAAACATTTAAGGGAATCGAAAAGAAACATTTTTTTAAAAAATGGTTGCATAAGCGTGCACATCTTAAATATTAATTTGTTAAAGCACCCTTTGCTTGCAATACAGCACTCAGTGTTTTTGAGGTAAGAGTCTACCAACATACAGCACATCTTGATTTGTCAATTTTATTGTGAAGGGATCAAATTGTGAGGGAATCTCCTGTGTCCCGCCCTCTTTAAGTCATTCCACAGGTTTTTGATAGGGTTTAGATCTGGGCTCTGATTGGGCCATTGTTAATCTTCATGTCGATCTTCTTCTTCTTCTTCTTCTTCTTCTTCTTCTTCTTTGGGTGGTAAGCTGTTTTTGTTTTTTTATGCCCCAAAATTTATATCCAGTGTCTTCAAGAGATTTGGATCAGTTTGCTTTTAACTAGTAGTCTAGATATACCGTGTTGCTCCAACACTGTAAAGGCACATACGCTTTTGTACATGTTTATGTGATTAGACATGTTTCTAATGTTTTAATACAGATTTTGGTTGCTGTATTTGATTTTCTTCTTTTGGAATGGTCAGGAATGAGTATTTCAGTGATGTATGCACATATCCGATGTTGTCATACCTCGAGTTTTGGTAAACAGATTTTTTTTAGCTGCCACTGGGTTTGCCTAGTGCAACAGGAAGATAGCAATATTGGGCACAGAGTTGTTGCTTGTTGTGTGTGTGTGTGTGTGTGTGTGTGTGTGTGTGTGCGCACGCGTGTGTGTCTCTTGCTGATGCCTGATGCAGTGAGACAGGTCTTGTTGTTCTCTTTGTCAGTCATGCCATCTCTCTCTCTCTCTCTCCTCCAAATCCCTCCTTATCCCACTCGTCCCCAAGGTGCTGAAATAGCCTGGAGACTCTCTCTGCCTCTCTCTCTCTCTCTCTCTCTCTCTCTTGCAAAATCTCTACCCTGCAAAATCTCTCCATCCTCTTCTCTTCTTTTTTATCTTTCCTCACACACACACACACACACACACACACACACCGAGCCACGGAAGTTCAGTGATGTGTTGAGCACAGTGATGAGTGTTTGCCCTCCAGCCCCAACCTGCAGCCCTGGTGCATTATTTCATGTGAAATAATTCTGGTAGACGGTGTAAATGTGTTGCAGTGTTCTTACGTCAGCATGTGTATCCTTGTCTTTGTGCTGTTGCGTGTTTGAGATTCGGCCTGAGCTAGTGGAGCTTTGGAACTGCAACCTTCCTCAGAGCTCCTTTTATACCTCAGACTTCTCTTTCACTGTCAGACACACAGCAAGAGCTGTGTGCTTCCTCACCACTGAGCTGGATTACAGCATGAACTGCATTACAGACCCTCATTAACTAGGGAAGAAAACACTTGGAGGTGTTTTGCTTTTGGAAAATAATCAGTGATGAGGTGGTTAATGAAGCAGAGTTACTGTTACCACCTTGAAATTCTTTGTCCATTTTACAGACCCAAAGATCTTTTTTTTTTTTTTAATGACAGAAGAAACAATGTGAAAGTAATTGAAACAGGAAGCTTTATGATGTTTTTTAAATGGTCCAATCAGACGGCTGTGCTCTCTGGAGTGGTAAGCAATTTTTTTTCATACTGTGCTGTTTAAAGGTGCCTGTGCAGGTTTACAGACTGAGCAGCGTCTTATATTCGCAATATTTTTTTTCTGTTGTATCTCTCCGTCACACGCACAATCACTTTACCCTGAGTTCATGTCGATCTTTCCTCTTCTAAAGTGTCTCCATCACAGCACAGACTGAAAGAGCCTGTTGTCTTTGTGCTCTCTTTGTGTGTGCGTGTGTGTGTGTGTGTGTGTGTGTGTGTGTGTGTGTGTGTGTGTGTTCTTGAATTTCTGACTCTGTTCCACTGACAGGACACTGACACTTCATTTCTTCTCCTCTCAGCCACATCATGTCTTTATTTTCCTTTATTCTCCTAGGCAGCTAGTTTCTATTTATAAATGTTTCTAATTGTGTTCTTCTGCTGTTTCTATTCTTTATGGTCTTTCCATTTTTATTATCTCCTTACACATGAGAGCAAACTAAGATCATAAAGTAATAAGTTGCTTTTCATGCACTGAGCCTCATTTATCCATCTTTTAATAAATTGGTGTGTAATGCTGATTTTCGATAACACTGACATTCCAGTCACTTACAATTCCAAGTGCACTCATGGCACCACTGTTTTACATTTAGCCATGCCCACAAAACTCCATAAAAGGCAAAACTCACAGCTGAAAATGACAACTAAATGGTGAAAGAATGCCTCTTAAACATGTGTGCTAAATCTTCCAGTAATGCAGTTCAGCCACTGCGGTGCATCGTCTACCATAGACACACACTACCTCTTCCTCTTTGTTTAGGGTGCCATTTTTAATACAGCTAGTCTTATTTGTCTTCATTTATGGATTTTGTTTTGAATTGCTTTCTTGAGAAATAACTGAGTTTCACAAAAGTTTCATTAAATGTGTGTAATTGAAATAGATTTGTGATTTAAACTTGAGTGCGTTTCGTATTTTGCAAAGTCACACATTGTCAGAAGCGGAATATAGGATACGAGCATTTTTCCAACTAACTGGATTTTCATGAACACATTTCTTGTGTAAATGCTCCTCTGAACACTTTACGTAATTTATTCGTTTTCAGTTTGAGCAATGAAGCCCTATGTGTGTAATCATGTTATTGTAATATAAAAGGTGCAAAGCTCTGTTTCTCTGTATCTGTGGCAAACATGACATAAATTGGTAGTGTAATGAAATGGGTTTTTTATGAACATTCTGGTGTGTTTTCCTAGAAAATCACATTTGGAAAGAAATTCAAAAATATCAATTTAATTTATTCGTAAAGAGTCGATAATTACACGCCATCATCAATTTCCTTCAAGCGGATAAACAAACATGTCTGAATGAATTAGAACAAATAAATGATTCGGCAAATATTGTGCACAGTAAAAAAAAAAAACTCATTAAATCCTTGATTGTTTGCATTCTGACAGAAAATATCGTCTTTTGTATCATCAGCATGCAGTGAGCTTTCAGAGTCTTCAGAGCTTTGCAGCTTTGATTCATAGGAAATCAGCACAGGCAATAAAGACACAGCTTGTGGGACACAAAACACAAATACACTCCAATATTTACTCAGAGACACAGATAAAAAAAAAAAGTATGGGATTTATTTTTCTATAAAATACAAATCTGTGTTGGCATCACATTATTGAAGCTCAGGACGCTAAGTGCCATTCATGCCGTTCTTTTCAGTAACCACTAAGAAAAAAAGCTCAACTCTTCTCCACCTGAACTCTAAAGCTCAATATGTTTATTAATTACATATACGTATACTGTGTCTATATCTATCTATCCAGCTATATATCTATCTATCCAGCTATACTGTATATCTATAGTAAAAACTTTGTTATAGTTTGTTATTTTATGACTTCTACATTATTGATCCAGTACAGAAACCATTTTAGATTCCCTAACATTAGTTTTCCAGCACAAAATTAAATGTTACAGTAAAATGTTTGTATGTCAGTAAAGAAAGCAGCAGATGACATAAGAGACACTTTTCATACAAAAAAAACATAATGAAGGCTGCTGGGTTTCGCTGAAAAATAAGAAGAAAGTGTGACAGTCAAAGTTTTCAGAAGAACTGTCTCAACCTCAAACCTTGTCTCAAGTGCAATGTGTAAGCGAGCTCAGTGTCTCAGTGCTCGCAGATGTGAAGCACTCTCTCTCATATATGACAGTTTCTCCGCATACTCGCTTCACTGCTCGTGAATGCCTTTGTGTGCATGCAGTTCACAGCACCTTGCACTCATTTTTAATTACCACGCTCGATGATACTGCTCTGTGCGCTCAGGTCTCTCTCTCTATTACAGATGCTGTTTAAATGCCATAAAGATTTTTCATAAGGTAACGTTGTCATTAACAGAGCACAATTTGCAGTCTGCTTTGCTTTGAATGCCATTATTACTCCTGAAATATGTCCAGATGGCTGTCAGGTCTATGGCACCTAGTATCACATGATATTGGATGTTGGTGTCTGAGCATTTTTTATGACTACCAATATCGGTATTGATGCATCCATAATCCCTTAAGCTACAAGCTGAGTTGTTAGCTCAGGAAGACATGATATCTGTAACAGTGTATACTTCAGCATTTACAGCATAGCCTAGAGTAGGAGCTGAACTTCAGATCAGACCATGGCCTGAAACAGTGTCCGGATCAAGGACAGAGACTGAAACAGGACTGTATCAGGGCTGGAGGTGGGGTGACTGACGGGGATCTGGACTGGGGCAGAGCCTGAGGCTGACATAAGGGCAACAGGGTCTGAGACTGTCACAGGGGCAGAAGCAGGGATTGAGACTGTCACAGGGGCAGGGATTGTGGCTGAGGGTCCCACCTCCCCTTCATTTTCTATGGACACAGGCCAAAATGGTGCGCAGATGCAGCAGCACAAGCAGTCAAGGACAGATGAAACAATTCTCACCTTTAGGCAAATGAGAAGCAAATAGCTCCAGGAGGTAGTCATATTGTTTTTATGCAGCAAGGGTCTCATCATGAGTCATGCCCACAGTCACAGTCAAGCTTTCTCTGAAGTCAGACAATAGCAAGAGCAAGTAAAATGTGTTTACAGCAGCATGATGACTGAAAGTCGGGGGGAACAGTTACATTATCAATTGTTCATTTATTTCTGTTCTCTGTACAGCTTGGTTCTACATGCATGGTACCTGCAGGTTAACCAAATTCATCATGACTACTTCCTTACATTCTAACACTAAAGACTCCCTAGTAGTCTCTTTCAGTTGCACACATTTACTGCAAAACAATACTTCACTAAATTACAGTACAGCATATACTTTTTACTGTTACTTATCATGGAACATAGACAGTATAATAACTTATACTGAAGTGCTATTGACTTCTCAGATCAGAAGGTGTGGATTAATTTTCTACAACAGCAGCTCTGACAGTAGTTCTGGCTGTAACATAAATCACAGGTTCATATTAATGCGCTCATTCTAAAATGTTATTGTTTCTATAGTAACAGCTCGTTCACATGTAAATAAATAATCTAAGGATAATAAAAATACATTTTTAAAAAATGCTGTTTTTAAACAAACCTCAAGAGGGAAAAAAGAGGCTGGTGAGAGAACAATTGTTTATAGCTGCCAAGGGATAACAGGAATTAGCTTGGTAGCTTGTTCGCAGATGTTCTACAACATTAGATGTAACTATAAAAGGTTTAAAAAAAAAGAGCAATCCATCATTCATTAATAAATGAAAAATTGTACTTGTCGGCAAATTTCTGTGGATTATTTTACTATATTCCTTACTTTGTACTCCAGACAGAGAAAGCTTCAAGTGGTGTTTTATTTAGAAGACACTGATATTGCAGACGATACAGTAGTGTTTGGTGAAGCTGATGAGTGTAACTATCAAACTCAGCAAGCGCTGCAGCTCTTTTGCTCGTTCATGTTGATGTCTGACTGGACTCAAGAGGTAGCTGTGTTCCCTGATGACACTTTTTTGAACTTGGTGTAATTTGTTTTTCCGCCAAAAAAACAAATTGCATTTTTACTCAGCCCTCTTTCTTCTCTCTCTTTCTCTCACTATCCATCTGTCTTATTTCTGTGCTTCAGTCTGATGTGCAAACGTGAAAATAGTTGCAGTTTTAGCGTTATTACCTCTTAGCACTTAGTCGAAAAAACTTGATAGATCACAACCCCCTGTTTTCTGTCTCTCCCGCTCTTTCTCTCTCACTCTTTCACTCTTTCTAAGACTTTTAAACCCAGTCTGGTGTATTTTTTCTCCATTCATTTCCATAAATGTGTCATTCAAGAGTATATTATAACATGTGTCATGCATGTGTAGATGCCAGAGTAGAGGCTAGAACATTATGATGGTCAGGGGAATTAATGTTCATCCAGTGTGGAATTTGCCATTCTGTGCTTTTTAATTAGCTGAATGGAGCAAACGACTCCAGATCCACAAACACAGCAGGCGTAATCCAGGGCACTAATCCCATAAAGCCTCATTGACCTCTAAGTCTTTAATGATACAAGATTGTGTTTGATGATCATTATGCTGTCTGATCATTACGCTGTAGGTGTGAGAGTAAAGAGACACCCACCTACACACAGACACATTTTAGCAAAAATATTATATCTAGCCTCAAAGCGTACACTGCCATTCATCTGTCTCTCTCTCACTCTCTCATGCGCACACACACACACACACACACACATATAAGCAGGAAGAAGTATACAGAACATTTCCAGGGCCAGACACCACCAGAGGCAATGCATTTTTTATCACCTTGTTTTGATCTCCGTTTCTATGGATTTGATCAGGAAAAGAATGTGCATTTTGCGTGGCATTGCTCTGGTGAAATGTGAAATCTGTTTATCATCTCCTTATATCACTCATTGCTCTTTTTAGTCATCATTGTTCAAATAAAACCAATTTATGGGTCGTTATGAGATGATAATCAAAGCCCTCAATCAGATAGTCCATTACTGCTATCTGACTGCTGATTGTTTGAAAATGGAGATGCCGCTCTCTCTCTCTCTCTCTCTCTCTCTCTCTCTCTGTGTATGTGTGTGTGTGTAATTTAGGATTATAATGAATCCAGAATCATAAGTGTAAAAAATACTGTGATGGCACAATGAATTATAAGTTGATGGCCGCCGTGTGCAGTGTGTGACCTTCCTGATATCTTTCACAGCTTATGAGAATATTTCTCTTCATTCTGAATTACAGGCACTAAAACATAAATATTCCTAGCTTCTCAAAACGCAATAACCGCAAGGAAATGTTGAGAGACAGATGAGCAGTCGATTTATGTACACATGGGTGAATATTGAGTCTACATCTCTCTCATGCTAAGGATTAACTTGTGTCAGCACCAAATCCATATTTGGTAAAAGCAATGGCCTCATCTGAAAAAGCTGTCCTTCATTCTATAACGCCATAAATTATAGTAGTAAGCATTAAAAATTAAAACTACGTTGGTCAATCAGTGCACAAATTTTGCCTAAAACATACCACTATATGGTAAGCCAAGGATATGTTTTAGAGTTATAGTAAAGTAGTAGATCACATAAATAATGAATCACGAATAAATGAAACTTACATTACTGTATTGACATGACTACATAAATAAAATAGTTCTATCAGTTACCACATACCAGTTGCTTTGGCTGTAAAGATAAAATAGAGACATTTTAAATTCGCTGTTTGAAAGATATTATTCATTAATTGATTCATCCATTTATCTTCGGTAAGCAATTTATGCTTTGCTCCTCTGTTTCCTGGTATCTGGAGCCTATCCCAGGAAAACTGCACATGAGGTGGGAATACACTGTGGATGGGAGTTACTAGCCCATCATAGGGCACCATGCACCCCTAGGTGCAATTTAAAGTCACCAAGCCATGTATGGATTACCAGCATGGATTTAGGAGGTGTGAGAAAAGCTGAGAGCAGCATGTGAAACCAAGTTGACATTGGGTCATGAGCAGAATCTGACACTGGGTCCTGAGAAGAAGCTGACAATGTATCATGAGCGGAAGCTGAAAATTGAGTCAGGAGAAGAAGCTGACACTGGGTCATGAGCAGAAGCTGAAAATTGAGTCAGGAGAAGAAGCTGACACTGGGTCGTGAGCAGAAGCTGAAAATTGAGTCAGGAGAAGAAGCTGACACTGGGTCGTGAGCAGAAGCTGACACTGGGTCATGAGCAGAAGCTGA
>CM040977.1:3308780-3320818 GCA_022985145.1 Pangasius djambal | reverse complement strand
GTGAGCAGAAGCTGACACTGGGTCATGAGCAGAAGCTGACACTGGGTCATGAGCAGAAGCTGACACTGGGTCATGAGCAGAAGCTGACACTGGGTCGTGAGCAGAAGCTGACACTGGGTCGTGAGCAGAAGCTGACATTGGGTCATGAGCAGAAGCTGACAGTGGATCGTGAGAAGAAGCTGAAAATTGAGTCAGGAGAAGAAGCTGACCCTGGGTCATGAGCAGAAGCTGACACTGGGTCAGGAACGAAAGCTGACCCTGGCTCATGAGCAGAAGCTGACACTGGGTCAGGAACGAAAGCTGACCCTGGGTCATGAGCAGAAGCTGACACTGGGTCATGAGCAGAAGCTGACACTGGGTCATGAGCAGAAGCTGACCCTGGGTCGTGAGCAGAAGCTGACCCTGGGTCATGAGCAGAAGCTGACACTGGGTCGTGAGCAGAAGCTGACACTGGGTCGTGAGCAGAAGCTGACACTGGGTCATGAGCAGAAGCTGACACTGGGTCATGAGCAGAAGCTGACAGTGGATCGTGAGAAGAAGCTGAAAATTGAGTCAGGAGAAGAAGCTGACCCTGGCTCATGAGCAGAAGCTGACACTGGGTCAGGAACGAAAGCTGACACTGGGTCATGAGCAGAAGCTGACACTGGGTCCGGGACAGAGGCTCATGCTGGGTACTGGAACTCCAGAGTTTGGAAGGCACAGATTTGCTCACCTGGCCTGGATCAGGTATTTGTGTGAGTTCAGCAGCAGAGGCCAGTGGTAGTGGGTTGGCAGCTGTTGGGATTGTTAATACTGCAGGCAGAATTACACAGACCTGGCCTGTTTTGTGTGTGTCTGAAAGATTTGGAATAAAAGGTATTGTGGAGAGCTTGCACTCGAAGACTGTGTGTTTAAATTGCCATTGTTTTACAGCAATGTTTTTTTCTCTCTTATTCTTTCTCGTGATTACACATGCACAGACCCAGAAGAATTTAGCATTTAAATAGGCAGGCTGTTGATTATTTGAGCTGGCCTACTCCCAAAATGTGTATCTCTTGTCCTATAGTAGCATGTAAATATTTTCTGTTTACAATTAAAATGTTATGCTCCCAAATAGTGTTCAATTTATACTAATGCCTAAACAAGGTGAATATGCACATTTTGAATTCGTCTGAGTGGCATTTGACTCTAATGAGAAAGCATATTGTTTGATTTTGTTGAGCCAAGTTTCTTTTAATTGTGTAGCTAATTGTTGCAAAGCAGTGAGATGCTACATTTGATTAATTGCTGGTATTTACATGCAGAGCCTGGCTTTTATTGAGTGATGGCAGACTAAAAAGCATTCACGTCTTTCATGCTTTATTAACAAAACCCATTAGAGATGCTTAGCATTGAATTTACTTCCTTTCCAACCAGATCTAAAGTCGTAACAAGGTTCTAATCAGTAAAGCAAACATTACTTAATTTTAATGATGCAGTTATGAATATTTCATTCAGTGTGGCATATTTTAGCAGTGAGGGAAATTTAGAAGTGATTTGCATTTTTCTGTTGGTAGTCTCTTTCAAAGCACTAAAAAACAAGAAATAGATGTTTCTAAAATTGCCCCTTACACAAACACACCAACAGTGCTTTAATAATATGCATCAGTTTTGAAACAGGAATAGATTTAATTTCATAGCATATTCAACAAGAAACATGAAAATACGCTAAGACTTAAGATGTCTGTGACGTTCTCTCCCCAAAAAGGTGTTTCACTCTCAGCACTGAGAAGCCATTTCGGAAAAGGTCTGCAAAACAACTTTCTCAAATCCTCGTCTGGAAAATCGGTTACACAAGGAACAGACTGCAAAGGATCCATCAATAAGCTATTTTACTGGCAGAAGAAAAAGCAAATGCCACTTCAAAAGAGTTATTTTCCCAAAATAGTCTCACATTTGAAACTTTTCATGACTCCTTTTCATGACTCCTGTTAGGGTTAGGGGCAGGGTTAGTGTCCACATTTCTTCTTTATGAGTTCATTCATATGAAAACAAACTAAATCCTAGGGCTCTCGAGTGGCACAACAGAAAAGCAGTTACCCTATCATCCTATAGGGATATCAGGAGATTGCAAGTGGAATCCAGACGATGCCACAGCCATCCATGGCTGGAAACCAATGGAGTGAAATCTGCTGTGCGCTCTGAGACGGAGGGATGGCATTACTCTCACTCCTCCGTCAATCGCAGTGACAGCCGCCAATCATGGGAGTCTGTGAGTTCTTAAAATTAGAGCTAACTGAGATACAGTGCTGTTCTGGCAAGTCTTTATCAGGACTTTAATAACTGTCTTGTTAACATCCACCACTCTGTTGTTACATACAGTAATTCAGTTTCAGACTCCTACAGAGTTAAAGCAGCTGAACGGTTATCTCTCTGAGAATGAATTCAGCACTATGTGCCATTTTAATACTTTTGTCACTGATTGTCAATTTGTGTATGTGCATGAGACACCCACATCACATGGCTGGTTTAATAGCAGTTTTTGTGCTGTCACACACATTCTATACTGATAAAAGCTCTTTGGAAAATCAAACGAAATGAGTGTTATTGGTGACAGCAGTTCCCTTGCAGCTTCAGATAGCTACGCCTGTGCCACCGAGATTGCAGCAGTGTATTTGTATGTAACATAATGAGGGTTTGAGATGATTAAGTATGAAAAAATTCTGGGTCCTACCATAATGACTTTAAAGATTGAACCACATCATGTCTTCTTTATGTGTAGAAGTGTGTGTGTGTGTGTGTGTGTGTGTGTGTGTGTGGCACAGAGGTAGTCAGACTAAAATGTGTGAAGGTCCAAGCTGCATAAAAATTACTTGCTTACAAAGGTCGGGATTAATCAAATAACATTTGCAGTTACTTTTTTATCGATTATCTATTAATGATTAGCTCATGGCAATAAGTAAGACAATTTGAAGTGGTTATATTCGGTTTCACTATTACAGGAAAATCTGAGAAAAATTTAATCTGATGAGCCGCCTTTAGCTAAATAATTTAAATAAATTTATGTGATTAGCTGCAATAGAGGATCTGCTACAGAGCCTGCACTGGTTTATGTTTTAAAAAAAAAACTAGAGTCACTGAACTATGGCTATTTCTTAATACATTTATCAGTTCTGCTTAAAGTATTGTGTAAGTGCTGGTTTGATCCACTGAAATAGTTTACTGGGTTCACATACGGACCAGGGTCCTCCGTTGATGACCCCCTGGTAGAACGAATATAGAAATCGCACTGCTTCATCTTTTCTAGAAGGATTTGCTGCACTAGGAGAGCTTCTCAGAATGAAAGACCAGCTGGTCTCGAACATCAGCAATCAGTGTTATTTCATTTACTCATCTCCAGTAAGCGCTTTCTCCTGGTCAGGGCTGCTGTGAACTGCCTGGGAGCACTGCGCACAAGGCGGGACGGGACGCCAGTGTAATCTGTGGGATTGCCATCTGAAGGAAAACTAAAACTGTGTTCTTATATGTGATTTACAAAAGGGGAGATAGGGAAAGAAAGAAAAGGATTTTTTGTATACAAAATAAAACCTGCCAGTGAGAGGATATAAAGCAAACGAGAGCATAATTACTCTCTTGAGTGAAAGAAAGCGTTCTGTGCCAGAAATACCAAAATATGAGAACCAAGATGTGAGAATGATTTGGATTACACTGTCAAAGGCTAAAACTAGGAAACTAGCAGAACAAGAATGTTAAGAACAGAAGTTTTAGCAGAAAGGAGATCATTAGGAACTCTTAAAAGCAGCATCAGTGCCTCAGCCTGCATTTATTCATAAATCTTTCGCAGGAAGAAATGTGTTCATGAAAATCCAGTTAGTTCTACAGTACTTACAGAAACACTTGTATGCTATATTTTGCTCCTGATATTGTGTAAACTTACTTATAAAGAGACTTAATAATGTGAACCTCGCTTCAATTCATATAATTGGCGATGAGTTATGCAATTTTATATACGGATCACGCTGCTTACATCAGGTATATGAATTTCATTTACACAAACCAATTTAATAAAGATTTTTTTGGCGACTCATTTCATATTAATGACAGCATTACTGGACGATTTAGTGCACCCTGCGCTTAGAAGGTGCTCTTTCACCATGTAGTCGCCGTTTTGTCATCTTCAGTTCTCATTTTGTCTGTGCCGTGGAGGTGCTTGGTAATTTACAGGTTATTTTCGTTTATCAAAATATGCATGTGAGTATGAAGATCAGTTCAGCTGCATAAAGACCGGGCTTCCTGAGGATTGGTGTAACCACAGCAGTTTGAACAGAGAGAGCAATGTAGCCAGATTAAAGGGACTTGTTAATGAGGTGTGAGCGGGAAAGAGCGATAATAGTTGAGCTAGCCTTAAGCAGAGAGCTTAGGGCAAGGCCAAGCCGTCAGGTGGAGGGATTCGATTTGGAGATAAGCACACATTATCATTTTCATATCAAATCACATTATCATTTATCACACATTAAGAGAATCAGGAAGGGGAGAGGAGTCAGAAGATTGATGGTTGATCATTTGGGCACTTACTTCAGCATTATTTGAGCAAAGTTAAACATTAGTGCTGCTATTCATGCATCCAGATAATCATTCTTATTATTATTATATCAGAACTCATTCAAGGATTTGAGGTAGATGGAGACAAACATATAGAAGGAAAGGATTGTAGGAACAAGGTGGTTATAGGAAGTGTCAGTGTTAAGCACATGACCATGTCACACACCACGAGGGATCAAGCACACCTGAATCACCTTGTGAAAAAATGAGCACTTGTATGTAAGTCTTGTCTTGTGTAGCACCCTTTGTCAAGCGTTGTTGCTTCTGTTCTGTGTGTGCCATGTTGTTGCATCTAGTTTGTATGATTCTTGCCTCGTGTCTATAGTTAATGTTTTTGGTTCTTGTGTTCACCCTTTCGTTTGTTTTGTTTGTACTTTGTTTAATAAATGATCTGCACTTGCATCTGCCTCTGCGCCTTAGAGAAATCAATAATATCTCTGAAAAGGAAGTATAGAGATGACAAGAAGGTTTTAGCGTCAGCTTATTTGTTTTTGTAGATAATTGTGCAGAAAGATAATAGATAATAGAGCAGCAAGGAGACGTGCTCTTCTAAAATATTCAGATACACATATGTATTACATGTTCATAAAAAGCATACTGCTTCGGTAAGGGATTTCTATTGAACTGGTAGCCTTGGGAATTAGATGCTCTTCTTTCGTTTTGCCATTTTCTCCCCAGAATTTTTTTAAAAAAAGAGTGAATTAATAGAAATGTCTTTTTCCCTTGAACAAATCTATAGAATGCCAGATTTCATTCAAACGATTGTATACGTTTTTAGATGAAAAGCGCCTCATAGACCCGGCATATATCTCATTCACTTTCCCCATAAAGGTGCCTTTTCTGAAGTAGTGTTTGTGAGTATCGTTGCTGAAAAGAAGGAAAGGCGACCCACACCAGTGGGATCTGATGAAATAGTGCACTCACAAATTGGTTATTTATGAAGTAAACCTTTTGTCTTAAAAAATACACACGAACAACTGCTTCCTTTTTTTTAACCTCACAATTGTCCAAGGGTCAACAGAACAAATGTAAGATATAATGGACATTTTTGTCATATGTGTGACTCCAATGATTTACTATACGTGTTAATCAAATTGTGTTTTGTAGTCACTTCAGCTTTCACAATCTCCGTTGAAAGTGACGTTGAGAGTTCCGCATGTGCTTGGAGATTTATGTGTGGAAATCCAGTATGATGTCAGCAGTGCAAGAGAGAACAAAAATACTCTAATGGAAGGTAGAAGACCTGCGTAACCTTTTCACATTTACCAGAACTGACTCAGTTATGTTGCAATATCTCTGAGGCGTGTTTCCTACCAGCACATTTTGTGTGTAAATGTACAGGTTACAGGTTTCCTTAACCAATATTATTTACTGCATTAGTTGGCATTACTAAACCAGGAACGCAAGCAGTAAGAAACAATATGTTTGCGTTAGAGTAACCCTTCATTCAATCCATGACTAAAAAGGAGTTTATATACATTAACTAAAACTTCATTATCACGTTTCTAAGGGTTTTTTCATTGTACCATGTGGTCTCATGAAGATGACTCATATGTAAACACAACAACTGAACTCTCTAGAGGTTTGTTTGTGGTTCATTTTTTGGTCTATGTGATTCATGTTCTGGTCCACATGACATTTTGCTTTATGGCTAAAGAACTTGCGGCTTGCTGTCCGTACGTATCTATAGTTTTCTCCCACCTTATTAAACGTACGAAACTCTGATCTCCAGGTGTACATATTGGAAGTTGCTTCAGCTTCAGTTCTGTGCTTTTTCCAGTTTACAACCACATGTCCAAAAATTGATTGCATTTAAACAAATTGAACAAATATTTACTCATTTCAAGCTTGAAATTCTCTTATGGTATTGCATATACATTGCATATAATTTTGCTTCTTTCAATCATTTAATTTTAGAAAAAAGCCAAATTGTCTGCCAATAAAATAAGAACATTTTAAGCTTGAAATTATGTCTAGAAATTGTCTTATATTTGTTACAGAATAATTTCATAATGAGAAATATTATATAACGTTTCCTTTATTCGATATCTTCACTTGCTAAGATATCAGTTTTTACAGTGTGGGCTTTATTTTACCGACTGCTGGGATGAACTATGTGTAATGATACTTTTGTATTAATTGTGAAGTGTATGACTTGTTCCTGTTAATTAATGTGTTAAATAGTGTGAACCGAAGGAAGCTCAATGTAAGGAATTGTGAGTTGATTTGGTGCCAGACATGGAGTTCAGAGAGGAAGCAGTAGAAAACTCCCTCTCTCGCTCTCTGTCTCTGTCTGTCAGTCTTAAATGCTAAGTTTTCTGAAAGTTTTCTAAGTAGTGCAATTGTTACTGGTTGTTGCATAACATTTTCTGGGTAAAAGAGGAAACTTTCTCTCACACTGATGGATGCATAATTGCTCTCACGTGCCATCTTACGACTTTCCATAAACCATTTCTGTTGTCAGGGTTGAGTAGTAATAATGGGTAGTTGGCATAAAAGTGCAGTACAGGAGTAAACAAGTCATTTGCTTCCAGCTATACCAGTATTTAATAACGTAATAGAGTAGTATTAAAAACTTTTTAACAAACCCAAGAAGTAAAGCTGATAGGCTGATTAACGACTCACATCAAACCTGATTTATTCCTTAATCCTACATGAGACATTTGTAAATAAGTAGACATGTAAATAAATAAACATTTTATTTTGGATCATATCCTGCTGAAAAAAAATCAGGATCTGACAAGATCAGATGTGTTGGCTCATTTTTACCACTCTATTAATCCAGTAAAGACTGAAGGATGTTCATTTGTTTACCAAATAACGCATTAAATGCTAACCCATGTGCCTGCCAGCACTGTGTCTTAATCAAGTGATTATGTTTTACAAAACTGTCCCATTTCGACTGTGCATGCAACGCTTGGAGCAGCCTGTCCATGTCAGCGCTTGTATCATTATGCATGCCGGTGGATTGGAGTACTTGGCGTAATACTAAATATTTACACCTGCGATCAAGAAAGTGATAAAGGCCGCTTCTTACATGCCAGAATTTTCTCTGCAAAAGAGAGCCTCGTAGGCAATTACGGCAACGTCACAGCAGTCTTCAAACCGTCCAGACGACAGTCTCGCCACAGCAACTTAAGCTGAATGGACTTTGATATCCAGAGCTAGTGTTTTATATATATTTTTTCCCCGCCCACAGTCACACTGTGAGCTTGACTGTCTTGAGTACATAGGAGTGGGAAACATGCCTAAAGGACAGTATTCATTTCAAGGAATGTGAACTGAAAAGAAAATGTCACTGCAATTCAGAGACCTATAAAGGAGTAGATGTGCTTGGCATCGGCATCAGATTTTTATCTGAGCCTCACACATGCAGGATGAGAGATGGCCTGCAGCCATGGGGAAGCTTTCTGAAACCTGCCAGCACTTTAGACTTAAAACAGAGGGGTCATCTGAAAATCATCTCATACTGTTTCTCTCTCTCTTTCTCGCTCCTGCTCTCTCTTTCTCGCTCTCGCTCTTTCTCTCTCTCTCTCTCTGTCTCTGACGCTTGCCTAATTATAACATACTTCCTCAAAACCCAGCTTTTCTTTTAATCTCGATTGTGAACACAATATAAATAAGAAAAGGGTTCAGCATAAGTAATAAAGCTTGAACTGCAGCTTTTTCTGAATCTTCTTTAAATACTTAATATGCCTTTCAGCCACATAGAGGTCCTCATAGTGTCCTCATTAAATATTTACCCATCCAAAAGAGCCAGTAACAGTTAACATAGTTAGGAATAATGTAGCGCAACTTATTTTGTACAGCATAAGAGCAGCTGATGTGAAAATGGCCTCTGTGTGTGATGGAGAACACGGTGGATATGTGGCTGGTGCTCACACAGCGGGAGCACCGGGACTGACGTGCTGCCCACGAAAGCTCAGGGGACTGTGACATTGTCTCAGGATTTTCCCCTGAGTTTCTTCCCCATCCGTTCACCCCATCCATCACCCTCGACATATTCAATTAGGCACGCTGATTGTTCTTAAACAGACCTTGAAGGGTTTGTTTTCCCCTGATGGATGTCAAGGATAATTGCCGGGAATATGTGGTGCGCCTTGCCGGGAATTGATGAGCACGTCATGCACAGGTCCGCACCAGATTCCGCTGTCATTTTTTCCCTGTGTGACAGCGAACATCAGCTGTGACGAGAAGCTCGGTCTTGGCCCTTTCCCTCAGAGCCTCTGGAAATCAGCATCCAGACTGTGCAACACATGACTGGCTGTAATTGAGTACGGCAGGCAGACTGGTTCTGACGGAGGTAGGAAACCTGGAGCGGAACGCAGGTGGCCTGGTTGTGAGTCACACACACACACACACATTAGCGTGTAATCAGTGCCGTCTGTCCATCACAGAGCATTGGCCGAGCCCAGAGAGCCATTATGAGCTCTTTTCCCCAAGCAAGCAGCAGGAGCGAATGCATCTCGGCATAGAGTGGGCAAAATAGGCATCAAAACCACAAAGCAACCGCAATTACTGTGCATTCATTTCTCTCAATACCGCTCTTGACATCTCTCACTGGCTGTTTGTTTTTTTTTCTCTTCATCTTTTTCATCAGTTACTATCCGGATGGTAAAGGGATGTTAACATGATCACTTATCACTTGTACTGCATGAGTGTCTTTGAGCAGCCCAGTTCCTTTCCACACACACCTACGTGCTTGTGCGTGCTTGTTTACTGTGCGAGGACCGAATCTCCTCCACACACCAGCCACAACCTGCTTTTTATCCTATTCTTGAATGTTTCACAGTAACCAGGATTCATTTTTAATGAATATGCCATTATAAAAGATTTTGTTGAATTCTCAAATCGGTTTGGTCCGAAAGTATCGAATAATTTCCTTTAACACGAGCTCTGGCTGTAATTTATTCACTCTTTCTAAAATGTTCTCATTTCTGTAGTAACCACTCGTTCACAGGGACTTGCGGACACTCCACATAATCTAAAGCTAATAATAAATGGATAAAAAAATGTGTTGTTATCTAACCAAGAAAAACGTGTAATCAGTATGGTGAATCTATGTGTAAGGATGTTTATTTAACATGAATAGAATGAGTCTCCAGCATCAGCACTGTCAGTGACAGTCAGTTTTCTCTCTTTAATCCTTCAGGATTAAGGTAACAGCACTGCACTGCTTTAGTGTCAGATTTGTCTTATAGTCTCACACTTTAGGACCCCTAAAGTGTAACCACACTGGATGTCTATTAGGCTAAACGCTACCTTTTGAGCATCTTATTCAAGATATCGCACTTGCTCTAGGTTCTTGTCTGCTCAGCTTAGCAGAGGTCAAAGTTTCCTCTCAGACTAATGGACAGAAAATGAGACTGGCATGTATCGCAGAGTCCTGTTCTTGTGTAACTTCTAGTGAAATTAATTTTTGTGCAGCAGATGCTGATGAGTCTTGGCACGGAGAGGCTGCGCCACGGGCAGCTGCCGGTGATTAAGACAAATTCCAGATTTTCAGCCCGAGGTGATTCTGTGGGGTTCAGTCAGGCATGTCCCGCTAAGGACAGATTTATTGGAGCGGACAGTCTCTGAGAAGTCCTGAGGGAAACGTCAGGCAGCAGCACAAGAATTAGCCTTGTCCTCTCAGGTCCATTCCTGGCTCATTCTCGTCCTCACTGGTCCACTTCTTCCTCATTAAACCATGAGTGTTTGTCTCATCCTCGCATGGCCTATCTCTCTCTCTCTCTCACACACACACACACACACACTATTGCTCGGGTTTAACCCACTGAGCCTGTAGAGGCGTGTGAAATGTGCCCTTTGTAGCCAATCTGCCCAACAGCCCTGTGGAGACTGTAACAATACAAATAATCCTGTTGATAAGATCCAAAAAACCCTGAATCATGTTTCTTTCTGCCAGAAAAGCAACTGCTATTGTTGCCTTGCGGCAAGGCCTTCAGGAGGAACCATATTTTAACACAAAAAAGAGCAGAATGCTTTTTCAGAATGCTCATGTCTGACTCAATGGCAGGCCACTGTAAAGCTTGGTTTAACATTATGTGACATTTGAGGAGGTGTGGGTGACATCTACAGCAGCTCATTGAGCTTAACGGAATGTGTTAGGCTTGAGAAGCACTGCTTTGTCCTCTCAGGATAGTGATAGTTGTAGCTGTAGTGTGATTACAGGGTTGAACACATTTCTACTCCTACCTCTAGCACAGTGCAGTGTACTACTTCAGCTCACGCTACACTACTGCAAGCTCTTACTACTACAGGGCATTCAGTAGTTAGACTTATTCCATATTTTTCATTCATCCACCTAAACATTTTATAATCTATTTAACTTTTGTAGCATGTAGAGTTTAGTCTCCTATCTTAAAACAAACCAGTTAAATAGATTCAGATATGTGTCATGCATGTCCTACCTCCATCACAAACCGTCTCCTGTTATGGTTAGTGCTGCATCCCTTGTCTGATACCTTCCTCACCTGTTTATATATTAATCTTGTCAATGTTTTTCCAATTTCCCTAACTCTCTGTCTGAGCCGGACAATGGGTGGAGGAATAACCAAACCAGGAAGTGGCTCAGACAGAGAGTTTGGGAAACTGTTACAATGCATAAAGCAGTCTAAACATTGGCAAGATTAATACAAAAACAGGACTTTTTCTAGACTTTTTACTGAAACTAGCCTAGTTTGGACTTTGGATAAGGGAGATTCATTTTTCTAGATTAGTTTTGTTGTGATTGATAGATACCCCTGTTCTCAACCTGTCTCACACTTGTACCCATATCCTCATCAGTTTACTTTCTTGAACCTGTGTCAGCATTACAATATGGCTTAGCTCAAAGGATAGCAATATATATATATATATATATATATATATATATATATATATATATATATATATATATATATATATATATATATATATATATATATATATATATATATATACACACAGTAGTGTGAAAAAGTGTTGGCCCCCTTCCTGATTTACAGTCTTTTTGCGTGTTTGTCACACTTTAATGTTTCAGATCATCAAACAAATTTAAATATTAGTCAAAGATAACATGAGTGAACACAAAACACAGTTTTTAAATGAAGGTTTTTATTATTAAGGGAAAACAAAATCCAAAACTACATGGCCCTGTGTGAGAAAGTGTTTGCCCCCTTAACCTAATAACTGGTTGGGCCACACTTAGCAGCAACGACTGCAATCAAGCGTTTGCGATAACTTGCAATGAGTCTGTTACAGCGCTGTGGAGGAATTTTGGTCCACTCATCTTTGTAGAATTGTTGTAATTCAGCCACATTGGAGGGTTTTCGAGCATGAACCGCCTTTTTAAGGTCATGCCACAGCATCTCAATAGGATTCAGGTCAGGACTTTGACTAGGCCACTCCAAAGTCTTCATTTTGTTTTTCTTCAGCCATTCAGAGGTGGACTTGCTGGTGTGTTTTGGATCATTGTCCTGCTGCAGAACCCAAGT
>CM040977.1:3296278-3308680 GCA_022985145.1 Pangasius djambal | reverse complement strand
GGTAGACAGCAGAATTCATGGATCCATTTATCACAGCAAGTCTTCCAGGTCCTGAAGCAGCAAAACAGCCCCAGACCATCACACTACCACCACCATATTTTACTGTTGGTATGATGTTCTTTTTCTGAAATGCGGTGTTACTTTTTCGCCAGATGTAATGGGACACACACCTTCCAAAAAGTTCAGCTTTTGTCTCGTCAGTCCACAGAGTATTTTCCCAAAAGTCTTGGGGATCATCAAGATGTTTTCTGGCAAAACTGAGACGAACCTTTATGTTCTTTTTGCTCAGCAGCGGTTTTTGTCTTGGAACTCTGCCATGCAGACCATTTTTGCCCAGTCTCTTTCTTATGGTGGAGTCATGAACATTGACCTTAACTGAGGCAAGTGAGGCATGCAGTTCTTTGGATGTTGTTGTGGGGTCTTTTGTGACCTCTTGGATGAGTCGTCGCTGCGCTCTTGGGGTAATTTTGGTCGGCCGGCCACTCCTGTTCTCCACTGTTCCATGTTTTCGCCATTTGTGGATAATGGCTCTCGCTGTGGTTCGCTGGAGTCCCAAAGCTTTAGAAATGACTTTATAACTTTTTCCAGACTGATAGATCTCAGTTACTTTCTTTCTCATTTGTTTCTGAATTTCTTTGGATCTCGGCATGATGTCTAGCTTTTGAGGATCTTTTGGTGATCTTTTGGTCTACTTCACTTTGTCAGGCAGGTCCTATTTAAGTGATTTCTTGATTGCAAACAGGTGTGGCAGTAATCAGGCCTGAGTGTGACTAGAGAAATTGAACTCAGGTGTGATAAACCACAGTTAAGTTATGTTTTAACGGGGGGGGGGGGGGGCAAACACTTTCTCACACAGGGCCATGTAGTTTTGGATGTTGTTTTCCCTTAATAATAAAAACCTTCATTTAAAAACTGTGTTTTGTGTTTACTCATGTTATCTTTGACTAATATTTAAATTTGTTTGATGATCTGAAACATTAAAGTGTGACAAACATGCAAAAAGATTGGAAATCAGGAAGGGGGCCAACACTTTTTCACACCGCTGTATATTTTTGGAATTTAGTGCATTGCCATAAATATCTAAAGAACTAAGTCTGACATCAGCAGCTAGTTGCAGTGTCTCACCTAAATTCAACTTAATCTGAACTCACCACGGCTCTTCCTGCTATGTTACAGCCTGCTGCTATTTTTTACCTCAGTAGTGAAGCATGATCTTAATTTGGCAGAAACATTTCATCCAAAGTGACCTACAAGTGAGGCAAGTACAAGCCAAATTTGATGCAAGTGCCAAATGACTGTGTTTCCATTTCTGGAATAGTGCAACAAAGTTGAAGGAAGGAAAAGGGAAAGTTTTTGCAATGGCAAGAGTGCTGTAATGTACAGTATATTAAACACAGTACTGTTGAATTCTCTCAATGGTCTGATTAGTCAGACAGTGTTGATTAATTTACTATAACAGCAGCTGCAAATCACAGGTTTATATCCATGAACTCGGTGTAATATTTTACTGTTTCTATAGTAACAGCTCATTCACAGGGACTTGTACAGCGGATCTCTCACAATATTAAGTATAATTAGAAAGGGATCAAATGCTGTGGTGTAAGAGGAATAAAACAGATTGGGACATATAGTTATAGGAAAGTAATCAAGTTTGTGCTGGTAACAGTAGCTCCGCTTCATCACACCGCCCTGTCGCTGATTGTTTTCCTATAACCACATGATACTGAGTGTTTTATTCCTTACGTACAACAGTATACAGAGAGAAGTACAAGACAAAATACAATGAAGAGTTGTTTATTACATCTTTCCTACTAAAGTGAGCCTTGTTATTACTCTTTTCTGTTAATGTATAGCACACATAATTGTTTACCTGCCATAAGAAAGCATGCTATTACTTTCCAAAACCAATATTAAGCCTTCAGTTTAATGCTTTTTTGGATTTTGGAACTTGTTAATACTGTTTCTTACTAGAGTCTAGGGCAAGAGTTCCCAAAATCGTTGGCCAAACGATCCCAAATGGACATTGTGCATTTTCTGTGACCTCAAACCTTGACCACTGTATACTTTTTAAATTCCATATTTATAACATTGGAGCATTTTATTATATTAGTAACACGCATATGTGTAATGGAAGTGACTAGAAATCCAAGGAATATTCCTTGCACTGACTTACCAGTCTAGTGCGAAGTGTTGTGGTGTTGTAGGAAAAAAATCCATGTAACCAGAATTGCGTGTGTATTCAGAAGCAGCGGTAACTCAAAGCAGCGTTCACACACTTGCTTTGTTTCTTAAGTACATCCAGAATTTTTAAAAGCTGCATCCACTAAACAGCACGTCAGAGCCAAAACATCCCTGTACGTCATGTTTCTAAGTTGAACTGTAAAATGTTTAGCGATTTAATGCACAGTGATGAGCTTTGTCTCTCTTAAAACTTTCTGCGATCGCTGTGATCATTGTCCTGAGCTGCAACTCAAACTTAAAACTCTGACTTTACATTCAAACGTGTTTACTAATCTAGAAAATCCAGACGATTGGTATACAAAACAGAGCTTTCGGTAGGTGAGAGCTACAAGAGCTATAAGAGGTTTTTAAAATTTAAACTGTAACAGAAATAGCAGTTAGTGTCAGTACTCAGTAACAGTCGAGAATAGTGCATAAGTATGTGATTTGAGACACCATGCTAGTTTGTTTAGCAGAGGTAGATGGACAGGTAAATTTGTCCATTTTTATTGCTGAGCTACACTAGTGCAGCGTGTCATTATAGTGAAAAAGACTAAGATACCATGCACCTTATTCATTTAAATGCGGCTTGTCTGAATGTGACTCCCAGTTACATTTCAAAATACTAGCACACAAAATCCGTCTATGATATTTTTAATATTCATTTGTAAAATAAATGAATGAAACAAACGAGGAGATTGTGAGTTTCTCTCGCAGCCCCATTTGTAAATCAAGTGACCCCACATGGGGGTCGCGACCCCTAGTTTGGGAACCCGTGCACTAGCATGTTATTATTCTCCCCCGCTACTGTAGGCCACATTCCTTCTTTGTCCTCCTGCACTGTATAGTCTTTGTACCGCGTCTTACACTTAATTGACTAAAACTAAACCGAGCAGACAACAAATGCTTATTCAGTTCAAACAAACCTATTCAAACAAATCTTCCTTGTCTTGTTTGCCCTGCAGAGGAAAGGAAGGGAGCGCTTGAGTGTATGAACACACCGATTTGTTTGGATTTATATGAAAGGAGCAGATGATGATGAGTGTAAACTGGGACTCCAGGCATGACTGTGTTTGTGGGCTTATTTTTTTCTCTCACTGCCTAATGAACCTGGCCACCTGCCATAGCATTCAGATTTGTTGAAATACTGCACTGAAAGGAAGACTCTTTGTATGAATAAATAAGGGAGAAAAGGAAATGTCTTGTGAAGAACTTTGTGTGGTGAAAGCTCTCTTCAAGGTACGTGAGGACACTGCAATCAGAGCAGGCAGACAGAAATGGGGAAAGACGTGAGCTGTATTGTACGTGTGCCTCACGCCTACACTTTCTGGATTATCTCCAAAGAAGCACATTCAGCCTCGCATGCCTCTTGTTAATCAGCATTTTTTTTTGCTGCTGGAAATAAGCGGGTCGTGCTTTGACATTTTTTTATTTTTTTGTCTGGAAGAGTGAAAATATTGAAGTTTTTTTCTTCCCCACTCGCTTATTATTTGTGCATGTGTACATCATTACCATATAAATCGTGCACTCAGGGCCTGTATATTCATTTGATTGTCAGTATTTTGATTTGAAAGACATGTACAGAGCTTTTCATTGCAGCGTATGAACCAAATCAGAAGAACCAGACAGTCAGTGGGCACAAAGGAAAGGTGTGATGTCCGCTGAGTTTATTGGGTTTTAACAAGAAGTAGATATTAGTCTTGAATTCTATGAATGGACTTCCATCATGAAGCATGAATAAACGCATATAGGAGCAGCTAATCTTACCATTTTGAAGTTAGAGTGCATATTTTTTGTTGTTAAAAATGAAAAGGAGAGAAAAAAATCTATAATCTGATGTTTTTGATGATCCTTTAATAAAAAGAAAGATAGTGTTGTGTGTCAGGAGTGTCAGGCGATGTTTGGAGGGACAATTACATGCATACATCATACACATTCAGTTGAAAAGAAGTTGGGCTACACGGTGACAAATGATGTAGGAGGATGAGAGAGAGAGAGAGAGAGAGAGAGAGAGAGCAATATTATACTCTAGGAGTGAAAAGGATTCACTACTGCTGGAGTTTTAGGTATTTATTTGTTCTCTACTTTGGTGAGAAGCTAGGGAATGACAGCCATCTGATTTATCCACTTATTGGAAATTGTATCATTCACCCAGTTGTGAAGTTGTTTTACCTAATTAGAAAGTGGTAAACTAGTGTTTAGTGTATTTTTGTGTATTTTTTGCTTGTGTATTGCTATATACAGATGAACCAAAACATTATGACAACTTGCCTAATATGCTGTTGGTCCTGCGCATACCTCAACAAAGCTCCAACCTGCCGAGGGATTGAATTCCCAAGACCTCTGAAGGTGTGCTGTGGTGTCTGGCACCAAGATGTTAGCAGTAGAATCTTTAAGTCCTGTAAGTTGTGAGGTGGAGCCACCGCAGATCGGACTTTGTTTGTCTAGCACATCCCACAGATGCTCGATCGGTCTGAGATCTGGGGAAGTTAGAGGCCAAGACAACACCTTGATCTCTTTGTCATGTTCCTCAAACCATCCCTGAGCAATGTGTGCAGTGTGGCAGGGCATATTAACATGCTGAAAGAGGCCACTGAAATGAGGGAATTTCATTGCCATTAAGCGATGTACCTGGTCCACTACAATGTTTAGGTAAGTGGGAGGTGTCAAATTAATGTGCACATAAATGCCCGGACCCAGGGTGTCCCAGCAGAACATTGCCAAGATCACCACACTCAATCCACCGTCTTCCCACAGTGCATCCTGTTGTCATCACTTCCCCACACACGTATCTGGCCATCCACGTGTTGTAAAAGAAAATGATACTCATTGGACCAGGTGACCTTCTTCCATTGCTCCAGGGTCTAGTTCTGGCACTCGTTTGTCATTGTAGCTGCTTTCGGCGGTGGACAGAGGTTAGCATGGACACTCTGACCAATCTGGGTATGATGCACTGTATGTTGTGACACGTTCCTATTGTATTACCATCATTAAAATTTTGTGTGACTTGTGCAACAGTAGCCCTTCTTCATTGCCTTTGTGATCGAATACTGGTCCACTGACCACTGTAGGTATTCACCACTGCTGACCGGTTACAGCCCAAAAGCCCTGCCATTTCAGAGATGTGCCGACCCAGTCGTCTGGCCATAATGATTTAACCCTTGTCAAAGTCACTCAGGTCTTCACGCCTGCCCGTTTCTCCCGCATCCAACACGTTGACTATGAGAACTGACTGTTCGCCTGCTATCTAATATAACCCAGACCTTTGCATGTGTCATTTTTATCAGTTAATCAATGTTGTTTCCTTCATCTGTGAGTGGTCATAATGTTTTGGCTCATCAGTATATGTATTTTATACACCGATCTGTATCTTTTAGTGGCCAGATATGATGGTTTTGTTCTATACTCTGTATTTTGGCTAGTTAGCTAGAGTTAGCATGCTAGCTTACTGTAGGAGATATTCGTAGCTTAACAGAAAGTCCCTACAGTATATTCACCTCTACCGCAAGCTATTCGTGGAAGAACATTTGGTGATGTGATTTGTTTTTTTACTGTTCACATTCAGGGCTGCGTCGCTAAATCTCTAAGTGCTTACAAACTGTTTATTACAGTAATATGCAGTTTTGGACATGTATGAAGGGTTCAAGACTTTGAGGATATAATTAAATGCTGCAAAGTAATACAGGAACATTTATGAGAAGGTAAAAAAAAATGTTATTGTGTACATCACACTGACACTGTCACAGTTACAGAGTACCGGATAACCAAAAAAAAAAGGAAAACTAGCCCACTACCTCTAGCTATCTAACTGAAATAAAGTGTGGAGAACAAAAACAGGATATCTTGTCCTTTACCCAGTGTGTTTTCTCTGTGTATTTTATTGTTTAATCTGTGTAGTTTGTTTCACAGCCTATTAAACATGTTAGCCAAGAGCTGGATATTATTAGCACGCTAGCCAAAGCACAGAAATTACACACCTATATAACCAATTTTCAGATCATTCACTAGCTTCTTACATTTTCTCTCTCTCATGCTGTTCCCTGATTGGCTGCCGGCTCTGGTCTGTCACCATCTAATCAGACTTCTTTGGGCTCAGGACTTTCTCCACTTTAACATTGAACTTTTTTTTCCTTTTTCTGTATGTGAGTTTGAATTCACTGAATGTACTATTTGCTTCTCTGGTGTTTCTTCTCTTGCTCTGTGAGGGAAATGAAGATAAAGCACCATGTAATGCAGTGTTCATATACAGCTCCACATAATATGCAATGTTCCTCTCCTTCTGTGAAATTTGGCCACTGCTGAAAGGTCAAGCTCACAGGTAGCCACCTCACACCTGCCGTCTTTCCTCTGACCTAAAATCAGCACTCCATATTCTCCTCTCGCCTCGAGGAACATTCTTGCTTTTTCTACATTGTTCAAGTGGCCCTCTCTCTCTCCGTCTCTCTTCTCTCTCTCTTCTCTCTTTCCTGCCATTCAGATGACTTTTATTCGTCCTGTTCCAGCTCCATCTGCTCAGCCCTGGCTGAGCCGTGAAGCCAGCGGCTAATTAAGCCATTATTTAGGCAGACAGTCCATTATATTCCTCTTTTCTCGCTTTTTTTTACAATGTGGAAAATATTACCTGGCGAGGAGGAGATAAGAGACTCACGCTGAGCCGGCTTTGGTCTCCTTCTTATTGTTGTGGCCATTTTATTTTAATATGGACTGTGAAATTTTTGGGGATCCTTTCGAGTCTTTTATGTAATCCTTCTTTTACAGGACTCAAGAGCCTAAAATTAATGTTAGCGCTCATTCGCGGCTTGTTTTATCAGCGGAGCAGAACAATGGGATTTCTGTTCCGCTGTGGAATTCACATAGCTGCTCTGTTTCTCTGTTTATTTTCCCCTTTTTTTGGCTTTTGTCTCTTACACTGACATTTATTGTTTGTGCTATGTCCCATCTATTTCTGGTGTTGTTGGTAGTGGTGCCTTCTCAGATACAATCTTCCTACAAATGTGTGTGGACATCACAGCAGAGAGGCTATTTTAAGTTGTTTGTTTTGTGCTGTTGCGGTTTCAGGAGGCCAGGAGAGCGATCACCACAGCGGCAGGGCATTGGAATTACTTTGACATACAGCCCAGTGCAAAAGTTTGTACACCCTTTGGAGGAAATAAAGCAGACAAATAAATTTATGCTGTAAAATCATTTACTGTGTTAGTTTTAATAACTTAGTCAGATGTCACACCCTATCTTCTTCACATCAGGTCTGGAGACTGAAAGGGTCATGGCAAAGGGTTATGGCAAAAAAAAAAAAAAACCTTGCTTTTGGTTTAAACTGATTTAACTGCTCTCATTTTAAATAAGGTTTGCCTTAACAAACACTATTTACTGCATTAGTTAGCATTAATAAATCATGAATGTCAACATTAATAAACCATAAGTAATGTTAAGAAAGAAAGTTAATGCACGTATTAACTGACATTTCTTTAAACGTTTGACTGTTTACCAATGTTCTAATGTTTATTAAATTCATGACCCATAAGTCCACATCTGTTAGCAAAAATAAAAGGGTAGAATGTTCCTAAATGTTGATAACGTCCCGAACTCAGGTGTAAATATTGAAAATTCAGCTTCTTTGCCATCCAAAAACCACAGCAGGTACAAACTTTTGCACTCGGTATACCAAAATTTAGCAGTTTGTTTTATTTGGATTCCTATTGTTCTATTTATCTTTACACATAATTAGTTCTCTTATGTTAACAGCATCTTACGTTTTTTTAAAAACACTCTTTACCTGAGCTAAACTGACAGCACATTTCAGGATCCCTCTATTATTTTCCCACAGACTCTTCAAATTTGTAGTGCATTTTTTATAGCGTTCATCTGGTCTCGTAAAAATTCCTCTGTCCAAACACAATTAAATATTTTCTTGTTGTGCACAAATACCTTTAAGCTGCAGTTGCACGTTTATGGCACGAAGCACATTTGACAGCTTTAACCTTCGCTTGTTTACTAACTAAAAACAACATGTATTGCTTAAACTGTGCAAATTGCCATTTGTACAGCTGTCACCCTTTCACACGAACACGTCCTCCTCGAATGAAGAATCCATTTAAAAGCAGCACTTTGTGAAATGGACAGATAATGGGGTGGCACTCAAGCTGTCGGCTGATGCATCTGGGACTTATAACGCTTGAAATAACTTATCATTTCAATAAATTAGCTGGCAAATGCTCAGGCTGGTTTATTTATTCTCTTTTTATTGTACAGACCAATGATTGACTTTGGCTGCATTCAGTTTGGGCTTTCTGTTAATAACAGTTGAGAGGAAAGCTTTCAGACTAGATTTAGCTCATGACTGCTTTTCATGCTGCCAGTACGTTTGTGCACTTAATGAAAACCATCCAGATTCCTGTGAGTCATCTCGTTTTTTTTCCCTTAAAGCATCTGAGCTTTTTTCATATTCTGTAAAATTGAAGATTTGATTCATAATCTAATTACTGTAGGCCTGGTGTGGGGATGTAACCTAATATGAAAACATTATTTGAATTAAACAGATAGTTTGCTTTCAACAAATACAAATAGGAGTTGCAATATTTGTTTTTTGCTATTTCTTTGTTCAGCAAATTTGTCCGATGATTTGAGTAGCGGATCTTTCCTGGCCTTGATCTTCAATAATGATGCGTGTCCACTAGCTGTGGAATGACTGCTGTTGCATGTCTGTTTCTTCCATCAGTACCGGGGAAGTTTGCTTGCTCTGCTAAATTAACCCTTTTCTTTCTGTCGTTTGGTGGCTTTCTTCTGAGCTCAGCCCCGTGTGGCGCTGTGTTCCTGTGCTTGCTGTATGTGGCACTTTCAGTTTAACATTTCCTTTTTAAACCTGTCATTTCCCTGCAGAGCCGTCGCTCCATATAGTCCACACAGAGCAAAATATCTCTTCTGGGGTCTCCAAAAGATTACATTTGATTTAAAAAATAATAGGAACATACAGTTATGGGAAAAAGAGAGCACACCCTCCTTCACTTCTATGTTTTTTTATTTATCAGGGCATAAATAGCAATTGTGTGGTCCTCGCCAACTTCTATAAACAAACTAATAACCTCAGGTGACAACAACAAAAAAACAACAGGTTTCAATATAATTAACAATAACAATAGTTATTTTTCCCTAAAAAAGTAAACCAACATTCAGAAATCAGGTGGGAAATAAAAAGCACACCCTTCCTACTTCCGCAATCATTAAGCGAGTAATTAGCAGCTAAGTGTTACTAATGAAATGCATGAGATTAGTTAATCATCAAGAAGTGTGACTAACTCCACAAAAGCAGAACTTTTGGCACTCTGGTGTTCTGGAGCACTCAGGTGTGTGCCTACATCATGCCAAGAAGAAAGGACACCATTGCTGTTTAAGCCCTGATAAATAAAAACAGTACTGAAGGAGGGTGTACTTGCTTTTTCCCATGACTGTATGTTCACTGCAGGTGTTTTTGTTGTTGTTGTTCATTGTTAGTAAATGAAACTCTAACCTCAGGCTTGCGCACAATAAAATACATTCATTGATTCAAAAGGAGACGATGTGATATTTGACGATACCGCTAAACGTGATTTAGTAGCCTCTGATCAACATGTGACCAACTTTGTTCAGAATCTGGGATAGGCCTAGCGTTAATTCAGGAATGATGATGATGATGATGATGATGATGATGGCGATGATGATAAGGACTATTTTAAAAGCATCAGTTACTGAAAAATCAAATTGCAAGGCTATTCAATTATTTACACATCAGTTTAAAAATAACAATTAATATTATAATAATGTCCTTTTGTGATGATTCAATTTATCATTGATTTATAATTGTTGGCAGAATTTGTTTCAATTATTGCCTTTTAAATTGATGGATCGATCTACATTGTCTGATCGTTACACCCCGGGTTATATACTGTGTTAATAAAATGACTTCTTTTTTCCAGCAGCCCTGTTTTTTTCTTGTTTTCTTGTTTCCTGTTGCATAGTGTGAGGGTTCACATATAATAATAATACTAATAATGATAATTATTATTATTATTATTATTATTATTATTATTATTATAAACGTTTATGGTGTAAGCCACGCCTACTTCTGATTTTAATCCAGATGCAGATCGTGGTGTTGCATCACACCCTTTACCTGGAGTCACTTGGTTCGGTTAACTATGTTCTACATGCTAATATACACCGCAGTTTAGATTATATCAAGCATTTCTTCAGTATGGAAGTGCATCTTTGATTAAGAAGCACCGTATTTAACGAGGTATTACTTTACACACAGTTAGCATATAAAGTGAGACTGTGCACGTTTTAGCTGCACCTTCATATTCCACTGTGCTAGCTTTAAAATCGCAGCTCTTCATGCTCGAGCGTTTATTGAACAGTAAGCAGTAAGAAAACCATTGCACAGCCCTCGGCCTTAGCTGGCTGTTATATAGCAGAGGAAAACGCAGTGTTTTAATAGGACTGCCAAATGAAATGGCTTGTAAAAAGGGGCAGATTCACGAGACCGTCCTCCTCTTTCTGATCATACGAGGCTTTAAAATCGTACACAGAGCATTTCACGTGGAAGAGAAAGATGTCCAGCTGAGTCGATCAATACAAGACATATTCAAGTAGCACAGGTCAATGCTGCTTTGTTTCTCACCTGCTACTTTTTTCTTTTCTTTTTGAGTGAATTGAAGTTGCAAGTTGCAATAGATGTGAGTGAATATAAAACAGCACACAAGGACACCATTTCTCTATAAACCTTTAAGAGCCATCCATTACATATCTGTATTTTTATACTGTGTTATCAGAAGACTCTACATTCTGCTGCTCCATCGTATTTTCGTAATGAGGTGGAATAGCTTGGTGTGTGCATTGTGCTGTAGTGTTTTCTCCGCTGTCTCGGTGCACACTAGCTCGTCCGTCACTGCTGTCTCACATTCCTCCAAGTCCCTTGACATTTTATCATCTCTAATCAGTTACAGACACTGGCTGCTCTTATTGTTGGCTCCGGCTGCTGTTCCCTGGAACTTTTTTGTTGATCTAGCAAGTATAAGAGTACCAGGGTTATTGCAGGACACAGTGTGAAAGTGTGAAGTCAGTCAAAAGCTGTGATACTAAGCCCAAACTAGCAGGGGGCAATGTCACAGATTCATGTAGAACATGAATGGCAAATACAAGATACATGTTCAGCTATATTTACATGTACTGTATATTATATGACTTAAAAGTGCTACGTTTAGGGAAGTATATTTATACTATATTGTTGTCCTAATATACTATATCCTGTTACATTTAGGGACTTTTATTAAACTTTATACCACGGCACTCATGAATTCTTGAATCTGAAGGTGTTGATTCCAATATGTTATTGTTTCTATAGTAACAAGTTATACAGGGACTCCGCATAACCTAATGCTGATAATAAAATGGTTAACAAAGCATTTTTATTATTTAATCTTTCATATGCTGAAGGTTTCTGTAAGTAGACAATTATTTAACATTTATGTAAGGAGTCTCCAGTGTCAGCACTTTGTAGCAGTCAAAAAGCTTTCCAGCAAGACCACGGAAGACAACTAAAGTGGATGATCACAGAATCCTTTCCTTGGTGAAGAAAAACTCCTTCACAACATCAACAGAAGTCAAGAATACTCTGGAGAAGGTAGGCGTGTCATTGTCAAAATCTACAATCAAGAGACGCCTTCATGAATGTAAATACAGAGGGTTTACATTTACAGTTAAGATTAATTTGTACCAGAATGATGGGAAGAGAAAAGTATGGTGAAAGAAAGGAACAGCTCATGATCCAAAGTATACCACATCATGTGTCAAACGTGGTGGAGGCATTGTTATGGCATGGGCATGTATGGCTGCCAATGGAACGGACTCACTGGTGTTTATTGATGATGTGACTGCTGACAGAAGTAGCAAGATGGATTCTGAGGTGTATAGGGCTTTACTCTCTGCTCACATTCAGCCAAATGCTACAGAACTGATAGGACGCCGCTTCACAGTGCAGGTGGATAATGACCCTAAACATACTGTGAAAGCAACTCAAGACTTTTTGAAGGCAAAGAAATGGAATATTCTTCAATGGCCAAGTCAGTCGCCTGATCTCAACCCAATAGAGCTGCTTTTCACTTACTGAAGACAAGACTGAAGGCAGAAAGACCCACAAACAAGCAGCAA
>CM040977.1:3264763-3296178 GCA_022985145.1 Pangasius djambal | reverse complement strand
GACTCAGACTTTTCATCCAAGTATTAAAATTCTGGTTAAAGTTACAATTATGTCACTTTGTCCAAATAATGTAATGTAATGTAAATGCTGTAATTCCTAAATGGTTAATGGCACATTAAAACCTATTAAAATAAAGCTGAAAGTCCACATATTGATTGTTTTATTTCAAATCCATTGTGGTGGTGTATAAAGGCAAAATCACAAAAACTCCGCCACTGTCCAAATACTTCCGGACCTGACCGTATAAGAGACCTTTTCCCTTGCTTATCATACTAGTGCATTTGGTAACTTTACCGAACTATTCTTTTGTACTGTATTGTATTTGTACTTCATTTTAGGAAGTTGTATATAAAACATATTGTGTAAAGGGAATCACAAGCATCTAGAAAATGCCAGTGTGTGTATTCATGTACAATAAATATGTTCTGTAAAGCAGATCACTCACCTGCTGTATCACAGTTATGCAGCAGTTATGGTTGAGAGTGGTGATATTTTGCAGGGCTTGATTATATGCTTGGAATTGTTTTGTTTCACGAAGCTTTTATCGGACACTTTCAGTCGCAGTAGGAATTTTCTTGTCACGCTTTTTCTGTGAATTGGCATCTTTTGCTTCGTTGTTTCCCTCCCTCTGAAGTGCTTGTTTGTTTCCACTGTAGAGATTTTTCTGAAAGGGTTGTGTGTCAGGACCTGTCACTGTCCTCCTCCCAAGTCTGATCACTTCACTCAACCTCCGTGTTTCTTTTCACTACCATCCTCGCCCACTAGCTCTCTATACTTTTTCTTTTTTTCTATCAGGTGGAAAAAAGCTTTGCAGAGGCCGCATTTATGAGTCGCACATCCCCATGTCCTGCAGTTCTTGGCACAGAGGTGTCTTTTTGTGTGTGAAAAGTTTTCCGACGCTTCACTGTGACCACACATCATAAACTCATTTCCTACCATTTTTTTTCTTTTTATGCAGCGAGCTTGTCAGAAAAACAAGTCAAATTAGTTTGTGATTGGATTGTATGGTTGTTTTCTGCTCTCTGTCACACACACACACACACACACAGGCAGTCACAGTGGTGTGTTTGGAGATGGATGAGCCTGTCTGGTTTAATGGAACTGCATTGACCGGTCAGCAGACCTTTTAAATGTAGCTCAGCTCATGTGGAGCCGAGCCCTCCACAGACAAGGAACATGAGTGAGTATCCCAGCATGCAACAGAACAGCGGTGCTTTTAACCCCTGCAGTAAACAAACCTTCTCACTGCTGGACTTTCCAATAGAACAGAAGAGAAGACCAGCAAAGGGACATCACCTCTCTGGTAACTTTTAAATAACACCTGAGACTGTTACCCAGTTGTCCTTAGATTGGAATGAAAAAAAAAGCGATGAATGCACCTGCCTCGAGCAGAGCAGAGTTATGGATTTCTTTATTGTCGCTATTATTTCTGCTACTCTCGACTGCAACACAGAGGAGGCTGCCAGATCGATATGGGCCAAGTTAAGCCTTTGTGCTGCCTTTATAACCATCACCACATTGCCATACACACATCTAGTGACCAGAAGAATATCAATTCCTCTCCTCTCGCATCAATGCCCATGGCTGCTTCTAGTTCTGTCTGGATCTTATGAACACTACCTTCACCCGCTGTGGACACTTGGCCTGTGGACTCTTTGCTTTGGCTGTAACTCTATTAAAAAGAACATTGTTGTGGGGAATTAGCATCAGGTGTTTGAGTTCAAATCGATGTCTCTTCACCTGCACTAGCTTAATGAGTTGTCGGCTAACATTTCAGTAAGAGCTCAAACAAATTTCCATACGTAACGTATTTTATTTTCATAATACAAGAAAGTTATCAGTTATGGATGACATATGGATATTCATTTTTTACAAATAGTATGACTTTTGCAGCGAATAAGACAGTAATAATATGAAAGACTTGAATGAACACAAAAAGTACAGGATTTGTTTAGAACTGCAACTAACAACTATTTTTGGTAAATCAGTTAACCTATTGATTATTTTTCTGATTAATCCATTAGTTGGATTGTTTTAAACATATACTAAGTAGCAAAAACGAATTCGTTTCCAGCATTTCAGTCAAGTAATCCTACTACAGTGCTATTTACTAAAGCTTGATTAAATAAGGTCACTAACTGCAATATTACAATATTCCTGACATCAGATAAACTGTCAAGTGCTCATGTCGAACACTCAAGAACTTCAAGCAATTATGCCAAAACATGCAAACTAACATAATATCTCGGTACTTTTTTAATGGTTCCACACTTATTTTTTAACAACTGTCCTCTTCTCAGATGTATAATGGACAGGAAGCACTGCGCTACCTGGTTCTGCTAGTACCCGTGCTCATTTTTAGGCTTGAAGATCATTGAATAAACCCTTTCTATACAGCTTACAAAAAGAGCAACTGCTTTACAATATTCTTAAACCACTGTTGTAATATTGTCCTCTGAAATGTTTGCATCACAGATGGCTGTAATGGATAATATGCGTTGGCACTTATATCAGGAATACTGTGTGTCAGTTACAGCATGTAGGAATATTACACAGTTTGTCCATTTGTTGAAGTGCCCGCATTTCTTCAGTGAGCTCTCCAACCTCTCTTTGATCTGTGTTCAGAGTTGGCAAGTTAAGATCTAAAGTTGAATGAATGAGTGAAGGAATGAATGAATAGGGAGACTGAAGAACCTCAGTAAAACATCCTAGCACTGTCTCTAACCTTTACTTTGATTTGGAACTTTGACTCATGCAGATTCTTGCTTGCTTCCAGGATCAGTTCATTTCCTTTACAAGTTATATTCATCTAGATAAACTTTAACCTGGAATAATGAGCCAACAGAGAACAAAGTAGCCGTAATCTTTTTGTTGTGGAAGATGGAGGAAAACGTATGAATGTTTACATGGGGAAAGTTTCTGGTATTTAGACTCGTGTTATGCAGCTGGCCTCCCTGTTCAGATTAGTACTGTTTCCTACGTGTAGTTCACTTCCTGCCTCTGGTTGCTAGATTTTTTTTTGTTTGTTTGTTTTTTTTTAGTAGAAGCGGTCAAGATGGGGGTTTTCAGTACACTGTAATAAATTGCTGTAAATTGTACAGTACTTTACTGGTAATTTTGGTAAAATATATTTACAGTACAGTAAAATACTGTAATAGTTTAATGTTGTATAAAATGACACATAACCCAGCACACTTGCTCTTTTGGCTGATGCAGGATACAGGTTAGTTGAAGGTTACGGGTCTTGCCCCACCATGACAGCACAGGGATTTGAACACACAACTTTCTGAGCTGTGATTCAAGCCTTAACCACTGAGCCACAACAACTACACCACAACCCCACCACAACTAGCTTGCATTGATTCAACTACTTCTAGCACTGAATTAATGCCACTAAAAGATTGCAATGAATCAGTGCAAGCTAGTTGTGCTAGCTGTGGTAGCTCAGTGGTTACAGCTTTGTGTTGCAGATAAAAAGGTCATGTGTTCAAATCCCAGCACCACTGACTCCTGAATTGAATCAGAATCCTTAACTGAATTTACTGGCAGCCCAGGTTATAAAGTTAAGCAGTGCCTCTGATTAAGACGCTGTCTCCTTCGATGTCTAACTTTCCGTGGAATTTAAAGTGGCAACATTATTAATTAATTAATTCTGTCATATTTCTGCATTTAATATTGGCCTTAAGTGGCTTGCTTACCTCAGCTCTGAACAACACTCAGTGTTTTTATCTCACGTTCCCTGACTTGTTTAAGTTCACACTTGTTTAGCAATCTAACCCTAATTTATCCCAGAGAAAGGATCCAATCTCTATCTTTTCCATCAACACAAAGAGATAATCCACATTATCTCTGGCTTTTAACACAGAGAGAGAGAATAAGTGAATAAATATAGTCACAGCTGAACAGAACTTTGGTTATGGTGGCAATTTAGAGCTTTAAGAGTGCTGTGAACCCTTGTTGACCCGCATGAGTCCAATTAAAAGTCGTCATTACCAGTGTGAGAGGGCTGTGTCCTGAGTGTTCTGGGAAAAAAGTCACATTTTTCTGTGATAAAAACAAGCCTATGTGCAGTTTTTTTTTTTCTGCTTTAGCCTTGGAGCATTTACGCACGTGTGATAACAAATGAGCTTGTGAATGTTATCATATTCACGTTGTGTTAAGTAACAATGTTGATTTCCATTGAGGTTTCTTGCACTCTCAGTCTTTTTAATTAGCTGGTGATGTCTTGAGGGCGATATGTGCCGGGTGTACGTGCATGTGTGTGTGTGTGGTGTTTTTGAAAGCGCAGCATTTGATGTTATCTGTTTTTCTAGTTTGATTAAAAGTTAATGATGTCTGCATTTTGTACAATTTCACCATGCAGTTGAGCAGAATCTGATAGGTTGTGTGCCAAATGAAAAAGACAGCAGCGTAGTTAACCTCGTCTCGTCATTATCTCCACACTCAAAGAAGAAAATTACTGGCTTGAGCTCTAAGCATGCTCCCACTTTTCTAATGTTTCCATCAGTCCTAGCATTGTATTTGGCTACAAGCCGTGCCTGATACACCCACTACATGTTGAAGAATCGTTACACTGATAAAACCAAACTGCTCTCTGAGTCATCAGACATTTCTCTTGTTCCGTGTCTGCGGTCCCTTTAGATTTCCAGCGCTGGCACAAGAAGCTCATTTTCTTCGCCACTTTAAAGAAGGAGTGTATTAAATGGGGATCGAGTCTGAGCATTGATCTCGCTCCAGAGGCAGATTTATGAGTGGTTCAAGGGACTGTGTGTCTTCTCCAGTGGAAAGGCTGGTTGAGTAAATTGGAGCCAGCGAGGAGCGTGGATGAGGAGGAGGACGAGGAGGAGGACAAGGACGACAAGGAGGGAGCAGTGGGGTTTCTTTTATTTACACTCTGGCCACTGGCGTAACTCTAGCATACACAGCACATTAGGAGCACTGGAGCTTCGTCCGGTACTTTAGGTAGCCATGCTTGGTGTTTCATTTCACACAACATAGCTGCACACTCCAAGTCAGAATTCACTTTCTAACTGTGTGTGTGTGTTCAGGCTTAAGCACATGGTGTTTACTGATTACACCATGCAGAGGCCAAAATCACTGTGGTAAAAGTGTGAAAAGAAGTTCTTTCATTCCTTTATGATTAAAAGTATTGGTGTGTGTGTGTGTGTGTGTTTGTGTGTGTGTGTGTGTGTGTGTGTGTGTGTGTGTGTGTACACAGTGGGGTCCGAAAGTCTGAGAGCACTACTGAAATTGCTTCTATTTTGCATTCTTTTCTAATTTAATACAACAATTTAATTTATAATGATATTATTGACAACAACTTGAGTTTCTTAGTATTTGATTTTTGCCCCTTTTTTGCTTTAATGACAGTGTGCACTCGAGCTGGCATGGACTCCACAAGTTTGTGTAAAACCTTATGATCCATTTTAGATCAGATCCATCAGAGTGTCGTCTGATCGCACGCTTCAGAAGAGACTTCAATAGAAGAGATTAGATATGAGGAAAATCTTACCTTTTGTACACAGCAGTTAACCTGGTCAATATCAAACATTTGCTTATATTTAAACAGGGACCTAGAAATAATGCAGAATCTTGAATATTAAATATTCAAGATATTGAACATTTATTTCCTTTGTTTTAAATATTTCAGCATTCTAAAGCCTTCTGTTTATTTCCAATATTAAAAGAAAAAAATACCAGACCCCATTGTGTGTGTGTGTGTGTGTGTGTGTGTGTGTGTGTGGTGTGTCTCATTACATGCACTGTTTATGTTGACTCCATAAATGAAGTCCCTGATTACAGCAGCTCCACAACCCATAAAACTTCCACAAGCTCCTCATTTTTTTCTTTACAGTCTCCGTACAAGTGGGTGAAGAACTAATAATAGTTAAAAGTGATTGCAGTTTCCTTTTGGCTAATAGAGCGGTACATTTCACTGCATTCCTCACTGATTAATCAGTCCACTTAGAACTAAACATTCTCTTAAAACAGCTAAGATTAAAACCAAACCTTTTACTTCTGCATATCGACACTCCCTCATTAAAACACGATTGCTTGCACGGCGAGTAAATGTGGCTTCTCGGATTCAGATCGTAGGAATGAGCTCTAATGAAGCTTTCATTACGGGAACTCTCAGTCCCTTTTAGTCCCAGTGCAACATTAATGATATAGAAGTCTGGAAATTTGGAAATTCAGAAGAGCCGCAGATGAAATGACCCACCCCACTGGGGGGAGAGACGGCAGCACACAGCCTGCCTCTGAGCCATCAAACTAAAAAAAAAAAAAAAATAGCGCTGCAGCTTTTTATCATGGTCTGTCATGGAGTTGCCTTTGGCATGCTGAACCTTTCCCCCTTTTTTTCTCCATAGTTTATTTGCCACTTCCTTCGTCACTGCTAGACCTGCTAAACATCAACAGCCATGATTTATGAGTTCATTTGAACAACCACTCAGAGGACGGAGAGAAGGAGTGAGGGAGAAATCAAGAGTGTAATAGACAGAGAGAAATAGAGTGCTGAGGAGGCAGATAGAGAGACAGTGGAAGACAAAGAGGCATGGAAAGTGGGAAGAGACACAGACTTTTTCACACTCACCACTTTGCACACACTCTTAACAGCATTCTTAAGTCCACAAGCGCATTTTGTAGCTATAAATACTCGGAAGAGATTATTCACACCAAAAGACTTGTGAAGCATTTTTCAGTCTCACACACATCTTAAGGAAAAGATACACATCCATTATCACCCATCTTTTTCATCCAAACCCCATCTACTCCGTTTTTTAATCCACTTTGTCTTTTGCACTTCTGTACAAGTGAAGTATAAACCACTGTGAACTTTATTTAAAATCATAATGTACAACAGTGTTCTGATTGTGAGGCCTGTAGCCACAGAACTAGTGTGATTTCACATGTGCAGTGTTTAGTCCGTTTGAGCAGAACCCTGTTGTGTTCTCCACTTCGGTGCAGTTCTTTAGGCAGGTGAGAACACAGCAATCACACTCAGGATTGGTCTCGGTCCACTTCCAAGTCGACTCTAACGGGACAGGCTCCACTCACACCTGACACTAACATGCGTCCTGGGTGACCGGATCCCAAGTGGACAGCCGAGATGCGTCTATCAATGTGGGATTATAAATTTGTCTTCACTGACTACTTGAGATAAGATTTCATGCATCGTTTCAGCTTCAGGAAGGCTGTAACGCACATTTATTACATCAAACGTCTGCAGCTTATATTTTCAGGCAGAAATGTCTCGCAGATCCTGTCTCCTGTACCTGCATGGACTGTTTCAAACCTTTTAGTCATGTGGTCTGCTAATGAAACATATAAATGAATGAGAGATGAGACAACAAATGAAGCTATAAAAAGTAGTTGCTTTCATGTCTGATGTTACAGCATCGCCTTTATCAATTATGCTAGCGGCAGAGAGCGCTACCGTTCAGCACAATTACCAAACAGTCTCGCGACGATTACATATTTTCCAGCTAGTGCAATGATTCAGTCAATTAGAAGAACCCTTTATTTTTCTCATGTACATTACAGCACAGTGAAATTGTTTTTTTTTTCGCATATACCGGCTTGTTATGAAGTTGTAATCAGAGTGCAGGGTCAGCCATGGTCACTACAAGTCACTATAGTAACACCACTATATCCAGCAGTTTATTATTACTTGCTGAGTGATTACCCATAATTCATTAGTAGTGACTTAGGTGTTACTATAGTACTCCTCATTAATTCCTGCTTAGTTCCTGCAAAGTTATCTTTCAGTTACTGAGCAGTATTATAAAGTTTTACCACTTTAGGTTAGTGTGTAATTTATTTATTTCTTTTCATTTGTTTTCTAGCATTATAAAGAGATGATAGATGGGTATATTCCCATGTCAGAACTATGCAGAAATTCAGAAGTAGCCAGTTTGGCCCTTAGCAAAAAAGTACAAAGTGGCTTTTGTTACTTCAGCATGAAACCAAAGGGAGACAACATCAGTGAAAAATATTTTAATCTTACAATAATCATAAAGTCATATATTCTTTTCCCATCACCAGAGTTCATGTACTCTTACATCACAGAGAATCTACTCTTATTATTTCTAAAACCTTTTCTGATATACATGTACAGCTTTATTGATAAATGGTAAAAGAAAATGATTGCAGTGTTAAAATGCTAGTAATAAAGTAAGTGAAAAATGCTCAAAAATAGGTTATGGTTATAAACGGTTAATAAAAACTGTTGCTCTGCTCCCACAGGTATTGATTATAGAACAAAACTGAGTCACAAGCAGGAGCTCGCTTTTACAGGAGCTTACTTGTGCTACTTTTATGCTACACACATATTGCTGCTTATACTGTAAAAAAACAAAAAACAAAATCAAATTTCCTAAAACCTCCAAACAGCTCTCTTTAACAACTCTGCAGCACTTACTCTAACAACAGCACTGACTTTTTTTTCCACTTGATGTCTTTTTCCTGTGCACTGAGTGCTCAGTGCAAGTCATACACAGACTGATAGCTTTACTGGAACATCTGGTTAAATGACTGAAACTCTGGGAAAGCAGATGGAACACTGAAGAATTTCTGAATTTACTTTCAGTTTGACAAGTAATTCTGCAAAGGTATAACATTCTGTGATGATTCTGCTCTCAATACCACACACACACACACACACACACACACACACACACACACAGCTACTGTTTCTCACGGTTCCACCGTTATGTGACAGTGAGCAGAGGAATAACTCCTGCACTCTCGTCTGCTCTCTCTGTCGGATGCTCGGATGCTCCACTGGCTCAGTGGACTCCAGAATCTGGGCTGGAATGATTGTCACTGCCAAGATTTATTATAGTGCCGTCTCCGGGAAAAAAAAGTGTCCGTGCAGCATTTTTCTGCTTCACCCACTGTGGGGTTGACGTGAACTTTTGTCAAAGTTTAGTCAGTTAAAGTTCAAGTTTGTTGGAGGGACCTTTGATGTGTGTTTTTTGACTAGGAATGGGATTATAGTGGATTTGCCAAGCTTCACTGCTAAAGGATTTCCCATCAGATCTTCAGATATTGTACTGGGATGCAGCGTCATTTCAAATTGAAATGTGACAAGACCCAATTAAATCAGACGTGTCCCTGCTGTTAATAGCGCAGTTTCAAAACACACACACATAAACACACAATTGATAGTTTAATGTGAAATGCCTAGTTACGTGAGAACATACGATCGCTGAAAATGCCTAGAGACCCAACTACACTGAGCAGCACTGGTCCAGTATCTTCACCTGTCTGAAAGTGTCCCTTTGTCCTTTACAGAATGACTGTTCTTACACTGAGCGGTCAATTTTTTGATGTTGCCTGATGATTTAAATGCTGTTGGGGACCTGAGACACCATTCGCCTCCTTGGTCTAAAAACAAATATATTTTCACCTGCCTTATTTTTACCCAGTGGGCTCAGAGGTTAAATGAGGCAATCTGAGAAAACCCATCAGACTTCACCTCGGCTGAATTCTGGCAAACATCCAAAAATGATTCAAGAGAGAGGAAAAACAGAGACTGGTGAGGAAATGACTGTTTATACTGCTGCTATACTGTAAGTGAGAATAGGGCGAACTTACTTGTTTTTCAGAAGGTCCACAATATTGAACATAACCGTAAACGGATAACAAGTACAGTATTCTTTAGTAAATAAAATTAGTTTGTTAGTGTTGGAAAAATTGCTGTCCTAGAGGAATAAAATACGTTGGGACGTACCGTTATAGGGAAAATATTCCAATTGTTGATTATTTTCCTAAAACAGCGCTTCTCTGAGTGTTTTATTCCTTACATAACATGCAAAAGAGTAACATATTGCAGTTCAGGAAAGACTGTAGAGTAGAAAATGTCGAATTTGACCATGTGAAAGGTTACCCCAGGTTGTATCAGCAATCACATGAAACCTTGGCGTTGTTATCAGCGTAGGGTTTTCTAAACCTGGGTGAGAAAGTTTAGTAGTAGCTTTTCAGACTGCAGTGTTTCCTGACTCACTGATGCTCTACAGAGCCGATCAGCAGGTGTGTTGGAGCAGATTAACACAACGTTTCACAGCACTGTGGCCTCTAGTGGAGCAGAATATTGTTGTGTGGCCGCTCTGTTTGTGTCCTTGGTTTCTCCTCTGTGCTGCTGAAAGCTACATGTAGCTCAGCTATGTACATTACAGCACATCCCCAAGGCAGCCTGTTTGCTTTTAAAGCCCTTCGGCACATTTGTGTTATTATGTGTAATCTAGAGCCTACACTGAATCTAATCACACACACACACACACACACACACCATGCCTGCGAGGAGCCAATACGGCTCGCACGAGTATTAATGGTCTGCATCTGAATGTTGCGCAAACACATGCCAGACTCCCATCTCCTCGGAAATGAAAAATACTAATGTATAGTAAAGAAGTCTTTACAGTGAAGCAGTGCTGCTGGTGTCACGCTTCACTGTGCCACTGAAACACATCAGAGTCATGAGTCATTACTGACCACAGACATGGCCTGGAAATCAGGTGATAGGTCCGGCTACAGTCAGGGCTTTTATAAATAGATATAAAAATTCTGTTTTTATGGCTGGAATTAGAAATCACATAAACAGTCTTTATATTTACAGATATTTAGCAGTAAGAGGCCTCAGTTAGAAAGACTTGTGTAAAAGCATCATTTATAAGACATCCATTTGCATAAAAAAAAAAACTTTCTAAATCCTCCCTGATCATCTGTCTGCCAATCATCTTAAAATCACGCACATCTAGAGAACGCCTTAAATGTGTTTATATGGCAGGACACAAGCAATCTTGCCTCAACTAAAAGACACGAAGAGCGATTTTGGAGCTAGAAAAAGCAGAGAGCCCTGAGAACGCTGAAGTTGTTGCTTTGCATTAGATAACCAGAGCTCTCACTAAAGAGTCTATCTGTCTGTCTGTCTATTTATTTATCCGTCTCTTTTTTTTTTCTTCTTTTTTTCACTTGAGATGTGAGCCTGCACATCGGTGTTTGAGCACAAAATAGATTGCTCATACACATATTTTTCATTTGTCGCACTCATAATCAACATTTCCATCAGTTTTAGATTTTATAAATCCTGATTTCTAATGTAAGAACAAATTCCTGGACAATCTGATCCTAAGAGCGCTTCAAAAACGAGTTGCCACAGCTTCTGTGACTACACTCCATTTCTCTTCCTTTGACTAGTTTTTTAATGATCTCTTTCACACCAGCGTTGGAGGATATTTCTTTCCTCTTCTTCTGCTAATCAGTGAACTGCAGAAAATGTGTTGTTGTTTTAATACTGCGTGCCAGCGCCGTTATTTCACAGCAGGCCTCGCAATGTTATTAAATGATTTCTAATTGGATTTGCAGGTTGCATTACTCATTTAGCCTATATTGCTACTGTAAAAAGAAAGCAAAAGCAGAAGAAGGCTGTGCTGTAAATAGAGACCCAGGTGGAGTTTCAGCTATGACTGGTTAATATTCAAGAAACACGGGCCAATTCAACAATTCAATTAAGTGTTAACAGCAGTGTTCTTAAGGGACGTTAAACATTAATGCTCTTGAACTGGGCTTGGAGAATGAAGAAACAAAACTGAGATTCGATTAACATGTCACTGCTACAAAACCACACACACACACACAGAAACACCCTGATGAACTTAACCTTGCTCTTTCCTTTCCCTCACATATTCAGGATTTAATTTGGTGCTCTGAGTCGCACTAATTAAACTGCTTCCAAGTAACTGAAATGAATTGTGTCATAATTAACAGCACTCTAACGTCATTCCTTCTTTCTCTGTCTGTCTCTTTGTATCTCAGAGCACCTGGGTGTTCGTCTGGAGGAGTACATGTCCAGATTTCCGAAGGTGCGGATAGTGCGCACTAAGAAGCGTGAGGGTTTGATACGCACGCGCCTCCTGGGAGCGTCCGTGGCTAAAGGGGAAGTCCTCACCTTCTTAGACTCGCACTGCGAGGCCAACATCAACTGGCTGCCTCCTCTGCTCGGTACGTTCACAGATACATTTATTATTTTTTTAATAGAAGAAAAGAAAGAGGAGGGAGGTCACAGCATGAGATGCACATTTCTTTCTCCTTCTGCTTTTCAATCACAGTGGCAAAAAAACTCAACCTCGACCAAAAAAATCACACTTATCTCTCTCCTCCAAATCGACCAATTTCACAAATCAAATGCCTTTCTTGGTCACTCCTGCAGTGGGCTGATAAAAAAGAATCATGAGGTGGGCTATTCCTTTCTCTATTTATTTTTCTCTTTCAAATATTCTCTCTCTCTCTCTCTCTCTCTCTCTCTCTCTCTTCTGTCCTGCTTACGCAAAAAAAACCTTTTTCTCCTCTTCAGTCGTATGTCTGTTCTCTGAAAACACCATTTTTTTGGCCTGTCGAGATGAGTGTGTGGTCCCAGGATGTGCACGTGTGCTGTAATACAGCTAAAAAAAAGAAGTAGCAATTTTAACACACAAATTTAAATGTCGTATTTAAAAGCGTTTGAATATTAATTAGTCAGCATTTGCAGTACACTATATGTCATATGCTACACTATATGTCCGTATCACATTAGCCACAGTGTGTTGCTTAGTTACAAGGAGTCGATATCAATTTAATCATGAACTTTCATTTTAACCCACAGTAAGGTTTTTCTAACGCTCGTATTTAGTATACATGCCTCCAGAACCCAGTGATTCCAAATCCCAGATTTGATCAATTTGCTTACTATACAGCGTCTTATACAGAATGTGACATGTTATAAAAACCCATGTCACAGATACGCATCAATTCTAAACTGACATTCAGCCACTGCAAGAGAGTTTGGGCATGCTGCAAATATACTTAGGAGGTTAAGCATCATTAAAAATGAAAACTTTAAGTTCTAAATAGACCCCTTTGGTGTTTGTAAACAAAATAAATTATGCATGTGCAACCTGGTTGCCAAAAGACCCGAGTATCCTAGCAACCTGACGCTACAAGGTTATAATCTGACTGAAGAATCTATTGGGAATTTTATTTACGAATCGGCCTGACGTTAGCTACAATGTTCTCCACGTATTGTTATGGATTAGCACTAAAAGACAACGAGTGCTATTCGGCTAAACTAACAATGGAGTAACTCTAGAAGGTTCTCATGGATTGGTGTCCTGTCAGTGGCTAAATACTGCTAAGCGAAGGTCTCGCCTGCAACAGCCGGACCTACAGTGTGTACGTCTCGCAGAGGAACTCTGCTCGTTTATACTAGAGAGAAATTGAAGGCATATGATTCTCTTGATGATTACAACTTTATTGTTTGTGGACACCTTCAAGGTTCAAGACATAATGTTTTACAGTTACATCGTTGTAAAAAAGTTGAACAGAGTTAGCTAGCTAAACATGTCCATTATAGGTGCCTCCTCAGTAAGAACATTATCTAGATATCTAGCGTTAGCTAGCTAGTTTCTTGGTGTCGATTTTAGGTGAACTACACAAAAGTGTGTTAAAACAATATAAAGTAGGCATGTTAGCTAAATAGCAAGCTGAGCTCGTTACATTTTTGGTTACTTCACTGATATGATAGATAGAGAGATTCAATTTGCACCTCAAAAAGACGGCACTCCTCAGCCCAAAGTGATCCGTCCTACTTCCCTGTAATCACAATCGTCTTCTTTTGGCTTGTGCCCAATTCAGTAGTGTTTTTCTGATGTGTTTATGAACACTTTCTGACTCTGACACAGCATGACATTTCACAAAACGACTTCTCTTAAAAAATCTATATAGACTCCTGCTATGTTTCTGCCAGCAGGAGGTGTGGCTGACGTCAGAGTGACATGTCTCACTCACGGGTCTGTAACGTTTATTTGTTTACACCCTTTTACTTTTACCCATTTTGACAAGGAATCATAACATTTATGTGGCTTTTTGTGCTTTCAAATGAGATTATTATTATTATTATTATTATTATTATTATTATTATTATTATTATTATTATTGTTGTTGTTGTCGTTGTTGTTGCTGTTAGAGATGGCACTGATATGAAACCCAGGATCAGTACTGAGCTGATACCAGCAAAAAAAGGTGGAGAAAAATAAATAAATCCAGTCTGATCCTGTAACACATGAAAAAGATTTGGATTTGGAACAGGAAATGTTTACATCTAAAAAGACTTGATTGCATTATATTTGTTATGTTTGCGATGTAAGTGATTTTTGTGTGAAAGAGTTTAACCAAATAACAAAAAGCTGTGCTTTTCTTCAAGTCATGTCTTTAGCTGTGTATTTTCCTGTTTCAAAAATTTTTTTTAAAGCTTAGTAGCTTTAAAGAACAAAATATAGGATGGGAATCGCTGTCAGCTGATGCTCAAGATTTCATGTATCGATATCTGTATCGGAAAATATATTATTATCATTATTATTATTATTATTACTATTATTATTATTATTATTATTATTATTATTCACATGTATTCAAATGTAAAATTCATTCTGACATTCCTAACACACATTACTACATTTACATATTTACACTCTCACATACACTATTTATATTCACCATTCACATTTCTTATTCACTTGTCCATGGTTTAATGTCACACTGAAGTATGTGCGTGCTTTACAGTGTGCTTTTACCGCTCAGCTAAATGCCAAGCGTCGTGTAGACACACTCATCACTCACAAAGCCCTAATTAGTTAATTGATCTAAAGAAATATCGCTCGGACAAGACATTGGAGATCTATTTTAGATTGCGCATTAGTCCTCTCAGACTTCACTCCAGCAAAGCACAAAATAAACTGACCCACACACACAAACACACACAAAATTGCTTCATCTCTCCAATTCAACCTGATGTCGTCCACCCACACAGTGAGATGAGGCCGTTGAGTCCATTTTGCTCTGTTTTCTTTTTTTTTTTTACTCACTCCTCATTCTTAATTGGAAATTTTCTCCCTGCTGTCCTTTTGAGACTGCAACAGAGTAAACATCCTGAATATTCAGATCAACACCACTTAAGAGCTGTGTGCTTGAAATGGAGAGATGAAAAAAAAAAAAAAAAATCTGTGGATTCTGCCGGAGGACACCCAAGCATTTATTTTTTTTTTTGTAAAGCCAGAGCAAAGACCAAAGACAGTCGAAAATCAATAGATGCGTCCATACTGGCGCGAGCTAGCTGCCTGTTTGTGTGTTTAAGTTATTCAGGAGAAGCCTCTTTCCTGTCCATCACACTGCGCATGTGTGCGCACACACACACACACACACACACACACAGCGGAGTCTTCACAAACAAGCCTCCTGTTGATCTAAAGCTCTGAGTAAACAGATTTTATTTATTAATCAAACTATACGATTAGCGAGGGCTTCTCACATGATATCTTGTGCAGTTCACGCAGGCACTTGTTCAGATGCTGGTCCAACACTCAGATGCAAGACAAACAGTAGCTAATGGATGTGAAGGACATGAAGATTCGAGTGTAAATTGCTTCTGTATCCCTCATTGCCGTCTTCCGGCTTTGTGTTTAGAGAAGCAAGACACTTGAAAAGCTGTACACACTGGGTGTGTTACTGCGTCCGAAAACACGTGTTCGCATCTCTCTGTCTCTCACGGTTGAGCAGTAGTGTCGAGGGAGGGTTTCGGGGTGACAGATCTGGGCCAGCTTATCCGTGGCTGACTGGCTGGAGGCCGAGGGTCTCCGTGTCCGTGCCTCCATGGACCAAACCCACTTAGAAGCTCTGTAATTGTTTCTAATCGCCAGGCAGCTTCAATTTCTCAGAGCCTCCCCACTGGGGCGAGTCAAGCTAAAGAGGCCAAGCTAGCCAGAAATGGACCGAGACTCCCCAGACACCCAGGCAGTCGTCACACCAACACCCTCCCTCCATTTTTTTCCCCTTACCTTCCTAGACTGCAGACAAAACGCAAGGGATAAAGATGACACATGTGGGCCTGGCTAACATTGCTTCACTTCTTTTCTCTCTCTGTCTCTTTTATTTCGTTTCGCTTTGTCAATCCCTCAGACCAGATAGCCCAGAACCCCAAGACCATCGTGTGTCCCATGATTGACGTCATCGACCACAACCACTTTGGATACGAGGCTCAAGCTGGGGATGCAATGCGAGGAGCTTTTGACTGGGAGATGTACTACAAACGCATTCCTATCCCTCCTGAGCTCCAGGGACCTGACCCCAGCGACCCTTACGAGTGAGTACACACACTCTTTTAAACCTTATCCGTTCTTAACCCTAATGTAAGAAAAGGACTTCATGTAAAATGGATGTGGGGCTAGTTCTTTCCTTTTTCAACTACACCTAATACCTCTCTAGCAAAACATAGCAGCCATGTGTGTTCATAATTTTATGTCCTTCTCATTAGCAGTGCCATTAGATACCTGTCTATGTTTGGATTAACTTGTGGGTTTAGTAGTTAGTTAGTTATTCATATAGAAACAAGCAATAATCAGGAGTTTCATCAATACTGACAGTCTGTTTGACATTACTTCTGAAAATCTGACATCGCCAGTATGTTTATTTCAGTTGCCTTGCTAATCATCTGGCTTTAATTGCATGCTGTCTCTCCAGCAGCCTGCCAAAACAATTGTGATTGGAAATAGAGAGGAGGCAGAGCTTGGTTCATCTTTACCTGATACATATACATATATATATATATATAGCACAAATCACATATCTGGCCTATTTCTGCATATACAGAGTCTGCTCTGGTTAGTGAAGTGATGACGTCAATGAGCACAGAACATCATTAAAGAGCTATTCATTTGCGTGTGCATTTGGGCCAAGAAGTCGCAGGAGTAGGCGGTTTTTCCCTTTAATACAGGTAGACAAATATGAAATATGAAGCAACAAAGAAAGGTTGCTTGCATGGTTCTGTGCAACATATTTACTGCATTCGTTTATCTTCAGAGTGATGGTGCTTTAAATTAGTCATTTGTTTATATCTTGGGAAATAGTGCCAACACGTTTGTTAATAAAATAATAAATGCAGGAGCAGGTGGGATTAGTCAAACTGTCTGTGGGAGCGGGCAGGAGTGGGATTCAAATAAGAGTTACGAACACACACACACACACACACACTTCTATTTTAGATTTTATGACAATTCAAAAGCGGTAATGAACTAGCACAAAACAAAACATAACCACTTCAAATAGTCTCATTTATAGCCAGAAACTAATCGGCAATGCTTACACATTAAAACCTAATCGTTGTAGCCATTCAGTCCTGCTAGAGCTAAGTAAGGAATCTTTTGTAACTTTTTAATGTACATGCTCAGGCCCGCTAATTTGTTCCACTTGGGAAAATCCATAATATCTTTCTGAAATACAGGTCTTACTAAATTCCACCATCTGCTGTCAGGTATGTGATTGACTTTCTGTAACAGCAGCTCTGACAGAGCTCTGTGACAGAAGCTCTCATTCACAGAAACTTGTAGGGCGGATGCTCCACATAAGAGGTAACATTTTCTGACACTAAAGGGAGCAAAAAGAGACAATGGTGAGGGAACAGATGTTTATAGCTTTTGTCACGTAAGTGAGAACTGTAACTAACTTGTCTTAAAGTCCCACAACATTAAATGTAATGACAAATGGTTAAAAATATACAACTTAACTGTTAATTAATACATTAAAAGGTTGCTCTCACTGGCAGCGTGCTGTTGTAGGAAAATAATAAACTATAATCAACAAGTAATTCAATTCAATTTTATTTTATTTCTTTAGCACTTTTAACAATGGCCATTGTCACAGAGCAGCTTTACAGAAATATGTAAATTCAGCATATACATTTTAAACTTATAAATTTATCCCTAATGAGCGAGCCAGAGGCGACGGTGGTGAGGAAAAATTCCCTGAGACGATATGAGGAAGAAACCTTGAGAGGAACCAGGCTCAAAAGGGAAGTCATCCTCATCTGGGTGACACTGGATAGTGCGATTATACATAAATCCCTTCTGTAACTGTGTACTACACGGTCAATAAATTCAGTTGTGTAAACAGGAAATTCATTATAGTTTTCGCATGAGGTCTATTTTGTTGTAGTTATCAACTGTTGACTGATGCAGACTTGAGTGCAGAATTGTTTGTGGCAATTGCAGTCCTAAAGCTATCATAGCAAAACTGTTCATATCAATTGCAGTCCAAAGCCATCTTCATGGTTTTTTTAGTGGTACCATCCACAGTAATCTCATGTACCTTTAGGCTGTCCATATGGGGCCATCCTCAGCAACAGCGAGTGTTTTCCAAATGATGAGAACTCCAACCAGATGTAGGGCATCAGTATGGATCAGGCAGGACCCGAGAGCAGAAGGGGTCAGGATCTCTGGTATCTCAGGATGCCAGTAATCTAAAACTACATCATCGATTATTTTTCTATAGCAGGAAACCCTGCCCTTAATTAACTAATCAACATATTTGAACAGTAAAGAAAGTGTGTTTCAGAAGCACATGATTGTAAATGATGTGTAGCAATTTCTCTCTGGAGCTAATGCTGCAGCACGGTAGTAAAAAGGAAAACAAACAGAAAAACATATTTTACACAGAACAGAAAAATGTGCAGCTTTTTAGCTCACTCAGCTCTTCACTTCTCCGGCTCACACACCTTCAGCTCACTACTCCAGAGAGAGACAGAGAGACAGACAGCCCATTGATATAGCAGCACAGATAGGTGTCAGGTTTTCCATGTTAATTAGCTCATTGCTAAGCACTCCTGCTGCAGACTCCCACTAAAACTCCTACAACATTATTGTAATAAAGGTATTTTGCTGGAGTTTTAAGAAAGTGGGCTCCAAAAGTCAAACTTCCACTCCTAACTATTTCTTATTTTGACACTTGCCAAATGACAGTGGCGGTTTTTCACTAGGGGCAGGTGCTACAGAGCCCTACCATATATATCAGCTGTTCAGCAAATATTAATCTGCATAAAGGCCTTATTTTATTAAACTCCTTACATTTCAAATTCTGTTGAAATACTAATCACCTTTTTGAGTGACCAATGATTTTTTAAAATGTTGCCATTTTAGAGATGAAAGCCGATGTTTCATTGATTTGCTCACCTTTCTAGATGTTGCAGATGTTGAGACTCCATAGTGGTAAAAAGTCGTACATTAGAAATGCTCGAAATAATCCATAGTGTTCAATATGTCATGTATTAGCTTCCTAGTTAAATATAAAAATAAATAAATACTGTATATGTGCCATGTACAGAATGTGGTTTATTTCCAACAGGCACTTACCAGATCTCTTGTTTAATGACCTTGCGCATGATGCAGGTTATATACTGGTAATATATAATACATTATATAGTATAAGGGATTATTGTTTTTTCGTATTTGTATTAGCTTTGGATAATGGATGAAATAAAACGGTTGTTGTCCGTAGAGTGGTTTTTAGTAAGATCTGACATGAACACAGTGACGTTCTAATCTGACCGGATATTCAGCAGACACTGTCAGGTATTTTAATACGCCGCATTTGTGACATACGCTGCAGAAACACCTCCAGCTTCCTTTCATTCGATGACACTTTTCAAAGGAGAAAATAACTTCCATGTCTGATCATGTCAGGTGTCACATTTGTTTGAAATCTTTTTTTTTTCCCTTTGTTGTGCCAGCCACGCATTATTTTTATTTTTTCCCTCCAGACTGAGCTCGGTATCACGGCGCCTGCATCAGGTCAGGCTTTTGATCATGCCAGGAAAAAGGAGCTGCTGTTTCAGCCTCATTAAAAACACACCGAGCAGTGCAAATGGAAGAAGCACAAAATGTCAGAGAGGTGTGTGGGATCTGGTTAAGAGAGTCTGCAGAGCACTGATAGAATTCACAGCAGGATGTGAGGAGCCTGTCCCGGCTTTGCGTACTGTTTCATGTCACTGTTGCATCTTATTGGCCTTTATTCATGCTGACACACAGAAAGAGGGTGTGTGGGAATGTATCTTTCTAGATATTTATTTATTTTAATTCAGTGAATTAATGGGCTCCTTTTTTCTGATCTCTCTCTATCTATCTATCTATCTCTCTCACTAAATAGAAAAATTCCCTTTTATACCATGTACGCTGTAACTCCTGTCTCACAATGCATCATTTATCAGCTCATTTGTCTATGGATGTGTGTTTAGATATGCGCACAGCTTTGAAAGGAACATTCTGGCACAAGTCTAGTGTTTAATATGCAGTTTGTCTTGTTGTGTAGCAGTGAGCTTCAGCATTTTAGCAGAATTCACAATTTTTGTTGTTTTATCACATTTACATCTTGCCACTACACAATCTAACATGTACAATGTATTTTTATAATGCGTTGCACAGTCTTCACAGCCAATTAGCCAATCCAGTTCATGATCTTTATTCTTTATGAAATTTATTCCAGTTTATTTGCCGGTAGAAGGCAGTGCTCCTAGTGCTGTAATTACAAAGAGGTGAAGTTAACTGTGTAGTAGCATGCAGTGAGAGGCAGGACGCAAGTGCTTTATTGGGACGAATCCAAGAATCATAACCCAAGTCCATCGAGGGGGTCAAAAATGCAGACAGGAAACTTCAAATACAGAATTGAGAATACAGAAACCAAGAAGTATTATGAAACAGAGCACAGAAACTTCGAAAACAAGCATGGGACTTACGGTAACTAATTACAAGATAAAACCTTACCATAAAACCAAACTAATCAGAGCTAAACACAGAACTAGGGGTGTGAATCCTCACGACTCGTTGTTCAATTTGATTCGATTCACAGGGTTATGATTCGATTATAATTCAATTCAATTCTTGGTGCATCTCCATCTTGTTGTGATGTGAGAGATGCATCGAGAATCATTTTATAATCGGATCGTAACCCCCTGAATCGAATCGAATCGCGAGTCATGAATATTCCCAGCATAGTCTTGCATTTAGCTCTGATTAGTTTGCATCACTGTCTAGCTGCGAAGCTGTGATGATATGGTCGTGTCTGTGAAGAAATGCAGGGACGGGATATTGTACCTCAGCTCCAAGTTTTGAAAACGAAAGTCTTGGACTTCAACTGAGCAAGGGCACAAATCCTTAGTGATAAATGTTGAGACAGATTTAATGATCTTTTTTGCCCTATGATAGTCGGGTGCCAACATTTAATACAAGTGCCTGTTCAAGGGTTCTCTGGTTAGCCAGAACCGTTTTTTTCCTGCTAAAGCTAGCTCCGGGAAGGAATGCCTGATGCGGTTGCTCATATTGGATGTGTTTAAATGAAAGTATTTAATCTTGGTGTATCTTACAAACTGCAAAGCTCTTTTCTTTACCTCTAGCCTCAAGTGCTCCCAAACGTCAGCTTTTACAAAAGCAGGCACTGGTTTGACTTCTTTGGTTTGACTTCTTCTCTGACATCATCTCTCCCTCTTTCGCATTTTGAACGTAAATGAAACCACGTAGACGCGGAGCTACGCAGCTTCCGGAATCAGCCAAATTAAAAAAGAAAAACTTTAAAAATCTGTGAAAAATTGTGTTCTTAATAGTCGATTTTTAAGTTTCTTTTACAGATGCAGAATCTTCCAAGAAAACACTGTGATGCATCATACATATGATTATTTCCCCAGTCCCTACACAGAACAGGTGTAGACAACTGGGCAACAAACCAATGACGGCCCCGGGGTCGCGTCAAACCAAAAACAAAGACGAGCACAGGGCAAACAGGATATATCTATTTATCTTGTGAGTTGTTTTTTTTTTTTTTATTAATTTTGAAAAGATGCTAATACACAGGAGAAGAATAACATAGATACTTATACAGCACAGTACAGTATCTAAAGGAGGAATCAAACAATATATAATTACTGCATCTAAATAGATAAAGACAGACAGACAGACGGATAGATAGATAGATAGATAGATAGATAGATAGATAGATAGATAGATAGATAGATAGATAGAGTGGATATAGAATAATGGATAGAATAGTGGATAGTAGATACAGACTATTTGTTCCTAATGATGATCAGAATCACAAAAAACCCACAAAGGGCATGTAGACTTTTTATATCCACTGTATGTATACAGTTTATTTTAAGAGATTATATAATAAAGAAACAGATTACAATGTGTTAGAATCTGTACAAACGTGTAAAAGAATGCATTCAGGAGTGTGCCGGTGTTTAGTAGGTGGTGAGTGTTAGCATAACACAGAGCACGTGAGTGTGTTGGTGGTCATGAGTAAGAGCCGGGGAGTGATCAGTACACTGAGAGTCAGTGCTGTTCTGACAGCAGGGTGACTCATTATGCGAGTCATTATCTATGCTTTAAAATGCTGCTATGAGACACAGTTGCATGGTAGTGGAGCACAGGGCTTCTCAAACTTTTGGGCCAAACGACCCCAAATGGACCTTATGAATTTCCTGCAACTCCACCTTACTTTTTTTTTTTTAATTCCAGATTTATAATATAGGACTACTGTAGCATTTGGGCATTTTATTATGTCAGTAACATACCTACTGTAGGTGTAACATAATTGTTGTGCTGTTATAGGAGAATAATCCACGCCGGGGGTTGTGTGATATGGCCTGACACGAAGCAGAGGAGCCTGGTTTATACTTCACCCATGATTTTGCATGTGCATGCAGGAGCAGCAGTATTGCGAGCGGTATTATTGTTCACACACTCTCTTTGTATCTTGTGCACTTATCTGTATGAAGATATAAAAGCGACATACCTGGATGGCACGTCAGCGACAAAACACCCCTGTCTGTCAAGTTCCCAAGTCCAACTGTAAAATTAGTGATTTTATGCACAGTGATGTTAAACACGCTGACAGACTCTGTTTCTCTTTAAAACCTTCAGCGGTTGTAGTGATCGTTGTCATGAGCTGCGTCTCAAATCAAGAGATTCTTCTGTAAGAGATAGAGATACAGTTGACTGTAGACAGTATCTTTTTCTTTTTTTTTTCTGTACCTGTCCATCTGTATCATGTGTGTGTGTGTGTGTGTGTGTGTGAGTCTGTGTGTGTGAGTGCTCTTTGTCCTCTATCACACCCCAACACTTCCTCCAGCTGTTCAGGCCACACTAGGCAGTAAGCTATGTATTAATTTTGTAGGAGTGTATGAAGTGTGCAGGAAATCATCTTTGTGTGTGTGTGTGTGTGTGTGTGTCTGTGTGTCTGTGTGTTGCGGTGTTGCTCTAGGTTTTTCCACACTTGCACCAGCATACACATAAACACTCTGTGACTGTGATCAGAGCTGACTGACTGTACTGTGATATAATTTATTTTATTTATTTATTTTACCCAGCCCTACTTCTGAATAAGATGCTCCAATGGGTTGTGGTGTGACTTCCTGGAGTTGAAAGAATCAAAAATATGTTTCTGAATCATTACTGTGAAAAACATCAACAAGGATCATGGCTGAAAATTGATTTATACTAAATTATGAAAGTTACATCAAAATCCATGTGATGTAAACCACTGTGCTTTGTGGTGTGAGCTTGTTCATTTAACCAGCGTGTGTGTTTTCATTGTAATGCACAGCTCATTAACAGTTCCAGTGTGAGGACAGAGACAGAAACAGCTCCGCAAACGTACATTCGAGAGCTGGTATTGGAAACCATGTCAGCTCTGGCCATTATGTGTGAAGAGCCCTGTTCCTTCTGTTCCCTGGTGCATTATGGGACACGTTAATCAATCCACACTTCATTCCACTTGTTCTGGAAATATGTGTCGCACCCTGAGGAAAACCCTTCTCATCATCAAATGTTGACATTTATTTCTGAAAACTACAAGATTTCCTGAAATACACAATGTTTCTCTTTTACATGAATCTCAGTCAGAAGTAATGTTCTTGCATTTTAAAATCAGATTTAAAAATTTCATTCTAAATGTGACACTGGAGTCGTTTTGTGAGCTGATGTCTGATTACAAACTGAGCTGATGTCAGTTTCACTACAGTACACAGCTGTTCAACAGCTCGATCTAAGCGTGACAACAGGGCCTTTCGCACCGCTTTAGTTCCAGAACTAAATGTACAGTACTAAAGTACTGGGCGATTTTGCGCGAACTATTTCCCAGTACCATTTAAAGGGCTGCATTCACACCAACGCTGGGCACTAGGAAGTGACGTGAGCCGGTCGACAGCGACGTCATTTGTGTGCAGCGTTCAACAACGGAAACAAAGAAGAACAACGTAAACAACCGGAGGATGGAGGACGCTGTGATCGGAGCTGTGTTTTTGTTGTGTCTCGCGGGTTTCGCAGTAACGGACATGGAATGTCGACGTATATGTAAAGTGAAATAAGTTGACACGCGTTTGGCCAATCAACGTCTACTTACGTCACGGGTAGTACCAGTTGTGCTAGTTAGACCCTGCTCTGGCGTAGGAGCTAATTTGGTTCTCGAAAAAGGCAGTCCGGTACTAAAATCACACCCAGTTCCGGAGGTGCGAAAATGCCAAGAAGTGGGTAGTTCCACAGTTAGTTCAGGTACCATGAAAAGGTTCCCGCGGTGTGAAAGGCCCTATTCAGTGTGTGAGGAAATCGCACTTAGCTAGCGAGATTTCATCAGAATGCCTGTTTTTACCACTGCGTTTGTTAAACCAACTACTTACACAATATGATCTCTGCCAGAAAACAGCCAAGGAATGGTTAAATGGTATATAAAAACATTTCCTTGTCATTTAGCTGAAATATATTTTAAAGATGAGAATTCAGCCACAATAACAATCCCAGATGGACACAGATATACAGTATAGCCAATTTGTTCTTGTTCTTTCTCTCAGTGTGAACAATTGGTCCAGATTTGTGCATGCGTGTGATTTGCACAGCTAGTGTGAGTGTGTTAGAGGTGAGATAAGAGTTTATGCTTCAGGTGGGAAAGCATATCACATAAAAAGAGATAAATATCACATTTCTGTCCAAGATTTACGATATTTACACTTGGTAAGACATTATTTTTGCACTGTCTCTTCTCCAAACCCTGAAGGAACAAGCAAGCCTGTAAAAGAGATAAAATACTTCCTCTCTTCTCTTCCTATTCATCTTCTCATCCCCGAATCACGTCTCCAGCTATGGGACCACCATTCTCCGAGACAGAGTGGTGCTCAGAGCTTCACAAATTGTTAACTACTCTTTGGGTTCTGTCTCCATCTGTCACTCTTGGCTCCTGAAAAGCAGTACTAAGTGTTGTCCAATTAGCTCGATTACTAGGAAATAATGTAAAAGCGTTTTTTCTTCTGGAAACACAGTTGCTTTGAAGCTCAGAATAAAAAGTGCTAATTATGATGGAAGCCCGCATGTTTGTGATTTAGCCATGCTGATGAGAGACCATTAAAACTGGGCCTTCTTTAATTATTTTATGCTTGAACTCACAATGTGTTATGCAGGATAATCAATTAAGCGCACACAGATTCACCCTTACCAGCGGCGAAGGTTTCTGCGGTTCACTGAGTTTCAGTCGTTTTTTGTGCAAAGAGCAAGCGGGAGAAAAATGGACACCAAGGGAAAACACAAAATCAATATAGAGAGTCCTATTCTTCATAGGCACAATAATGGCGGCTGAATAGCTGGAGATGTTGCTCATTATGGCCCGGAGGAGAAAAATGGATATGAGCAAGAATCAGCGGGACGTAAAGGAGGAGCTCACGGATGAGAAAGAGAGCGAGAGAGAGAAATGGATGTCCTCACAGTCTCTGCCTTTTGTCTCACACCAGGCTGCCTGTATGGCACAGCATGTAGCAGCAGTTAACACACTCACTCGCTCATGCACATACACACACGTGCACACACACACGCACACACAAACCCAACCTCAGCTCATCGCGCTATCTCTATCTCTCCCTCTCCCTCTCTTTCCTTTTCAGAATGAATCAGTGCTGAAAAATGTCCCACACAAACCTTTTTCCCCTGTGCATTCACACACACTTTTTTGTATAGTGGATTTCGAAATAACTCCAGACATCTGACCTTTTCCTTCACCATCACAGCCAGAACAGAGCTTTTTAAAACTTCTGTCCTCTCTCGGGTCTAATCTGAAGCTATGAACCTAGCTATCATAGCCTCCACAGCACCACCTGGAGCTGATAATATTTTATATACGTACTGGATATGAGAGTCTGAATTTGAAGAAGGAGAGCAGTTAACCCTGCTTTATATCTCTAATCGGTTTCTCTACATGTAAACATCTGATCCTGAAATTTTGCCTTCAGCCTAGATCAACAGTTTTGTTGAAATCAGAAGAGCTTTCTCATTAGAAACTTTCAAATTAAGCTTTATATTAGCAAGATCTAAAGTTGCTGCTAAGATCAGATTTTCCAGACTGATTCACAGCACAGTTCTTGCACGTGAACACAGGACACAATTTATCTTAACGCATGTCTCCAGCACATTTGTGACAATTTCTGGATGCATGTAAAGAGTCGCTCAGTTACTGTAACAATGTTAGATCAGTATCAGATATCAGCCAGTGTTCAGAGCTTTAATATCAGTATATTATCAAAAATAGAAAGAAAAAAAAGAATCCGTACACTTAAATATGTGGCAGGCTGGGAAAACAAGTGGGATGTCACTATGACTGAATTCTGGAAAACAACCCGAAAATGATGAGAAAAATCAGGTTTTGATCAAAACTGAGTTTTTCTGTCAGTAATGTACTTCTTAGAGACATCTCTACTTTATGAAAACATAAACATTTTTTTACCAGAATGACATGAAAATGATGTTATGTAGGCTACTTTCTAACCTTGCCTCGGCATCTGCCTGTCAGTTTAACAAACACAGCATTAAAATTAGTCAGTCTGTTTAGAAATGTTTAAAATCTCGCTAAATAAGTGAGATTTCCTCACGCAGAGAACATCATGTTTTGATCAAGTTGTTGGAGAGCTACATGAAATGAACATCAGGTTAGTTTGTAATCAGATAGCGGCTGTAAAATGTTAAAATGTTTTGCGATCCACCTCCATCGTCAAATCATCAACAAAACAGAGAAGAGCGCTTACACACTCAAAGTGTTAAAATGGCCAAATAATAAAATGATTAAAACGCACTGAATGAATCACTGATTGTTTCCACACCGATGTTAGCGTGAGCAAGAGATCAATGGACTGAAGAGACAACGATGTGGCTCGTGGTTCACCTTCATAAGAGACCTTTACCTCAGGTGATGAAACGGTGGCTGTTGTGAATGATGATGATAATCAAAGTAAGAACTTATTTCCAAAATTTGTCAGTAGTGTTGCTTTTCCTTAAGTATTTAGGATTAGGTTATAAATGTAGAGGTAGGCGGGTGTTTGCCTGTCAGCTCAGGTTGATATTAAATCAGGTTAAAAATAAGTCCAAATGAGGTAATAGAGTGATGTAGCATTAATTAAATAATTTTATAATGAAAGAAAAATATTTCATGAATGTGGAATAAATTTGGTCTGGATAAACAAACAGACAGTCTAATTCCGCTATAATACTATATAATATACTATATATATTATTATATACTATAATAATGTTATTTAAGGAATAACACTCTCCAAACCATGCTGTTATATGAAAATGATGCACGCCGGTGGAGTGAGTTATTCCTCTTATACCACAGCGATTTGCCAATGATTACACTGTTTAATTTATTAGTTAAAGACACGGTTTATAGTTTGAATTAATGTTGTAGAATCTCCGAAAGAAAATTAGTTCCTGTTCTAATTAACAGTTGTTGTTGTTCTCTCAGCTGTTCCTGTTAGAGGTCACCACAGCGGATTGCCTTCCATTGATTTGGCATAGGTTTTACGCCAGATGCCCTTCCTGACGCAGCCCTCGCCATTTATCTGGGCTTGGGACGACGCTGAGAGTGTACTAGCCTGTGCACCCCCAGTGGCTGGCGTTGGTGCCCAGCATGGTGCTCAAACCCATGATCCTGAGATCAAGAGTCCCATGCTGGACCAGCTGAGCTAGCCAGGCGCCTGTGCCGATATTCAGTATACCTGCACTCTTGCTCATGCGATATTGCTTTTATACAACAGATCTATAAACATGAAAATAATGTTGTGTAAGTGAAATTCCAGACACAATATAGCCAAATGTTCAGTCACAACTAGATCCCGAAGACGCCACACTCACTTTATAGCACTTTGGCTAGCTCACTGGCTAGCCCACATTGATTTGTACATTCCCGTTAAAGGTGCTTCCGGTGAAATTGGCGTCATTTCTTCCTTTACATCTTCATCTGACCAGCTTTCATTTTTATGAAAAAAACTGAAAACCTAGACTGAAAGCGCTTACAGCCGAGACTCCTTCCATAAACGTTAAATGAACGTCTTCCAACCAAAAACGTCACCACATCAATGATTTCAAACAACAACATGGCTGAGATTATTTGGAGCTTCCGATGGCCAAATCCCTGTGTATGAGAGCTTTTACTATAGAATCAATGACGTATTTGAATGAGACCATTAATATTAACCTGTTATTCATGTTACAGCTGGTACTACCTCTGCTGTTATACGAAAATAATGCACACCTTCTGACCAATCAGATTCGAGCATTCAGCCTCACCGTGGTATACATACATATAAATTCTTTGTGACTCTTGAGCACTGGGTGAAAGAGAGAGAGAAGTGTGGGAACCATACATGTATTTACAGCAGCGTTTGTATGATAGATGAAGATGAAAAGAAGTAAGAAATTAAAAAAAAAAAAAAAAGCTTTGTGATTCAGAGAAAGAGTAACAAGCTCTGTCTGCTAACAAGCTTCATCACGGCTCTGTCTTTGTGGAAGTGTGAGCACCGGGCCTACCTCGTCATGCGGGAAACGCACTAATACAGATCTTACCGGCTGTTACAAGATGAAAGGTGCTTCTATCTGGATCAGTGCTCATTTGTGCAGAGGAAAATGGAGGAAAAAGGGATGATAAAAGAGGTCAGGTGTAGAGGTATTAATGTCTGCTCTCTAACAAGCTTCAGCTTCAGTCTTGCATCGTATTAAACTCCCCATCTGCTTCCTGCTGCGCTCCCATCCTTAGCTGGGGTAATAACATCAGCCCTGGGGTAATAACACTCATCATTTTTCTCACATCACCTCCTCTGCAGAGACAAAAGAAATCCCCGTCGCTCTGCATCATAACCAGCTCGACCATTGTAATGAGGCGCACAGAGGACGGGATTACAGCCCAAACCCATTTCCCACTTTCCACCGGCTTTATTGGTCATTTGTTGATTAATAAGGTCACTCCAAAACAGGGCCTTTGTGGCTGTGAGGCAAATGAATAATGGATGTGTGGTGTGTGTGTGTGTGTGTGTGTGTGTGTGTGTGTGTGTGTGTGTGTGTGTGTGTGCGTGCATGTGTGTTTGTGCTTTAGTGGTGATTCATAGGCTGTAAGTGCCCTTGTCTGTTTATGTACCCAGAAATCTAGTTGCATGCACATGCATAAAGTTTCTCTCGGCATGCGTAAAGGGATTATAGGAAAGAAAAGATGAACGACAGCAGGAACATGGTGGCTCATTAGTGTGTCAGAGTTTACATTTTTGTCTTTCTTGTTTTTTTTTTTTGTTTTTTTGGTCACTCTTTCTACCTTTCCCTCCCTGTCCTTCTTCGGCACATGCTGACCTTGGCTGTATGGATGTGCAATGCAAATGATTTCCTGCCGCAAATCTCTGCCTAATCCCCCAGCTACGGGCGACTTTAACCGTTTAATACAGAACTCTGGAGCAGGACGGAGAAAGCATCGATTATTCCAGTCCTCCCGTTCCCTCCCCTCATTCTCCGGAGATTGGACTTCGCCAAATGGAGCTCTTTCATACTGGGAATGGAAATCTTCCTGCTGAATTTGCCCAAGACTGGAGCAAATAGAGCGGTTCATATTTATGGAAATGGCAGAGGAAAAACAGAGAGAAAGAGAGAGAGAGGGAGGGAGAGAGAGAGTCCCTCGCTCACATGTCCTCTCCATTCTTCAAAGACATTTAAGCTTCATAAATGTTGCATTTGTGGGAAAGTTAATTGGATTTCAGAAGCTTAGTCTCGAATGCAGATTGTGAGTGGCATCTGTGTGGCAGGCTGTTTTACGATGATGGAGTGAGAGGAAGAGAGTGATGGACAGAGAGAGAAAAGAGATAGGCAGCCTAGAACCCCCTGTTTGTTTAGCAGCCACTATTGGGCATGTTGTGAATGTGTGTGGACAGCTTGAGGATGGATGGTGACGGGTTGTGAGGTGCTCTCTCTCTCTCTCTCTCTCTCTCTCTCTCTCTCTCTCTCTCTCTCCAGTGAGCATGTGATTAATTGTATTAGTCCAGACTAGAAGTAAAGAGATGTTTTAATGGAGAGCTGGCTGCACTGCAGAGCACAAACACGCAAACACAAGGACACAGTGAGATAAGCAACACACTTACCCTGACTAACCTGTAACCTGCACCATAACACGTTTATCTCTCTTTCACATACACACACACACACACACACACACACACACTCACTCTCTCAGTTTAATGGGCTGTATTGGCATGATGGTTTTCCATGAACTATTTCCAAAGCAATTATGAGGTGATAGCACCACCACCTCACTGCTCCAGGGTTTGATCCTAAGCTCAGGTTACTGTCTGTGTGGAGTTTCACATGTTCTCCATGAGGGGTTCCTCCGGGTTCTCCGGTTCCTCCGGGTTCTCATCCAGAGGTTATTCCTGCCACACTGCAAAAAATGATATCTTAGCAAGTGAAAAGATCTTCAATTTGGAGAAACTGATGTAATATTTCTTATTATGAGATTAATATCAAGTATAAGAGTATTCATCCTGTTTGTAGACACTTTTACTCATTTCAGGCTTTAAATGTTCTTATTCTGTTGCCAGATAATTTTCTAGAAATAAATGCTTAAAATATGAAAAATTATCTGCCAATAGAACAAGACTATTTTACTGAGCCCTTAAAGTGTCACAGTGAGATTTCTTTTATTATCACAGTGAGATTTCTTCTTTTAGATACAGTGGGGTCCAAAAGTCTGAGACCACATTGAAAATGTTTTTTTTTTTTTGTTTTGTTTTGTTTTTTTCATTTAAAATTGGAAATAAACAGAAGGGTTTGGAATGTTGAAATATTGAAAACAAAGAAAGTAAATGTTCAATATCTTGCATATTTAATAATCAAGAATCTGCATATTTCTAGGTCCCTGTTTAAATGTAAATGACTGCTTTGTACAAAAGGTCAGATTTTCCTCATGTCTAATCTCTTCTACTAAAGTATGTGATCAGACGACACTCTGATGGATCTGATCTAAAATGGATAAGTTTTTGTACAAACTTGTGGAGTCCATGCCAGCTCGAGTGCACACCGTCATTAAAGCAAAAAGCAGACGAACCAAATATTCAGAAATTCATGTATACACTGCCCTCCAAAAGTTTGGAAACGCCTGAACAAAATAGGGTTTTTGGGCAATATCAGCATAAATCCTCTTTAGTTAGTGACCATTTTGCATTGATAATAAGGGACAACACTAGGCATCCGAGCAGTCAGTTTATTCAAACA
>CM040977.1:3219233-3262128 GCA_022985145.1 Pangasius djambal | reverse complement strand
AAAAACCATTCTCATTTACTTGTACTTGTAAAAAAAAAAAAAAAAGCCCATCACCATGTGATACTATGTGACATTAGCCTTGTGTATGTTGCCACGCTACTGAACACGAAATGACAGTGATCAGTCAAAGCAAAGCAGACTGCAAGCTGTGCTCTGAGAAAATATCAAGAGGAACTACATCATCTTACTACAATACAAGTAACCTGATAAAACATCTTAAACCTAAAACTCAGCAGTTCATCGCTAGCAGCATAGCAGTACATTAGCCAGTTCGTTGTTCTTGACATTCAGCCACTTTCAGTCATTTACAACGAGTGAAAAGTGAAACAAAACCCACTTTTCCCCACTACAACTCTACTCTATCCAAGCTAATTAATAGAGCTAGCTAATGCACTTCATTTAAAATCAACTCACTAACATTATAAAGAGTTAGCCTTGTAGCCTAAATGCATAAACACACGTGTGCACTTTTCCGGGCCATTGTTTAAACCAGGAAAACATCGACAGGGATGAATAACACTCTGTGACATCCTGGATTGATTAATACTAATCTGGTTACTCATTTCAGTATCAGTATCGTCGAGTACCAAAAACATGTACTATTGCTCCATCCCTAGTAAGTGATGGTACTTGCTGTTTCCACCTCCATGTTGCCTCTGCGCTATCCTGCATCCCCTCGCACGCAAGACAAACGTGTTGTCCAGAAGCTTAGCTGATCAAACACGCTCCCAGAGCCAAAAAACTGGCACCGAGCTTCCCTCCACGCCTCGTTTTACAAAGCTCCCCCAAATCCGCTTCCGCTTCTGCGTCTCCTCTTATTGGCATGAGTGCTGGATGGGGGAAAAAATGCTCGGATCGTTTCGCCAGAGAAGTGTTTGCTCCTTCATTAGCAGGCTTAATTGAGTCGACTGCTATATTTCAGTGCCTTATTAAATTGGAGGGAAGCAGAGCGATGGGTATTACATGAGAGCAAATTGATTTTGGCGCCATCCTGTCCATCCTGTTTGGCTGTCTTTGTGTAGACGCCATTTTCACAATTTCTTGTTTATTGCCTCTCTCTCTGTTTGTTGCTCTTTAATTTTCTCCTTACATTTAATCGCTTTGAGCTACATCACACAGGGGGACTATTTTTGATCGATTAAAAAGTGCAAGAGAGACAGAGTGACACGGAGAGAAAGAGTAAGACTGCATGTTATAATGTCACCCATTTAACCTTGATATGCTCTCGTCTGCATTAATCTCTGTTCACTGCTTACTTATTTGCTGGGAAGCACAAGTCACTCCACCACTCCACCTTTTTGTTTCTAATCCAGAATTCTTTCATAGGGAAATATAAGGATTTCTTTAGAACGTCTACGAGTACACGCTTTTTGGTATTCGTCGATACAGATACGATACTGATACTGAAATGAGTAACATGCTTATTATTAATCAATCAGGAGCATCACAGAACATGTTATTTAGCTCAGTTTATGTTTCCTGGTTTAAATATTACCATGAGAAGCACACACGTGTGTTCATGCACTATCATTAGTTACATTAGTTACCTTGGATTGAGTAGAATTTTGGTGAACAAAAGGAGTTTTGGTACAATTTGGAAAAGTAAAGTACGTTTCATTGTCTCTATTGCGTCAGAATTTCTCATGGTCAATGACCGAAAGTGGCTGATTGTCAAGAACAACATACTGGGTAAGAGCTCTTACTTTCATTCACTTAGCGTCATCTGTAGAAATTTTTTTTCTCGACTAGCTATCACTTGCTGCAGTGTTGGTTGCTGCTGTGTGCTGCTAGCAATGACCTTCTCCTGCTAGGTTTTTTTGTTCAGGATGTTTTATCAGGTTACAAATACTGATGCATTCCTAGTGAAATGGCTCTGAAATTATTCTCACATAACAGACTTCATAAATGCAAATTTGTAGACATAGCATAAAACTGAGTTTCACTCAGATGTAAAGTTCAAATGTGCTACATTTTAGAAGCAAATCTGATCAGGAGAGGAGTAGGCATACAGTATCTTTGGTCATTTCTTCCTAGTTTCTGTTTTTGTATTACTTCAGCAAAGCTTCAACAAAATCTCCACATGCCAAAAAAAAAGCACAGAAAGAAAGATCATTAAAGCAGCACATAATCAGTGGAAAGATTGGTCCACTACCCAGCTAATCTGCTCAGCAGTGCTCCTGTACTCGTCCCTTTCCATTGATGGATGAGGTGGAGGGGAGCAGACACACTAAACCTGATGTACTGTTATTTCCTTGTGTTTTTTATGCATAATTAGGCTGCATTCTGTGCTAAAAACCTTGTGTGTTTTGCACAAAACTGATGTACAAGCCTCAACAGCACCATGCATGAGGCAACACATGACATGCGTACATTTCTCTTCCTCATACATATGCATGTGCTTGATGTTATTGATTACAATTTCTATTTGATGTACTAAACCTTTATTATCGGCAGCCTTTTTTAAAATTTATTTAACAGCATGCATGTGGCTCAGAGCTGTGTAGGCTGTGTTGCCAGGTGCATGGCTTTCACCTAGCAATTAGGCTATTTTTAAACTGCCAGCACTTTTTTAGGTTAGATACCATTTTAGGTTTAATATTAACAGTGCTTGTACGTAGCCACAGATCTGGCAACTTTGCTCATTTGAATACATCCATCTACAGTATTTATTCACATCTAACAAAGGAATTCAAGACCTTTATAAACATTACTGAATTTCTAAAGCCATAGAAGCCACAGTTAAACACAAGAAAAATGGAATGCAGTTTAATTACACATGTCTATACAACAGCTTATTCTGTTAACAGCAGCCTTTTCATTAAAACTCGTATGTACTGAGCTGCCGTATCAGCCGTATTTATTACCTGTTCTGACACGAGAGTGCTTATTGAATAAGAACTTCATTTATTAACACCTTTATCTTGCATTTCCTCTTTAGTGTCGAGACTTTTGACAGCTTTCTGGTTGCCCATTTCCATCTTTTCCACCAGAGGCTTTTAATTAATTAATCACACAGAACGCAGTTGGTAGGTGGTCTAGCAGTGTGCGTCAGGACCTACAGCTTTAGTAAATGAATGTTAATGTCAAATGCACTTTGGTGAGTGCATCAAGCTGTGTTTGTGCTCTGCTTCCTTACATATGTTCATCCTGACCCTTTGTACAGTGTGTCAGATGAGCCTTCACTGTATTTCCCAAAATATAAGGTAACAGGCAGTTACTAACGGGATATATGAATGAACACATTGCACAACTTTTTTAATTGTTACCCACAGGATCCCAGTTCTGATGGAAAACTTTAGTCAACCAGACACCCTGTGAACCTTTCTGAAACTAATAGTGCTCCTCTTAATCGTCTCTGTATTTACAACACATTTTTGGAGCGAGGCTGTGGGAATTTGTGCATTTAGGCACAAGAGCATTAGTGAGATCAGGAGCTGATGTTAGGTGAGGAGGTCTGGGGTGCAGTCGGTGTTCCAGTTCATCCCAAAGGTGTTCAGTGGGGTTGAGGTCAGGGCTCTGTGCAGGACACTCGAGTTCTTCCACTCCAACCTTCACACACCATGTCTTCATGGAGCTCGCTTTGTGCACAGGGGCGTCGTCATGCTGGAACAGGTTTGAGCCTCCTAGTTCCAGTGAAGGGAAACTGAATTGCTACAGCATACAGAGACGTTCTGTACAATTGTGTGTTTCCAAATTTGTGGCAACAGTTTGGGGAAGAACCACATATGGGTGTGATGGTCAGGTGTCCACATACCTTTGGCCATATAGTGTGTGTCTATGTGTGTGTGTGTGTGTGTATATATATATATATATATATATAGGTATATGTGAGTGTGTGGTAGGTGTGTGAGCAGTACACGTTTTCATAAACCAACCAAGTGTCAAATTGAATACATTTTCAGTTCAGTATTAGATTTGATATACTGTCTGCTACTCACAATGCTTTAACATTAACACTGACATTTTTGTACATTGCCATTAACATTTCACATTACACGCTGACATACACATTTCATTTCATCCGTTAAACTTCAAATTGAAGTTTTTGCAGCCTGGGGTGAAGAGTAAAATGTTCACACATTTTATTGCTAACATTATACTTAATTTAATTATGACTCTGAATTATCATTTGTTTATTTAACCCATGAAGGTGGGAATGTGCTGACCTTGTACTAATAATGACATGGTGAACATAGATCGAGGGCGCTCCAGAACAAGCAAGCTAAGCTACATTAGTTAGAGATTTGTGAATGCACTTGAATAAGCATATCGGGTAATTAGGTAAAAAAAAAAAAAAAAAAAAGCAGCAAGTCTGCAGCTTTTCTGGCATTTAAATGGCTAAAAATGTATTTAAAGTATATTTTGAAATATTTAAAAATACCACTTTTTTTGATTGATAGAGAGAAAGAGAGAGAGATTTTTTTTCCAGTTTTTATGTTGTTTACATGGTGCAAGACACTTACACAGTAACACCATTTTAGTTCAGTATTTTGTGAATCTTTATCTCTCTTTAAACTCTGCCGAGGGAACAAAATTGACTACCTCAGCAGTCTGAAGCTACTGAATTCCTCAGAAATGTGCTGACTTTTTCTTCTTCCATACAATGTCTCTATCCCTCTCTATGACCTTCAGGAGAATTCCTCTGTCTAGCTGAACTCACCTTGAGCTTCGGCAGAATCTATACTTATAAATGCGTTATGAGGTGTGTGAGTGAGAGAGAGTAGTGAACAAGTCGGTCCTCTCTTCATCTCTCCAGGTCTCCAGTGATGGCCGGAGGTCTGTTCGCTGTGAACCGTCAGTGGTTCTGGGAGCTGGGAGGCTACGATACGGGACTGGAGATCTGGGGAGGAGAGCAGTATGAGATTTCCTTTAAGGTGAGAGTCTGAGGGACAAATCTGCACACACACACACACACATCATTTTTGCATTTCTGGGACCAGAAATGCGACTGCACAGCTCATATATTCACACACACACAATTGATACAACTGATACACTACAGTACTTTTACAAGACAGCGCTGTTGAATTCTGGATTCTGATTGGTCAGAAGGTGCTGATTAATTTACTATAACAGCATACAACATAACACCATATAGTAAGAATAAAACTCTTTTAGATGTGCTATCATAGAAAAATTATCAACTTCACACTTCACTTCATCACAACACCCTGTCAGTGATTATTTTATTATAAGAGCACATCCCAAGTGTGTTATTCTATGCTTAATTGATGATAATTTAGATTGTTGAGATTTTATTCCCACTCTGTGACATGCATGATTGTGACAGCTTGAAACTTTTCCACACACTTTTTTTTGTACCTACGAAGTCTGGAATAAGCTTTAAAGGTGCAGTCGGTGATTTTAGCTGAAGCTAGCTGCTTTGAAACTCAAAATGAAAAACATACGTGTGCGCTAGTTCAAAAGCAAAGCGGATGCTCTTCTTCTGCACGTGACTCACTTTCCGCTGCTGTGGATGTTCCCATGTGCATACGGTAAAGATTTACGCTTCCCAAAAACAGTTTTTCCTCAAGCCTTAGCCTTGCTTCAGTGTTTAATCTCAGCTGAATATTGTAGATTTGTACCTAAGAGCTGCTGCTGTAACCATAAGGACTAACCCAGGACTCTTAATCACAATCTGCTCATACTGAGCACCACACTCAGTACTGTTTGTCTTTACTCTTCCCCTCCTGTATACTGTAATGATTTATAATCCCACTATCCGCTGCTACCCAGAAGAGGACGGCTTCCCTTTTTGAGTCAAGGTTTCCCTGGTTTGTTCATTACGCATCTAAATCTACATCTGGATTTCCGTAAAGCTACTTTATGACAATGTTAAAAGCACTATAAATTAAATCTAATTGAATTTTCTTTCACTGAGTAGATATTTTATTAAATGATATTCTGTTAAACTGTAAATGGACACAGTGTTCTCACAGCGATTTTACGCTGCCTTAGTTGCGCTCAAACAGAACGAAGCCGTGAATAGTGCTGAAGTGAGCTTCAGGCTTGTGGGTATACAGATGTTGAGATGCTGCATTGGAAGCACTTGACCCGAGCTACCTCAAGTGGGTCAAGAATAGTCTCGACACTGTAGGATTGATTACAGGGGCAGAAAATACGGGGCAGTACTCCATCAGGGCACACCAGCTAAAAATGGAACAGTTCAGAAGCCTTTCATCAACACTCTCCTGTCTGTCGAGTACTTCTTCAGTTTCCTGTTGTTGTTTTTTTTAACTTCATTTCTGCCCCACAGTGAAACAGAGAGCCTCTAAAAGCAATACTGCATGTGATGAGGTCCGTCTGCTTCCTTCCTGCCACACGAGCATTTCTCATTTCTGACAGCTCTGTGAAGATGCGCTTAGTCTGCACACCGGAGTTTTGTCATTTTCCTTCCTGCGTGTTCCAGCCAAAAGGACACAGACAGTCAGAAATAAAAAGACAGGCTACAGCACAGGTGTGTTTCCAGGCAGTGCTGAATCTAATTGGTCCATGTGACCCTGTGATCTCCTGTCCGTCCGAGGTGATTCGGTTTTGATTAGTGAGGCCAGGACACCAGAGACAAGCATGTGAGGGATTTTTCACTTTTATCAGAGATAAAATACCTGCCATGGCTGCTTTTTCATTAGGCGCTCCACTCCTATGCACCATCAGTTGAACTTTGTGATTGGAACACAGGCTGTCTGGAAACCATAGCAACTGCAAAAATATTTCAGGAACTAAATTAAAACCTTTTTTTTTTTTCATAAAAATTGGCAGATTTTTTTTTATATTTATTTTTTATTATTGTTACTGTCGCTGCTCATCTTCCAGCATGACTTGAGTCATAAAATGTATAGATAGGTTGCAGATCTTGTTTACGAATCCGGTGAATAGTGAGAAGTGTGTTATCGCTGTTATTCAGCGTGATTGCAGTGTGAGGACCAACTTGGACCGCTCGAGCCTGGTGCCAGCCAATATATCGGTCAGCTGTCTTTATCCAACCGGCGTCCTTCTGTCGGACGTGGGCGGATTTCAACATGCTGCACGATTCCTCCCAATAATATCCCGTTATATCCCGAGCCATGACTTCATCTCTGTACGACGTGAATTACTGTCTGAAAATTATTCATCTTTCTTTTGTTTACTCTCAAGGGAAAGAGGTTTGATTTCGTGGTGGTGGTGGCAGCGTCCAGGGCAGTTCCATCTCAGAGCGTGTGAAGTGTGCCTGACCACTAAGCGGCTGCCCCAACGGGAAAGAGAGAGAGAGAGAGAGAGCAGTGTGCCGTTTGATATCAGTGCACAGCTCTCTCACACAGCGGGGGGGAGATGATGAAACGAAAAGCCTTCAGACCCGTCTGTCAAATGCCCACAACACTTCCACAATGCAGATGCACAATCTTTCCTCAGTTTTTTTTTTTCAAGATGCTGGATAGGAAACACATCGAAAAGCTCCCTCGCTTGAGGGGAAATCTCTCTCGCTTCATCGCTGTGTGCAGTTCAGATGAGGGAGAGAGGCAGATGAGTAGAGATTAAGCCAGAGGAAAAGGCTTTTTCCACCTCCTCAGCTGTGCTGTCAGCTAGTAGGAGTGTAATTGGAGCCTGTAGAGAGGACGGGGCTTGTTTTTGACACATACACATGGTGGAACAGTGTTATGGAAGATTGTAGAACAAGCTTACTCACAGGCTTTTAGAGTAGGACCTAAAAAAAAAAAAAAGCTCATAGAGAAATCAGGTATTACTCATCTCTCTCTTTCTCAGTGCTTGAAAGAAATATCACTGGGTGTGTGTGTGTGTGTGTGTGTGTGTGTGTGTGTGTGTGTGTGTGTGTGTGTGTGTGTGTGTGTGTGTGTATGTGTTTCCATCAGGTGTGGATGTGTGGAGGCAGTATGTATGACGTGCCATGCTCCAGAGTGGGCCACATCTACAGGAAGTACGTGCCCTACAAAGTGCCCTCAGGAACGAGCCTGGCCCGAGTGAGTACAGCACCACACGGCACACTCACCACTGCCTGAGCTCATATCATGAAAGTAAACTCACCCCATCTAAAGACTGAGCCACACCGGGGTTTCATTCTGTCCCTACACTCCCTCAAAGCATTTACATTCAGATCTAAAATTATTGACACCCTTGCTAAAGGTGGTTATACAAGGTTTTGAAAAAAAACATGCCTCTGGAGTTAGTTTCACACTGAAGAGTGATGAGAGATATCTAAGTTAAACGTGCAATAGATAATATTTCTTTGTTTCTTACTAGTACAAATAGAGTTTTAATCTCTGACCTTGGCACAAGTGTATTAAGTGGCTGAGAAATCCCGTTTCAGTCCATAATGCTTGTTTGTGTTTTTCTATATGCCACCAGTTAGTCATTTTGTAGACACTGCTAAACTGAGCCAAATGACAGAGCTGTAGTGCTGCAGAAATGTCCTAAACTCTGGATGCATACGCGACATGTTTTAAACTAGTTCTCACAAATGAATGAAGGTGTTTCCAGCCCTGCACTTTTTTTTGTTTGTTTGTTTGCTTAGTTATATGCAGTGAGGAAACAGTCCAAACCAAGTAGCTCACAAAGTAAAAGAATCATGATTCAGACTCAGCAACTGGACTAATAGTAATAATAAGTGTGAAAGCACTCTTAGAGATCTGAACTCTTTGTGGCCTTCAAGAACAATCAGCACACGCAAAACCTACCCCTAATTATTTTTCAGTACATTATTTTGCTTGCACAATTTATCCCATTACACCCAAATTAGCACTCATTACTTGGGATCTTAGTAAATCAGGGCTTTTCTTTCAAAAGGCTACAAAGAAAATTAACCACACAGGTCATTTCTTTCATAATATGCAGTTAATGGTTGCTTTAATAAGAGCACAAATGTTGTCAGGTAAGGATGCCACCTGTGTCTTGAAAGAGTTTGCCAATTTTCATAGAGTGATTCGCTTGCTGTTCCAAATAATCTCAAAGTCATGGGATTGAGGTCTGGTTATCCCAACACTCAGATTAATCACATAAATCTTAACTCTTAACTCTATAGTCATCATCCTGGAACATGGCAGTGTTAATATTGGGTTCTGCTTGGACATGCAGCACAAATCTCTAACCTCAGAGTCTGACCATCAAACTGACCATCTGCTCTTCTGTCAAATTATATTCAGCCACATGCACAAACTGTTAGATGCAACTCGTTTTTTGCTCAGTGAGTATATCTCAAACATATTTCGCCGATTATAGATTTTAAATGAATTAAAATATTTACTAGTGGAAAATATCTCAAATATAGTAATATATAGAGAGTATTTCTTATTATTAGATTACAATAAACAACATACACGATTATCCTATTTCTAGACATTTTTACTCATTTCTAGGTTGGAATAGTCTTGTTCTTGTATAGAAAAGGATAGAATAAGACATTTTAAAGCTTAACATTAGTTAAAGTATCTCAAAACAGACTGAATAATCTAATAATAAGAAATATTAGCTAAATTAGGCCACATTCATGCCATATAATTTTTGCAGTGCTAGTTTAGATAGTGTGGACACTTATTTATGTTCTTAATAACTCCGTCACTTCAGTTTAAATGTCTAGTCATTATTCAGTTACAGAAGTGTACAGTGAACTACAAGGTTCTGCTACTAGTTCCACTTTCTTACTTATTTACTTGATTTATTTTTGTAGCTCTCAGTTCCAGCAGTTCCACTAGACTCCTGTTTCTTTTCATACTCCCTATCTCTGAATGCTAATAAAAATCCATCTCATTCAGGGGATATCCCGGAGCGTCAAAGTGTCTACGTCTGTGTTTACGAGGTGTCACAGTGATTCAGCACCGCCACTGTTGCACCACACGATTCAATCAACATACAGTATATGCAGGCAACATGCTGTACAGAAATACAGCAATTCATACTTGCCAGTGGCCTGATATACAAACCAATACCGATAGTGTATAATGCAATATATTTTACACTGTCAGAAATACGCATCATCTAAAATGTGCATGACAATATGCGGGGAAAAAACAACAATAAACACGGACAGAATAAAGGACAGCTGTAAATGCACACACAGAGATAATGCAGTGTGGCTGTGCAGACAAGAGGAGATGCAGGAACAGGGTAAATAATGAGGTAAAGGTATAGTTGAGTGTAATAGCAGCAATAACACTATAATTGCAGGTTGTTTACAGCATATTATTTATGCTATATATTATTTAAAAACCTATCCAGATGCTTTAGATGCTATATTATTTAAACCTATCCAGATGCCTCTGCCACTAACTGATGGAGGCATTGTGATTTCATTGCCTGTGCTGAAAATTCTTTTTTGAATGTCTTTGAATAAGAAAAAAGAAAAAAATTAACATTCAGGTCTAAAATATTTAATGTTTATGAACAAAATGATTGACATCATCAGGTGACTAAAACTAGCAATATTGTTGGCAGTTAAAAGGCTAAGGTGTTCAGTGAAGTCTGGCATAAAGACTTTTTTTTTTTTTTTTTTTTTTTTTTTTTTTTTTTTTTTAGTGTTTAAATCCCATAAGGCTCTACCAGGTTCATGTCAGGTTTCCTTCAAATACAAAAAAAAAAGGCTAAACTATTATTTAATGAAAAATATTATTTAATATTACACAAAGGCAAGTCACCTTTGTGTAATCACCTGACATGACTGTCATTAATAGACTGCATGAATCTACAGTCTGGGCTAGAAAGAAATCAGTCCCAGCCTCAGTTCTCGCTTCTTTCTACCATTCTGTGTGTTTTACTTACCACTGTTATTGGTGCGGTTGCACTCAGTTTTACAAAAGTCCAAAATACTCTGCCTTCAGAAAGCAAATAATTTGATGTGGATGCCAAAAAGGAAACCTTACATTGATGTTTTGTTGTCTTTGAAAAAGACAAGATTAGCCCTGCTTGCACATGTGTTCCTTGTTAGCATGGCTTGTGCTGCAGCTATAGGCTTCATACGTACCACTAAAGAACATGAAGAGCTGAATGAACCAAAGGGCCCAGATCTACACAAGGGCCCTGAAATCTTCATCTTAAGCCTCAGGGCTTTATTTTGGTGCAGACTCAAGCATGATTTAGTGGTATACCGCTGCCTCCTTGCTAGTAAGGTTGGGTGTAAGCCATTTTATTCCTGTTCTTGCCTGGCTAGAAAAGATAACACCTCTGAGGACACGGGTGGAGCGGCTCCAAACCTGTGCTTCATCAGTTATCATCATCCCAGACCCCCTCTTACAGGAGATGCAAAGCCAAAACCGTTTTCTCTGATTTTTTATTCCTGCATAGTCTTAGAACTCCTGTCGCGTGTTTTCAAACCCGGTTCAACCCAAAATGGTAAAATATTAAGCTTTTAATGGTCTTAATAACAAATCATTGGTCAGGAAATTAGCAAGAACTAAGCTATTAATTCTTGAATAATAATTGGATTCTATTAATTCAATTAGCGTGTTATTAGAGTATAAGAATGGGCCTGATAACATAAATGGATAGCTCATAAATGGAACCAGGAATGATAGAGCAGGGAGAGATCTACAGTATTTGTTTAATTTTTCCTAATTTCCAGTGATTTGTTGGTAAGATTTTGGGCTTGGTCCATTTTTTTGCCCAGGAGAGTAAGTGAGAGAGCGAGTGCTTGTAACTGCTCTAAGTGATATCAGGAAAAGTGTGTTATTCTTTAATTTAAAATAAATAAATGAATAAAAAAAATTAGCACTGGACTTCAGGGTGCTTCATCACACCACCCCATCCTTGATTATTTTCCTTCAACAGCATGCTCCTAAATGTTCGTTTAGGAGCATGCTGTTAGCAGAATGCAAATCAGATGTGGTTTCTAAATTAGGTTACTAAATGGGAGTCAATTAGAACACAGTGTTAATTAGCAGAATCAATAAAATTTTCAAACTAATTAAATGCCAAACTCACCAAATTTATAGCCATGATAAAGACGAGGAGTTAGCTGATATTTAAATTCAGTGTCTTACACAGCTTTCACCAGTGAACGTCCCCTAAAATACACATTAGCTGTAAGTTATGGCTTGGTTAATCACTAAAATATGGATGAAATTGGCTATTGTTAAAAAGCTGGATCTGCTGGAGCACACTTAGCTTTTACAGCTTTTCCATTTTGATAGCGTATTTATTGTAAGCACTTCTTCTACAGTTACTGCCTGTAGTGATGGTCACACACATAACAAGGGTATACATATAAGAACAACGTCACAGCCATAATGTTTGTGTTGTGATCATGAAAATATTGAGCAGAAAGTGTTGGAATAGATAACTTGGCGTTCTTGGAGCCTTGATCTTGAGGAAAACTTCACAGCTATTTGTAGCACAGAGGATGTATTAGTGAGCGTGAGGAAGAGGCGCTAGGACAAAAACCTCATCAATAGTTGTTTATTTATGAGTTCAAGTTCAATTTCTTTGTAAATGAATGTCTCTGTCTTCCTCCATCTTCTCTCTCAATTCAATTTAGTCCAACATTAATTTGATGATGAATGTCACAAGTTAAATTATCGCCAATCGGTTAATATAAACACACATAAAAAAAAATAAATGTGATGGTTAATAGTCTCTCTCTCTCTCTCTCTCTCTCTCTCTCCTGGTCTTTCTGCTGTGCTCTGCTCACTCCCCATTCAGTTTAAATTTATTTCAATGTGTGCTTTATTGCTCTTGACTGTTTTGTATTGATAAAGCAGTTATAAAGTATAGAGGCTTGTTCCAGGTAGGACAAGTTTCTAACATAAATATAACACTCTTTCTGTGTGTGTCTGTTTTTATCTCTATATCTTCTCTCTCTCTCTCTCTCTCTCTCTCTCTCTCTCTCTCTCTCCGCTCTATTTTCTCTCTGACTCTCTCCCATTCTGTCTGTCAGAATCTGAAGCGAGTGGCAGAGACATGGATGGATGAATACACAGAGTACATCTACCAGCGGCGGCCGGAGTATCGGCACCTCTCCACGGGAGACCTGACCGCTCAGAAGGAGCTGCGCAAGCACCTCAAGTGTAAAGACTTCAAATGGTACATGAACACGGTGGCGTGGGACCTGCCCAAATACTACCCTCCTGTAGAGCCCTTACCCGCTGCCTGGGGAGAGGTGGGTTACAGATGTGCACAAAAGCCCGCAACAGTTGCACACGTACACTCACACATCTGCATCTGGCGCAAAATAAATTGTCACGAGAATGTTTGTTATGAGACTATATATTATTAATTTTAAATAGTCTTATCAAGCTCAATTATTTTAATTGCCTTGGCTGATTTTGCTTATTTAAAGAGGTAAGTGCTTGAAGAAGTTATCTGCTACAGCAGTAAGCTAATTTCACTTTTTTTTATGAGCAATTTTTAAGCCAGATCTCTGTATGTAATATTTGGTGAGGTATTTCCTTAAGCAGCCCTGCGTCAATGTAGTTCTATCAGCAGGGCGTCTCAGGGAGATTTTCACGCAGACTGTGCTCTCCACTGGAAACAGTTTGCTTTAAATGAACAAACAGCATATTACAATGAGATATCTGATATTTCTATTTGCTAAAATATTGAATTTCACCAGGGATGATGAATGATATAGACACATTTCTGCATTTAATATAGAAACATTTCATTGCTGCATTTTAATGATATTTTATGGGAGGACAGGTTTCCCATGTAGTAGGACCGACATTACCCCTACCTTCTCTCCACAGTTACATGCCGTCTGCCCGCAAGTTCCTCACCGGTGAGGACATTAGCGGCATAGCAGTGGCCTAAAACCCTTCAGAACTAGCATACTGATGATCCGTGCAACCCTAGTTAATTGATTTCTCTCATCAACAGGAAATATCTTCCATGCTACTTCATCAGTTTATTATGATGTGCATTGACACATCTGATGTGGACTACACCATTTATCTGCCTGGTAATAATTTGTTGTTAGCAATGTTGATAACTTCAAATGAACTGACCTAAACACTGACAATTAGACGTCTATAGATGTACGAGTACTTTCTCTGATGTGTACTGATGAAGCAGTACACCATGCACTTTCATCATGATTGCTAGCTTTGACTCTCCACATTTGCATAAAAAACACCATACACTCATTTTTGCAGTGCCACTTTGATGCAGTTGCACACCTAAACCCGAGCTGTGAATGCTATACGAGACATCCAGCCACAGTTACAGGTGTATATGTATCTGTGCCCTTGGGAATCAAAGATTGAGGAAGACATAATATGAGCAGATGCCTACTGATTTATGAGATAGACTGCAAGCTGATGTGTAATACATTTTTCAGTGCGGTACAAACATGCGGCCGAGAGACGTGCTCTTTAATGCTCACTGACATCCAAAATATGCCAACTCTGTTTCCATCACTGATTCCTAGCCTGTAAATACACAGCAGCTGGGTGACCCTTTTTGTGCTGCTGCTCCTAATCCAGGCTGACAGGCTATTCGGCTAATTCATTATCTGCTCTAATGTTACCTGTATAAAGCCATGGCAGATTGGCGGACCGTGGCTCGGCTGATTCATTCTCCTCTCCAGCTGTAGTGCCTGTTATGCATGCTCGTGTTTACTTTTATTGTGTTTCTGATTGGCGCATTTTAATCACCTCTAATAGAATAGTGCTCTATAGACATCACATCACAATTAATTCCTTCAGAGGACGACAGCATTTTATTTGCTCGTTCACTTAAATGCAGCGAAGATGGTGAATAATAACTTTTAATTGTAATTAATTTCACATCTGATTTAATTGGAGTCTTGGCACTCGTCGTTCGTGTAGCGCTGCTGCTTTTAGCCTCTGCCGGTTATGGACGCGCTGGCTCAGAAAGCCATTAAGGACCTCCGGCTCCTCCCAGCCATTTATTGGCCCTCACCGCATCACTGCAGGGAATAGACAGAAAAAAAAATAGGCTAGATTGAATAGTGGAGATCTGAAGGGAAATTTATGCACGGTAAATATCTTCTTTCCTGCGGTGGAATGATAGTAATTTGACTGTAAGGCTTCGTACACCGCCTCGCCTGGACCAGCCATCTGTCACACTGCCTGATCCATTACACAATAATGCAGCTCGACTGGGCATTTGGAGAGAGAAAAAAGGAAGAGGATCAATGTGTCAGCGTGTCTCCGTATCTCCTGCAGAGGACAGGAGGTCGTCTCCTCATGCCCTCTCACATGCTGAGTGGAACTATTGGTAGACAGGTCAGATATATGCACCACTTCCTGTCTCACTCACACAAAGATTATCTCCAGTTAATCCTCCTCCAAAACACTCCAACCACTTAAAACAGTGCACTCTGCAACGTCTCCCTGTCGGACGATTTAACCCTCATCCACTGAGGCACTGCAGTGATAGCAACATTAATACTGGTTTTCATGTTAAAATGTTCAATGTGTAACATCGACTATTTTTAATGTTACTTACCACAGCGACACTGATTTCTTCGTTCTGATTGGTCTATAGGTGTTGATTAATTTTCTGTACCAGCGCTCGGACATTAGTGCAGGTTCATATTAATGCGCTCGTTCTAATATGTTATCGTTTCTACTTGCACAAGGACTTGTACGCTCCACATATTTTAAAAAAGCGTGTAATCACTGATATGGTGAAGTTTTCTTGAAGACGAGGTTTATTTAACATTTATGGAAGGAGTCTCCAGTGTCAGAGCTTTGGAACAGTCAGACATTTTCCATTATGGGAATGGGGAAAGTCTTCAGGACAGAGGAGTTTACGATTCATGGTTTCTCTGTAACATAACAAGCTGCGTTTTTTTTTGTCTTATTAACTTTAAGAGAGAGAAAAAAGAGAGAGACTTGTGAGGGAACGATGGTTTGTAGCTGTTATAGCATACATGAGAACAGGAACTAACTTAGTTTGTGGACGTTCAACAACATTAAATGTAACTATAAAACCTATATGTAACTATAAATTCCATGTGAATAAAAACTATGACTCGTTCTTTAACTAAAAATTTTTTTTATTTTTCACTAATTGCTGTGCTGTAAGAGGAATAAAATGCTTCAGGAGATGCAGTTATAGGAAAATAATCAACTTCAGAGTCAGTAACTCTGCTTCATCACACCATGATGTTACTGATTATTATCCTATAACAGCATGACATGTCACTCAAAGATTCTCAAACTAGCTCCAAAAGCACAAGACGAGCACCCCCTATAATCTCCTGATTTTTTTTTTTGCTCCATTTAAATGACGAAAATAGTGAAAGTCCTGTAAGGGGCTTTAGAAACTGTGCTGGGGAAAAAAAATGTTTAGTGTTGTTCATTCATATATCTTTCATTCACTTCCTGGTCAGGGTTGCGGTTGATCCATCTGTTGTAGGGTTTCACACACTCCTTCACATACACGGCCAATTTAGAGCACCTACAACATTGTTTCGAGAGGTAGGAGGAAACCAGAGAACCCAGAGGAAACCCACATAGGCACGGGGAGAACTTGTGAAACTATTCAAGAGTAACATGAGCTCAGGCTCAAACCAGGGAGCTGATAAATAAAGCCCGAAGCTGTGAGGCTGCATAGTGGTGCCCTACTTCTCTAATGGAAATATAAAATGGGTCATTTTGATCAGATTTGACTTTTTTTTTTTTTCATTTGAACTGAACATTTAAATTCTCTGTTTCTGTGGAATCTTCCAGAATCCCTTCTCTCTGAAAGTCTGCACTAAAGGATTAGGTTTAGCGATTGGTATTTTGAGATCACTCACACAGTATTAATTCATATAAACCCTGCCCAGGGTTTTATATTGCGCATCTGGAATCCTCAAGGCTTCTCATTTTTGCCTTTACCACCATAATGACCTCTAAAGACGACACTCACCTTCCCTAATTTCACAAACATCATCTCAGCTCATCTCTCTCAAGGCCACTCAGAGAAATGATTTCTGAAGGATGAGAGAAATAAAAGCGTACAATTGACAATGAAAATAGTGACTGATATTGATTATTACTATCCTGCATCACTTCAACCAACAGGTTCAAGATGTATATATAGAAGAAACGACACACACACACACACACACACACACACACACACACACACACATATAACCTAAAGCAAGAACACACAAACATATAGCTCATATAAATATATGTCACAAACACTTAGTAATGCACTGCTGATTTTTAATGTTCCAGTGCACTGATTCAATGCACTTATATTGTGTGTGTGTGTGTGTGCACGCGTGCATGCACCATTTTGACAGTAAGTGTTTTGTTCAGTGCAAATATGAGTATTTATTTGTATCCCTGATGTCTGAATTTCTTGCAAGCATTCAAAAGAAAACACTCTGAGCTTTGAAAAGGTTTGCCCATGCTGTTGGTGTGTGTATTCACAGCAGCCACACAGTTCAAGGTTTAACATACCAGCTGCTTTAAAAAGGCAATCGCTGAAAGTTAGAGAGAGGAAAATGGTGAAAATACTGTGCTAACATAGAATTTTTTTTAAAAAACTATTTTTGAGCAAGTTTACTAGCCGTGCCGACCTTGTGAAATGGGGTCTTATAGCAAACTGCCTGCATCCAGCAGTAAATTGACCCATTGTAATGGACGCTTTTGTTCGTATGACAGTGAGGTCAACACACTCGTCCAGAATATGTCACTCATCAGAGGAGGCCACGTAGCAGAGCAGATCACAGCACAGAAGGGACTTGATAATGGACAGGAAAATAAATTCAAGCACTAAATACAGCTTTTTAGGACTAACGCAGCGAGGCAGAGAGACACGCTGTCCTGGCCTTTGCTTTTGTTTCACTCGGTTTGTTTGGCTCCGAGTTTGCATTACAGGTGTTCATTTTGAAACGTGACACAACACAAATAGGGAGCAGTGGCGTGTGTTGGCACACAAACGGAGGCACTAATGCTTCCATTTAGATGCTTTGTGCGAGAGAGCTGGCAATTCCGAGGTAATCTAAACTGTAATAAAAGATCATTGTCACGGAGATACAGCATGTCATCACTGTCGCACAGTAAACCTTGACGTAAATAGACATGCAAGTTTAAAGCATCCTCTGTCTTCCTTTTTAACATTCTTAAATCAGTGTTGAAGTTTGGCTAAGAATGAAATTTGCACATCTTTCCCACATCTTGTGTTTGGTGTCTGAACTTTTAGCTGTGTACTGGAGCTATGAGGCTAATGTAGCTATCAGGTAAAACAAGCTACTAGCCATCAGTTCACAAGTCGTATGTAAATGTTTGGGTTTTTTTTTTTTTTAGCCAAACCAAACTTAAAATTCCTGTCAGATTTATAAAATGTTTGGTAAAGCTGATGTTCTTTGTACTCATGTGCGTGTGTTAATCCGATAAATGCCAATCAGTCAAAAAAAATAAAAAATTAAGTGCATTCCTGGCACAGCTCAATTACATTTATTAAGTCATGGCCACAAAACTCTGTAAAATGCAAAGTTCACAGAGAGCTGAAAACGACAGAATGATGACTAAACGGTGAAAGTGCACCTCCTAAATGCTAAAGCACTAAATCTTCCAGTAATGCAGCTCAGCCACTGAATTGCATCAGCTACCACAGACACACACTGACCCTTCCTCTTTTTATAGGGTGCCATTACTTTTGTCTTACCTGAATGCTTATTCTTATTTGACTTTATTTCTGAATTTATAGGTCTGTTGTGGATTGCTTTCATCCAAGTCATTGAAATATTTATGTCCGTGCATGTAATTGAAATAAATTAATATCATTTAAACTTGACAGCGTAATCCGTATAAAATCGCAGTAACTCATCACCAAATATATGATTTGAAGCAGATGAATCGAGGTTCACATTAGTGTGTCTCCTTATACGTAAATGTACACAAACTCAGGGGCGAAAGATAGGAAAGGAAGGGTTTTCCTGCCTATCTGGATTTTTATGAACACCACATTTCTTGTGTAAATGTTCCTGCAAACGATTCATGAATCAATTCGTTCAGATCCATTTTAATAAACAAGACCCAGTGTTCGATTCAGTAGCACCTGTGATGCACCAACACAGCGAAGTGACAACGGGAGAAAAGTGTGAAATTGAAAGTGATTGAAAATCACAGAAGTGGATTTGTTAGCCATTCATGCCAAGGGTGAAATATTCACCAGACAAATTACGGCTGTACCAATATCATATTAAATCATAATTTCAATTAGTTTCAGTTTGATTCAAGAACAGCGACTTTTCTGCAGCATTTGCACTCAGGCAATAGCACCAGTACGTTCTCCCTCCTTCACTGTGACCAATGAGCAAAGATGCTGTACCACATGAGCTCACTCACACACCTGAAGCTACTGAAGAAGAAGGGGAAAAACAAATGTTTAAGACAATTTAGAGAATATTAAATATTACATATTCAACAAATGACTAAATGTAAGAAATGAATGAAAGGATCAAAACTCGCTCAAAACTCTCCAGTAACACACTACACACACTGCAGGTTTATCAAAACCCATTTTCACCCACAAGTGGCAAAAGAACAGAAAACATAGCCATGACTAATTATTTAAGCAGCCATTAATACCACTGGTCTCCTTTTCACTTTGGGAGGACACACTGTGCCCCTGCACACTAATATTATAGAGGTTTTCTAATACATAGCAGTTAGTTTTGTTCAGATTTTCTGCTATTGTAGTACAAACGTTGCACTAAATCATTCAAAATGCAGATGCCAATCAAACATCCGCTAGAGAAGTGAAGCAACTACATAGTGTTAGAATTGAATAAATATACATATTGTTCCTTACCAAACTGGTCAAAGAAACGTCAACTCAGTTCTAAGGCAGAACTTTCATCAGTTATCTAGAATGAATAGTACAGCAGGCTGTGGGATGTGATCATCAGACATCAGGAAAAAAGCTCATTTGTAACCTTACAGAGCTCCTGAAGGGACCTTTGCAAAAAAATTAAATTAAACTTTTTTTTTTAAATCTTGTGCAAAAAGAAAATTATTACATGCACGAGATCATTTTCCATTTTTGCGATTTTTTTCTCCCGAAAGGAGAGGACATGATGCTATCTTGTGCACACCACCTACTTTCTCGTTATCTTAAAAAAATGTCTTGTGAAAAGAAAAATGATCATATATACACACAACAGTTTTTGTTTTTTTTACTAGATTTTTTCTGAAAGAAAAGGATGTGTCATTTTTTAGGTAATTATAGATGCGCAACACTTGCTATCATGTGCGCACCACTTTCTTTCTCATTTTCTACAAGAACACAAAAATCTCAACGACAACTTGTCATGTGCATACAAGACATTTTTTTAGTTTTCATGAGGTTTTTTTTAATATGTATTTTTTGTACTTTTAGGGGCTTGTTAAAACATAAATTCATTGAATTGTTCATGCAGGACTGTGTGAATTCTGGTTTAAATGAAACAGCGCAAACGTTACAGCTAAAATGTGCAGATAATGTCTCAGGTTTGGAGTGTGAGTGACTTTTTTCTGAGCTCTGCTTCCCCCATGGCTGTCTGCCCAGTTTTGTGTGTGTGTGTGTGTGTGTGTGTGTGTGTGTGTGTGTGTGTGTGTGTGTGTGTGTGTGTGTGTGGGTAGCAGCTCTAGTGTTCATTCATTATTGAGCTCTTCTTCTACCCTGGCCAGCACACCGGAATGTCTTAACAAGAATTAGGCAAATGAGACAGCCAATCAAAAAGGCATGAAAATAGGAAAAGGAAATGATGGGGAAAGTGCACACTCACCCTCAGGGTAATGACTGGAGGCTACTGCAGTGTGATTCACCGTGAGTCATTATTTAAATGACTCACAGTCTTTTTTTTTTTTTTTTTCCTGAGAGGAGTGTATTGATGGCCGAGGTCATAAAAGTCCAACTTACAGCCTGTATACTGACACTGTCTGAACACAGACTGAGCATATAATGTTAGTATTTTATCCATATTTTTAAAAGCGGTTAATTTTCGTTTCAGATATAGCTTTTAAGCGTTTAGCTTTTTTGTGATGAGAGTCTCATTGTTTGCAGCCTTCCTGATTTTTGTCAGGTGTAATCTGTACCAGAAGCAGTTCTATCACACACTGTATAGCTTCAGGGAGCCTTCGTTAGTTCAAACATTTGACTGAGTAGCATGGAGTGAAGATACAAGTATGTTCATAACTCTAAACAAATTCTATTGCATAACCCAAAATCCCACACAGAGAGAAATCCTGTTCATGTATCCCTCACATCACACCTACAAACACACACAGGTCCACATTCTGCACCAACAGAATTTAACCAAGCTCATGTCTACCACTACATAATTCAATATGTAATAAATCATTTTATCTTTTTTAATAACATATTGAATGTAGCTCACTTCATTTGTAAAGTTCATGCTTTTCTCGACATATTATTAGGCTTACCAGGTCCATGAAGTAAACCTAACTTCTCTTCTTCTCTGCAAACACAATCAGGCTTGCAAGTCACATGGTAACGCAGTACAGTACAGTAACACGGCTATTTTCAACCTGCAGAAAAATCACTGCGTGGCCTAAAGAGTTTACAGCCTAAAGGCTTTCCGCATTTTGAAAACGTCTTGTTGAGATAAGATTTATATATTCACTCAAATATCTCCTAAATGATTTCATGTGTTTATCATATTATACATGTATGCAGCAGCCTGGGAAATTCCCATCTGAATTCTTGCAGGTGGAGAACTAAAAAAGACAAAATTAGTTTTTTCTGCCTATAAAATAATTTTTTAACACCTCAATTTTAAGATATAAAATATTTCACCAAAACAACACGGTTTTGATTCACTTTCAAACCTCGCCCTGACTTTCTTCTTCCAAAGATCATGTTGTCTAAAACCAGTTTAACAAACACAGCGGCACAGACTACATAAAGATGTAAGCCTAATCAGTTCAGTTTGTAATCAGATGGCAGCTGGTAAAATGTTATGGAAGACATTTAGAATGCTATAAATTTACGTCTGAGTGAGATTCGTACAAAGAGAAAGATATTTCAGTGCAGGAACATTCTCAGGACAATATAGTAGAAAATGTGATGATGTGAAGGCTTTTCCAGGCCACCACACAAATGCAGTTGATTAGCATGCATAATAATTGGCTTGAATGAATTAGCCCATTTTAGACTTTCTCGCACTGAGCACTGGGCTGTAGAGCTCATATGTTCATTACACTGAGTGCTCATCAGCACTGTGAGCAGCACTTCAGTCTACATTAAAGATCGGTGTTCCACATGGTGGATCGTGTATGAGGGGGTATGAAATTAAAATAGCACACATCCAACCAGAGTTATTTATCATACAAATATAAAGCAGACAGCTCTGATCTTTACTAACACATCTATCACATCTATCTTTTGGAATCACTGATGCTGGAATGTTTAAATATCTCTGATTGCATCCTTCTTTCTCTCACACATACAGTACAGTGTATGTATGATGAATGGATTTATGGATGGATAGATAGATAGAAATGAGCTAGAAAGCTGGTTTGCTATGTAAGTAGCTAGGAAGATGTAGATAGATAGGTAGGTAGGTAGGTAAACATATATCACAATACAATATATATTCATTATTCTGATGCACATACAAAGTCTCCATCTATTTGTGTGTGTGTGTGTGTGTGTGTGTGTGTGTGTGTGTGTGTGTGTGTGTGTGTGTGTGTGTGTGTGTGCACGCAGATCCGCAACGCAGCGTCGGGGTTGTGTATCGACTCCAAACACGGCTCGACAGGAACAGAGCTCCGTCTGGACAGCTGCCTGAAAGAGGGAGCCGAGAGAACCTGGGCACACGAACAGGTGACTCAGCACTTCTGATTCAGACAGTCCGTGTATCACCAAACACCTTGTTAACACCGTGTTACTGCTGAGTCCTGAATCCTCAGCTCTGTAGCCCCAACACTGTGTTACTGCTGAATCCTCAATGCTCAGCTCTGTAGCTCAGACACTGTGTTACTGCTGAATCCTGAATCCTCAGCTCTGTAGCTAAGACACTGTGTTACTCTTGAATCCTGAATCCTCAGCTCTGTAGCCCCAACACTGTGTTACTGCTGAATCCTGAATCCTCAGCTCTGTAGCTCAGACACTGTGTTACTCCTGAATCCTCAATCCTCAGCTCTGTAGTCCCAACACCGTGTTACTGCTGAGTCCTGAATCCCCAGCTCTGTAGCCCAAAAACTGTATAACTGCTGAATCCTGAATCCTCAGCTCTGTAGCCCAAAAACTGTATAACTGCTGAATCCTCAATCCTCAGCTCTGTAGCTCAAACACTGTGTTACTGCTGAATCCTCAATCCTCAGCTCTGTAGCCCCAACACTGTGTTACTGCTGAATCCTCAATCCTCAGCTCTGTAGCTTAAACACTGCGTTACTCCTGAATCCTGAATCCTCAGCTCTGTAGCTTAAACACTGTGTTACTCCTGAATCCTGAATCCTCAGCGCTGTAGCCCCAACACTGTGTTACTGCTGAATCCTGAATCCTCAGCTCTGTAGCTCAAACACTGTGTTACCCCTGAATCCTGAATCCCCAGCTCTGTAGCTCAAACACTGTGTTACCCCTGAATCCTCAGCTCTGTAGCTCAAACACTGTGTTACTCCTGAATCCTCAGCTCTGTAGCTCAAACACTGTGTTACTCCTGAATCCTGAATCCTCAGCTCTGTAGCTCAAACACTGTGTTACTCCTGAATCCTGAATCCCCAGCTCTGTAGCTCAAACACTGTGTTACTGCTGATTCTGTAGAGTAGCTCATTATACCTGATCCTTATAAGGAAAGCTTAAAAGCTGCCATTAAGAGCAGAATTCAGAAACAAGGACCTAATCTACAGTATACCAGCCACTAAATTCTGGAGCTCTAAAGGCCTGGCTGTGATATAAAGACCCTCATTAACTGGAAGAGCTGTGTTAGATTAGGATTGGATCTAAACACTGTAGGATGTTAGATCTCCAGGAGCAAGGCCACTACAAAACTCATTTGTTCCTGATCAGAATCAGAATTTTTTTAATTATATGAATGCAGAAATTAATTAAATGTAGAAATCAGTGCAGAACATACGGAATAAGAACACAGTGAGGTAGGAGCGAGGTACAGGATACAAGTGTGTATCATCAGCACCGAGTTATTTTTTCTAAAACACTGCAAAAAACAAAAAGTCTTGAACGTAGGTCAGTTTATTATAAAAACAAATATAAGATTATTAAGCTTATATCTAGACATGTTTATACTAATTTCAGTTTTGAAATATTCTTAGTCTCTCGCTAATTTTGCAAATAAGTCAAGCATTCATTTATAGACTGAAGCAAAATTATGAGTACATAATGTCTAAAAATGAACTTAGTAGTCTTATATGTAAGGAATAAAACAGGTCAGGACATGCTGTCATAGGAAACTAATCCAAAACAGGGAGGTGTGATGAAGCAGAATTACTGTTACCACACCGAAGTTGATTATTTTCCTATAACAGCACGTCCTGATTTGTTTTATTCCTCTTATACCACAGTAATTTGCTAATTACAATTTTTTTATTTAATAAAGAACAAGATGTTATACTTTTTATCTGTTGATAATTAAATTTTTTTTTTTGGAATGCCCGCAAAACATTAGTTTCTTTTATCACTTACGTTATAACAGCAATAAACAGTCATCAGCCTCTCTATTTCCTCTCTCCTAAAGTTAGTAAGAGAAAAAAAAATGTTTCATAGAAACCACAAAGTGTAAATTCCTCTGTCCTGAAGACTTTCCTGTGTCAGAAAACATAAAGTTACAGCTTTACAAAAGCACTGACACTGGAGACTCCTTCCATAGACGTTAGCCTTAGATTACGTGGAGCGGCCACCATACAAGTCCCTGTGAATGAGCTGTTACTATAGAAACGCTGACTAGTGATAATTAGAAGGAGCTCATTAATAAAACCTGTGAGTGGTAGCTGCACTACTGTCAGAGATATACTGCTGTTATAGAAAATTAATTAACCCCTTCTGACCAATCAGAATCAAGAATTCAAAAAACACTGTGGAATAAATATTTTATAATAATCTCTTAATAAGTTATAAACTTAAAAGATAAAATATGCCTACAGTATATTCAACAGATTGTTCACTTACTGTTATTTTTTTACACTGAGCTCATAGTCATTATATATATAGTGGAGTTTGGTACACAGGCAGTGTGGGTTAAACAAGGTGCATCCAGAAACACTGGGAAAAAACCTCAGTACTGTAGCATAAACACACAAGAAGATTTAGCAAAGACGCAGAAACAAAGAGGGTTTTAATGGAATAAACTAATGAGGGGCAAAAACAGGCAAGTGAGAACAATCAAGAAAATGAACCTGTGACTAGACAAGCGCAGACTCTTGGTCTGAAATCACTCTCTCAGCCACTCGAAAATGTTAGTATTTTTTATATTTAGCAACGAATAACAAGTTAAACAAGCCAAGACTTGCAACATGCAACATACGTTAATATCGCTTTTCATTTAGACCTGTCGGTTTTTATTAGTGATAGACAGACTGTCAAGAAGCTGTGATAGGTTTAATAACGTGAAGTTTTGCTTCTAACTTGCGACACTTTTGTAGCAGAAAGAACCTTGGCCCATTTTTTTTTTGTCCCAGAATGAATAGAGAGCTCTTAATAGAAGGCAGGAATAAATGAGACACTGTACTGAATATTTACGTACTAGTGAGTGGTCTGGAAATACATCATGATGTGCTGTTACCTAAACAGTCAGAACACGACAAATGATCCAGCAACCTAAAACCACAAAATATATAATATAACAATATATATAATATATAAGTTGTTTTCTGTATTAAATACACCACTAACAAGTACATTCTGGCTTTAGTGGTCATTGAATGTCTTTTTTTATTTATAATAAAAAAAAAAACAATATGGCCCATATTTTTAAATTATTTTAAACTGAAAGAAACCCCTACGTATTGTGGTGCTTAGGGTGGAGGTAATGTGCATCGGTTGTACCATGGATTTAGAATGGGTCATATAATATAATTTGCTCACTCATAATTAAATAAAATACAGTGCACTATATGGTGAGTAGAGAGTGAATTGAGCCACAGGAATAGACTAGAGCAAAACTAAAACCACAATAATGAGCACATGGCAGTGTTGCCATGGCAGCCGAGATATGAAGCAGGACGAAATTGTGGCAGCAGCCTAAGACTCATACACACATAGAGCATATACATGAAAATACAACGTGTAGATAAAACAAAGTCTATCTTATAAAACACGGTCTCTGTGTCTATCTATCAGACACAACCAGATGAGTGTTACACAACAGGAAGTTGCTTTAAAATAATGTGGACTAAATCACTATGCTTATAAAAATAAGTGTATTGCACACATGGAATTCTGTTCCTTTACTGTCTTGTAGTGTAGTGTGCAGTATATAGTCATGGTGAGTAGTGTAGTGTGTATTTTCTGGCTTTCGTTTTAGATCTTCACCTTTGGCTGGAGGGAGGACATCAGGCCCGGGGACCCTCTGCACACCAGGAAGTTGTGTTTCGATGCCATCTCTCAAAGCAGCCCTGTCACTCTGTACGACTGCCATGGCATGAGGGGCAACCAGCACTGGAGCTACCGCAGGGTAACACACACACACACACACTCTGACAATCCACAGTAGTGTTCCCTTTTATCCTAGAAAATCTGTAAATGTATACACTAGTATTCCAGTCATAGAAACTGGAACTAGAGAATAAGAAAATGGACAAAATGTCCTGTAAATATTAGCGAGATTGTGGACCATAGGCTATCAAGCCTCAGGAGAAAATACACTAATATAGAAGAAAGTAGGTTATAATACATAGTTATATTTTAGCCGCCGATGCCCCATTTGCCGCCTGTATTCTTCAGTTTTATTTCAGTAAAACTTTATAACAGCAAGTAAATTTTCCACTATTAGAGAGAGAGAGTCTGCTCTTTCCCAGTTTCATGACAAGCTGCATTTTTTTTTACTGTTATGAACTTCAAGAGAGAAAAATAGAAGTTGCTGAGGGAACAACTGTCTAGAGCCACTGTAATGTAGGGTGAGAACAGGAACTAACTTGTTTAGTTCTACAACATGAAATGTTACTATAAACAGATAAAAAGTATATGTCATTCTTAATGAAAAAAATGGCAGTGTTTGCAAATTACTGTGGTATAAGACGTATAAAACTTTGGGACCTACTGTTATAGGAAGGTTATCATCAAGTCTGATATGGTAGCTGTTACTCTGCTTCATCCCCCCAACTCATCATTATTATTACAGCATGACCACAAGGGTTTTTATTACTTACATACACAGTAGTATACAAGATACATGTTACTACACTCACTAATACACTTACTCACCAGTAACACACACACACATTTTTTCTTTCATTGATTAGCTTTATATAACTACTGGGTTTGGTAAGAATGGATTTTTGCAGTAAAGACAGTATTGATTCTCTACTGAGAAACAAGTGAATATCAACACAAAAAAATAATGAACTCATTTGAGCTACATAATGCTGGACTGTAATTATGCTTCCTCTCCCACTTCACAGAGGTGCATTAGCAGGGCGCATTAAGGGGTGGACAGATAAATAACATACCCCAGTGATCCACTTTTACAGCGTATAGTGCTATAGTGTATTTTTATGTGAAATATGCTCGCCTCCTCGCTCAGAGCGTGCTCAATAATGCCGAGCTCTTTGTGGCACTGCTGCAGGCTTAGAGCAGAAGCAGGTGGACGCTTTATTACGAAGAACCCAGCGCAGCCGTGCTCTCTGCTCCGAGCGCACATTACAGCTCGCCCATAAATGATGGAGGCTGATGCTGTGGTCGTGTTCCTCCTGCCTCCCAGCAAGATAATATGAGCGAACAGCCAGCTATTTCCTCTCTCCGAGGGCATGAAGGGCCCGACTAGAGAAATCACCGTCATTGTAGGATAGGTCAATGACGGCACCGCACAAAGGCAATATACACTTGAAAGGACAGAGGTGGAGGCTGGTGGCGGAGGAGCCTGAGGCACATGGAGCAATAAATCAACCGGGAGAGAGCAGAAGGGAGCTATAGCCCGCGCCTTGAGGCATCTTCCTCTCCTTCCCCTGTCTCTGCTTTATATTCTCACTTCCTTACATGTATATATACACACACAGAATCCTTAGCATAGACTTTCCTTTCTCTCTCTCTCTCTCTCTCTCTCTCTCTCTCTCCCTGTATGCACTCTTACTGGTGCTTTCACTGAGATTTCTCACTAGGTTGATTCCCAAGCTCCCATCCTCAAACCATGAAATGAAGTCAGCGTTAATGATTAAGGAGGGGCAGAAAAACGAAGGTTTTGGTCCCTCAGTTCCATCCCTGTAATCTGACTGAAGGGGAACGGGAGATAAGAGCAGGATTAAACCCCCTGTGCTTCTTCTTTCCTTACGGTTATTTATTTATTTAGCATATCTCTGTTTTTTATTAAATTTCTCTTCTCTGTCTCCTTTCGTGTTTGCAGGATAAGTCTCTTTACCACCCAGTGAGTAGCGGTTGCATGGACTGCAGCCCCGCCGATAAGCGAATTTTCATGAACAAGTGCAACCCTGAGTCGGCAACGCAGCAGTGGCTCTTCCAGAGAGTCAACATCACCATTCTGGACAAATTCAACAGCGCCACCACTTCCTAGGACCCTCAGAAACACAGCCAGCCAGTGGACTGGCTCCCAGAATCCTTAGCGAGGGGGGTAGATTTACTTAGTGTCTGAGTGTGGCCCCCCCTACCTCCTCCCCCTCCTCCCAAATGCCCACAAGTGCAGGAGCAGACGAGGAAGGGGCGGCTCGTGAGCAAGGGAATTGGGATGGGGCCGAACCTGGAAGACTGATGGAACACTCAGATGGCTTGCAGGTTAAGGAGAACCTGTTCACAGCCAACCTCTCTCTCTCTCTCACTCTCTCTCTTTCTGTCTTTCTCTCGTTCTTTTTGCAGCTTGGCCCCAGTCATTTCTAACACACTGAACAACAGTGCTCTGTTTAAATATTGTTCCTCCTCACTCTATCGATATCGCATGGTGGATTTGTACTATACCAGAGACTGGAAGTGACGTTTTAGCATCTCTGTGTGGTTCTGAGGAGGTTTGTTCGAACTGTATATTTATTTCTATTTATTTGGTCGTATTTTTTGCGAGGATAAGTTATTATGTGTGTAATTGACTTTGTTTTACCTCTACCAAGGGTAAAGCTAGAAATCAGATTTGCCCCACGGAGTTGGAGATGACAGGAGTAAATGTTTTTCTTTTTTTCACAGAGAATCATGCCCCTTCCTGCCCCAGTTCCTACCATCTAAATTCTAAATAAAGCAAAAAACAATGAGTAAGAATGTGTGTGTAGTTATAGACTCATTTGCTCAGAAATCCATATTCTCGTTATTATACAGAGAAATGATTTGAAATTATTCATTATTTTTTCCTGTCTGTCTATACAGTTTTTTTTTAAACAAGACATTAAATGTGAGTTAAAAAAAAAACAGATATCACAATTAATCCTCGCCAGTTGATTGCTGATATTTTCTGTACTGGACCTTGCATGTATTTATGCAAATGAGGCTTTGTCTAATTAAATATGCATACATTTGCATACTAAAGAACACCAGATCAGATGTTGTTATAATTAAAATTTTATTATTATTTATTTCACTGCAAAGCCTTGTACAGAATAGCTTGTTGGAATATAATTTTTTAAATATCGTTTAATCAGAAACATATCCTACACTGTTAAGCAAAATGTTTCACTCTATTTTTCAGTATAAAATGTAATGTAAATCCAGCAATAGGCAACATTTTGGGAAAATACTCTGTTATGTCCTTCTAATTAGGGATAGAGAGTTTTGTTTTCTACCTGTAGTGAGTTTCCATACGTAAAGATGTGTCTCCCTCTGCTGGTCATTTCGGCACAGTACACCGCAGTCTCGTTTGTTCCCTGCACTGGCAGGTGCACAAGTGTTCAGTTTCCTTTTTTATTTATCAAATCTATTTATTAGAAGATCTATAAAATCACCCAATAATCAGTGCAGTGTTGCGTGAGCTGTTAGTTTTGATTAAGGTCTCAGGTGATCCTGTGAGTCAATCTACACCCAAACAGAGCCAGGCCTCGTGGTGTGATAGACACCCGCTGTATTTATACATTCGTCTCCTAAACACACAGCAGGTGTCTACTGAAAACCATGAAAGCTGCTCTGGAGTCTGGATCTGATTCAGGTGCTTGTGTGGGTGCGTCCTGACTGACAAACCGTTCTATTCTGAGGAAGGAAAACATCAACAGGATCAAGTGTGTAATTCCACCATGTGTTTACCTGGAGGCACTGAGCACCAGATCCAACACTACTTCCCTTCATAGCCACACAGCACTGATCACAGTACAGCATTTTGGATGTTTTTTGTCTTAAAGAAATATTGCAGTATGTTTTATGTTTTTTTTTTGTGCTTTTCTATGTAGATGAAGAATTTCCCTGTTCTGGCAAAAGAAAAAAAAATGCTAGTTATTTTCTCTAAACCCTGGTTAACTGCCATCGATGGTGAAAATCATCTGGATACACACGTGTGTGTGCACACATTCTGAGACACTCCATAAAGTCACCTAATGAAGTATGATGCAGTATTTACAATAAACGCTGCTGTCATATAGCCATCCTTTCCTGGAATTTTCTTGCTGAACCCATGCCACTTCCTAATGACAAGGAGCCCTGGTGATTATCCAAGATTCAGAGAAACCTCAGTTACAAGTGTATTTCACCCCTCCTAACCACCAGAGGTGCTGTAAATCTCCAGAATAATATATGCAAACGTCGGGCTTCATATATCAGTCTTATAGTTTTGTGTATATGTTGTTCACAGGTCAAACCAAAATAAAAATCCCTTCCAGATCCCTTTTCAAAAGCTTCTGTAAGATTTTCCTCATACACATGTCGATAAATGTCAGCCATCCGTAAATTGCCAGCAACACCTTCAAAACTCCATAAATGGGCAAAGCTCACAGAGCTGGAAATGACAACTAAATGTTAAAAGAGACACTTCCTTAACATGGCATGTGCTAAATCATCTGGCTACCACAGACACAGACAAACTGTTACTTCTTTAACAGTGTGCCATTACTTTTACCCTCATTGAATAGCTAGTCTTATTTGACTTAATTTATGGATTTGTTTTGGATTGCTTTCTTTGAGTCATGAATACCACATTTCTTGTTTAAATGCTCATGCGAATGATTTACGAATACATTTCTTTGTATCCAACTTGATAAATGAGGCCCAATGTCAGGAGGAATGGGACTCAGAGATGAGAGATAATCAGAGGTAATCACTGCACTCACATCACTAGAGAAGTGTCTTGGGAATTGGACAGCGCAGTGTAGCGCAGCGCAGTGCAGCGCAGCGAGGTGAACGCCTCTCTGTTCGTTTGGGGCAGCGGGTCTTCTTGAGGAGGAAGCCACCAGTGTGTTCCATCCTCTAACAAAAACAGTAGTGGAAACCAAGGTCTTGCCATCTTGAAGTCATGAGCAGGACTCTGGGGCCTCTGGGAAGAATCAGCGACCTCAGATCCTGAATCATGTATTTCAGCTGATCCAAGTTGTTCATTTTGCTTAGAAAATGGCTGAGGCTGCTTTCTCGGCTTCTTGTTATGTTTATCAGTCTTCACCAGTGTGGGCGTTTGCAATTAGCAAGCTGTTTAGGCTGCAGGGTCTGGGTCAGATTTGACTCTGAATCATGGTCTAAATCTGCCAGTCGAGAGCGCTGTGTCAGCATCACCGCAGAGTCGGCACAGGAGATATCTGAGCCAGACACTGGTCAATGCCGAGGCAGTGAGCACATAACTTTGGGGTCCAGAGAATTCAGACACTGCATGAGCACGAGGCTCGCCGCATGGCTCAGTTAACCACCAGGTGTATCGTGGAAGAACAAGGAGTCCATTATACCATTTTCTGTGATGCTGAATCAACTCCAGCACCAAAGCTGAGTATTAGCAGAAATCTAGATAAAGTAGCAGACCAAACCAAGAACAAGGGGTGGTATGGTAAGAGAAAACCACTCAATCACACTAGTGATATGTAGCCGCAGGCACCCTAGTCATTACCTTTGGGATACTCTGAGCAGATAGCACTGAGGGCGACCCAACATGGTACAGAGTGGTGAACAGCCATGAGTTCAGCCACAGTATTGGAAGTTGGCAGAATTCAGCTAACTTATGAGACTCAGTAGTGGAGTAGTGTGGTATGGTGAGGGAAAGCCATTCAACCATGCTAGCAGTATGTAGCCTCAGAGCCACTGCTAGGCTTTACAGTGGGGGATGTGAAATACTCTGAAAAGAAGCAAAGAGTCCCACAGAGTTTTACTAGAAAAGAGCTCATGATGTATGAAAAAAATACACTCTCCATGAGAGAAGAGAAGAGAGGAACTAATAGGAGTCTAACTCCAGCTTTGGAGCACAGGTTACCTGTAGTGACAAGCTGCTCAGCAGATAGGTCCATACAGTGTACAGGTGGTCTGACGTGTATGAAGAGAAGAAGAAAGGGAAAGAAGTCTCTCTGACTGCAGCTTTTGTTGAAAATACTGCGTCATACATCAACGTGTGCACACTTGCAGAAGGTATCCAGGTGATTCTCACTGCTTCTGCACGTTAGGAGGAGTGAAGCAGTACTTTTTTATGAACTGAGAATTTTGGTTCACAGTCCTGACTTTAATTTTTCTAATAGTTTTATGAGCTCTAGCAAATAGCATAGGCACCAGAGTAGTCGGGGGAAGAGATGTAGCTGGGGCAGCAGGAGAAGATGGGATACTTCGAGTAGTATTTTCCTTTGTTATTTCTTGTTAATTAAATAATCCTAGTGCTTACCTCATGTATCCAAAAGCTACAATTTACAATTTAACCTGTATTTTAAATTAAAAAAAAAAAAAAACCCTAAAGAATGGTTCTACTATTTATAAAGAAGGGATAAATACAGACCTAAAGGCTAATAAAAAAAAAAAAAAACCTCAAACTGATTTGTTCACTATCATTATCCATAACTGGTGTGTTTTAAAATCTCTGCATCTAATCATGAAGGGATCAGAAAGTTGTGCTGAGCTTTTGCGTTATCTTTAAGACCACTTATAGTCTAAGGACACTTCATCTCAGATTTATGTGTTAATGTGTTTGATCATATTATTTGTTCACTTGCTCTTTATCTACATAAACATTAATGCAAACACACATCTGTTGTGATACACCTGCGATTAGAACCCACCCGTTTTGAAGCACTTCTAAGAGGAAACAGGATCCTCCACAGAAAAATACAGATTAGATGAGGGTTCAGTTAGTGGCATTTATAACTAATACTATGTCATTATAATTCTGGACACTGATCTTCCGCTGACCAGTTCACTTGACATATGCCAGCTCATCCATTTTCACAATTTATCTTCAGAGTTGGGTTTTGAAAAGTGTTTTATTGCAGATACTGTATTCAGGAAGCATGTGTGTATGAGTTGTAACTGAAATATAATTTAGAGCCATTTTCACCTGCTACTTCTGTTATTAGTCTAAATGAAGTGCTGCATGGTGTGTTATAATTATATGGACTAGTGTTTGGGTCAGAGTGTCATATTCACATTTTTAATGGCTTGAATCTAAATCTGATATGCTAATTATTACAGGATAAATGGGACTCGTTCACAACTAGTGGCAATTTAGAGTCACCAATCCTCCTACTGGATTGTTTTTGGGAGATGGGAGGAAACTAGAGAACCTGGATTAAACCCACACAGACACAGGGAGAACATGTGAGAATCGTCCCTGGAGCTGTGAGGTACTCACTGTACCACCAGGCCACTCTGCAGAAAATGTTCAGAACTAAAACCGCCATTCTGAAAGATCAACAATTTTCTGATTTAGTGAACTCACATCTCTTGTTTTCGCTCTGAGATAGTCTTGGGATAGAAACTTTCATGACTTCACCACCAGCGGTCCACCAGAGGGCAGTACACTGACACTAGAGCTGCATTATACTTCATGTTTTATAGTAAAAGTAATTCAGATAAAAAATAATGGAGCACTGTAAAACATCCTTGGTGTAAATATAAAGATCCACATATAACACATTAACATATTTGGTGTAAATATGTACATCCAAAGCTGCTTTGTGAGAAAGTCTGCTGTTAAAAGAGCCAGACAAATAGCATAGAATTTCATTGAATGAACTGGTTTAACTTTACTTAATGAATCTGTGAAATTGTCCATTAAGAAGTTCAAAGCAGCAGCTTAGAGGGAATCATCATTGCAAATCAAAGTTCTTCTGACTGGTCACTTTTATCCTGTGATGAAACATTTCTGTCCTGATGGGCATGGTCTCCTTCAGAAAGACTCCCTGATGGGTTAATGAGGATGAAAATGATGGCAATCATATGTTATGGCCTTCACACTCACCACATCTCAGCCAGATTATGGAGCGATGTTCACCACCACCACCACCACCATCAAAACATAAACAGAGAGAAGATCTTTTTTTGGAAGAGCGGTGTTCATTGCTCCAGTACAGTTCAAGAGATATGTAGACTCTATACCAAGACTTGCCTTAATTTATCACCTGTGTGTGTGTGTGTGTGTGTGTACGTGTGTGTGTGTGTGTGTGTGTGTGTCTGATGTTGCAGTTGAACCAACCAGTAGGTAATCTGTATTTGTCCTTCAAACAGATCTACATGTATTCATTCATGGACAGCTGTGTGTAGCCATAAGATTGAGCAAACATATTATTATATCCGTGTGCTCAGACCAGTATCCGTGTATGTTTAGCCATGAGATTACGTGGCGCATACACACACACACACACACACACACACACACACACTCACTCATTACAACTTTTGCCTGGGGCAGTAAAACAGCTTCTGCTTGGGTTTCATGATTCACGACTCAATTGAATGAGTCGATTCTTTCGAACAAACCATATTAAGTGAATCGAACTATGTGCGATTTGATTGGTTTGATCATTCAGAGATTTATCCAGAAATAGTGCAGGCCACGAGATTTTCAGTCCTGGGGATCTCCTTCACATCATGCCTCATAGTTTCCCTGCCTCAACAAAACTGATCCATTTCATTAGCTCATTATAAAACCTGAAATAAATTGGATTAGGAGTGCTAGAGCGGAGAAAGCTCAAAAATGTTCAGTCCTACAATTTTAATCCTAATAGTTTCAGACTGTCTGTTTGCCCAAACAAACAAATCAATCAATCAATCAAACAATCAACCAATCCTCTCTTTGTGTTATTCCTTGCAGCTAAAATGGCTTTAATATTTCACAATGCATCTTAACACATTGTAACTCACAGTCAGCACTCTGTAAGTCAAAGAATAGGAACACAGTGGGGAAAAAAGTCCAACCGTGCACGATAAATTATATATTTTTAATCACATATTATGCATTTGACTATTTAGCACCTGAATGTTTTACAGCGTAGCAACAATCACTAACATTTAGGTGCTAAAGTTTACCCTAAGTTACCCTAAACTAAAGACAACACAGTACCTCATGTCACTGAAAACAGCCTCTGTGTAGGAAAGACTGCCAATCTTAAAGCCTACAATGTTCCCCCTGATTTAACGTACTCCACTGCTGCATACAAATATGAAAACTGGAAATTACAGTTATAGATCAGACTGTGGTCACTGAAAAATTTCCCAATGTTCAACACAGTTTTGGCAGTTTTATCGCACAATCCACGTGTTAATAGTGCACTGCAATATCAGAGAATTTCCACTGTGAAAATATTAAACGAAAAAATTACACAATTCCAGACAAAGCTTGAGTTGAGAGGACAAAAGTGTTACAGCAGGTAGCGTCGCTGCCCGACAGTTCGAGGGTCCTTGATTCGATCCTGAGCTCAGGTTACTGTCTGTGTGGAGGTTCACATGTTCTCCCATGTCCATGTGGGTTTCCTCTAAATTGTGTCTAGGTGTGAATGTGCATGTGTGTGTGTGTCTGTGGTGCCCTACGATGGACATCTCATCGAAGTTATATTTGCACCTCAGGCACGGGATACGCTTTGGATCCACCAGACCCTGACCAGGATAAACTGATTAATGAAGATGAATGAAAGGCACATAGGCTTTTTTTTTTTTTTATTCATTTAAAAAAAAACTGTTGTTGACTTTAGGTGGACCTACAGTGGGACTGTTCTTCACTGCACACCATCAGACAGTTAAGATGTCCACATGCACATTGCAGAAGACCTCATCTTGAACCCTGTTCCCCCCTGTCCAAAAAAAAGAAAAGAAAAAAAAACCCAGAAGCATGTCTGATTCTGATCTGCAGCAATTTCATATCAGATCAGACTCAGTCAGATGAGAATTAATGCAACTTACTTCCATGGCTCAGTGAACTTGACTAGTACACACACACACACACACACACACACACACATGCTTCGACTTATTGTATGTGAATCGTTTGTCCCGAATGACTCGTTCAAACAAGGAACCGATTCATCTGCGATTGACTCTCTCTCTCTCTCTCTCTCTCTCTCTCTCAGTTGCAATAAAGGAAGTGTGGAAGAGTCACAGAGGGTTCCCGCACACGCCAGGGCTAGCAGTGAGCAGTAAGCTAGCTCTGGGTGGATCAGGAGGGTGTTGAGGGTTGTGTCAGCACCACAGCTTGCACCATGAGGCTGAAAGTCGGATTTATTCTCCGGAGTTTGTTAGTAATCGGCACATTTTTGGGGCTGGTGTTGCTCTGGTCCTCTCTGTCTCCAAAACCCGGCGATGAAACCCCTTTCGGCAAACCCGTGAGTGCCTTATTCACTTATTCTCTTATTTCTGATCATATTTTATTTTATTTATATTTATATTAATACATATGGCAGCCATTTGCATTTTGTCCGCTGAGTCTATCTGAGCGTCTAGCTAGCAAACGTCAACATGCTAACAAGCTAACCGTGTCGTTGTCATGGAGATAGCTATCTGAGCTAGCCGTGAGATCAGTATGAATAACAGATTACTGTTTAACAAAAATAAAATGTAATAGTTAATGTATGTTAATGCTAAACAGGCCTTTTAACAAAGTTGAGCGTTATATTTTGGATTACAGTTACGTATCTAATATGCAGTTTGTTAGCTAAAGAAGCTAAGCTAAGACCATGTAGGCATCATGCAGGATCTCAACCCGGAAGTATGTATGTATATATAAAATAAGTAAATAAATAAATACAACAACAGTGAATTAAAAATAACCTCTTTTATAATTTAGCTGTCATATACCTAAATTAGTGGTGTACAACCTTGCTCTTTTAGTCCTCATGATAACTTTCTGCTCCACATCACCCAGAACTTAAATCATTACACTCATTTACTCATTTATTCATTTATTCATTTATTCATCTTCATGAAACACTTTGTCCTGGTGACTGTGGATCTGAAACCTATCCCAGGAACACTCTGCTTAAGGCAGGAATACTCCCTGTACACACACACACACACACACACACACACACACACACACACACACACACACACACACACGTACACATCTCTGAGCAGATCCGAGCCAGCAGTCCACCTACTGACATGTTAATGGGAGGTTGGAGGAAACCGGAGAACCCGGAGGAAACCCAGACAGACCCGGAGAGAACACGTGACACTCCAGACAGCTCCAGGAGATTGGCATCATTTTATTTATTTAATTGCCTAAGACACACAGTTTTATATGTTTAATCATAGTGTTAATTAATGATTAACTCAGCAGTAACATGTTGAGGAATAAGACGCTGTGCGTGTGTGTGTGTGTGTGTGTGTGTGTGTGTGTGTGTGTGTGTACGCGCGCGCGCGCACCTTCAGTAATGAGAGTTAAGGCTGAATCATCAAAGGACGCGTGGGACAGTTTTGACAGCACAGCGTTAATCACATCTCAGAACGGCGTGTAAGCTGGTTAATCATATTCCAGCATTCCTTATTCCTTATTCCCATTCAGAGTGACTGCCTACAGGTACACACTGCAGGTACGCCTTGGACAAGAAAGCCCAAAGCAAAGATTCTTTCAGTAAATCAAATAAATTCATGTTCCTCTGCGTCTGCAAGACCAGGCAGTCTCTGATTTATTTATTACATCTTTTAATCTGAGAAGTGGTCTATTATGCAAAATCTTCCTTCCTTCATTTAATGACGTGCAACATATCTTTTTAAATCTGAGAATTGGTCTAATACTCACAGTACAGTGCTTACTGTAATATCCTACTTTCTTTACACACACACACACACACACACACACACACGCACATAGGGTGTCCCAGAAGTCTCCATATATAGCAGAAATTAACACTTTTAAGCAAAATGTAACTTTATTCACAAAACATCCTCTACATGAGAAGTTGCCATTTCTTTGTAAACACACACGGAGTCGTCTCTCCCAACTTTGGCTCCCAGTCTGGCGAGAGTGTGTCTTTGTGTGTGATGTGCTCGCCATTTTTCCTGTTAAAGTCCATCACAACCTTGTGACAGCTTCCTGGTCCAGCCATGAGAATGATTTCAATACATCTTCTTTTGTCAAAGACATTCTTAAAGTCTATCTGAAATTATATATACATACATATACATACATATATAAACTAAGTATGAAAAACTTTGGAAGACATTTGGAAGACACAACGACACACACGGACACCTTTTGCTACCTCCTTGGTTTCTGGTTGAAAAGGGTTAAAATCTATACTTTTATTTTAAAATTTATCCACAAAAAAACCTTTGGGTGAATTGTTTGTATCGGCAAAAGAGCAAGAAGAAAGAAATAAAAGGGTTTTTTTTGGACCTCATTTAAAGAAGGCAGTTTATGACGTCTGGCAAAGTTAGAACAGATATGTCAAGAAGAAATGGAGGAGGAGGGAACAGGGGCCGTGCGAATTGTTCGAGAATATCCGGGTCATTGTGGAAAAGCGATACACACACTTCTGAACTTGTTTCATTCTCCAGTGTTAATATAAATTAACATGCACGATTTGAGCATTTTTCTTGCGACAATAAAGGAACTTCTGTGAGGCCTAACTCACTGTGAGCAAGTCGTATACATTTCTTTGTCCTCTCCATTTGTTTGTGATGTTATATAACATTTTTTCCACACAACTCTATCTTTTAAAACCTGTTCAAATATTGATGTGAGGATAAAATGTGTAGCAGCAAATCCCTCGCTTGTTCTTCAGATTAAACCGATCTTGCGACGGCACGTTTATTTCTGTTTTTATTCATTTATTTTTTTTAATGTCTGATCTCTAGTTTTTCTAATAACATCATCATCTTTGTTCACCGTGACGACACTCTCTTATTTTCAGGAAGTAAGAGAAGCCCAGAACCCCGTCCCGAATCTTCCGAATGGCGTCGGAGATCAGTTCAAGGCCGTGGTGCCCTGGCCTCATGTGGAAGGAGTGGAGGTGGACCTGGAGGCCATCAGGCAGAGAAACGGAGGAGAAAAGCCGAACCCGAAGTTCAGAGCTCAGGACCAGCAGAACATCATTCAGAAGCAATACATCACATTTAAACCCCACACTAATATCTACTCGGACCCGGTTCTGCGCAAAGGGATCCTGGGCAACTTTGAACCCAAGGAACCAGAGCCTCCAGGGGTCCCCGGAGGGCCGGGAGAGGGCAGCAAGCCGTTCATTCTGGGAGCTGAGTATAAAGACTCGGTGCAGGCCAGCATCAGGGAGTTTGGATTCAACATGGTGGCCAGCGACATGATCTCACTGGACAGGAGCATCGGTGACTTACGGCATGAAGAGTGAGTATCGGAGTGCATTTGATATGTTGCTAACACTTGACATTTTCAAAGTGAAAGGCTTTTCTTTTTCTCCATCTGTTCCCTTGTTCATAATTCTTAACAGGACTGTAAACATGTTGGGCTTTGAGATACCTGACCAGAAGAAATGCATATCTAAAAAAAAAATCTTAAAAAAAAAAAAATGTCTAGATGCAGCCACAGTAAGTCAGGGAGAGTCAGCTCTTTCTCTTCTTCTTTTTTTTTGCACTTTCACTCCCTTTTTTTTTTTTTTTTTTTTTCTTTCTCTCTCTCTCTCTCTCTCTCTCTCTCTCTCTCTCTCTCTCTCTCTCTCTCTCTCTCTCAACCACAAATGCTTATTTTACATGTAACCCTCCGGGTCTTCAAGGTGAAGAACGCAGCTGCTTTTAAAAAGTGCTACCACAGGCTTTTTTAAAAAAAAATTTTTATAAGTAAAAAAGTAAAAAGTAAAAAAAAAAAAAAAAAGAAAATGTAAACTTGTACCCAAAACAAACAAGCAAACAAAAAAGTGTTGAATGACCATTGGTGCTTTTTTAAATCAGGTTGCAAAATTATGGGTCAGGCAACAAAAAAATTGAGATTTACATCATTTTGAATCAACAACATTTAATTACCAATAGTTATTGTAGCAGTGGAACTGAACATACAGTATCACCTTGTGTACTTTTAGGTAAATAATGTGACGTCCCCTTGAACTGAGTCACACGTCAAAGTCAAAGTCACACAAGCAGCTCTCGTGACTTTCAAACTCCTCGTCACTAGACTCTATTTCCTCTACATTACTGATGATGATAAATCTAATCTAGAGAGCAAGTCAGGCTATTTAGCAAATACTAGCTAGGGCGATGTAGAGCACTAACCGCACTATTGTGCGAGCTGAGAGACGTTTGCGAAGCCCAGGTGAGACAGGAAGGCAGGCATTTCCACCTGAGCAGGGCCAGTGACATTCCCTCTGACTCAGGAGCTAACAGCTTTAACCTGACACAAGTCCAGGCGCTTTAACTTCAGTGCTAACAGGTTCTTCGATTACTGAAGGAGCTCTCACCGGTGTGGTGTAAAACCTGCTGTTCTCAACGGAGCTCAAGCTGGATACGAACGGCTTTATTCGTAGATCATTCATACAAGTGTTTACAGAGGAAATTTGGTATTCAAAAAAAAAAAATTCAGAGAGATGTTTGTATCCTACTCATGCTCCTGAGTGAGTAAATCTACACATAACAAGGCTAACTAATGTAAACCTCGACTATAAATCATCGAATTTGTATGGAGTGCTGCACTTTTATATCTGGAATATACTGCTGAGGTTAATTTGCTTATTTTTATTACGTATAAAGCATTTAGCAGACGCCCTTATCCACATCGACTTAGAGCTTCTCAAAAACACATCCTCGTGCTAGTTCATTAGGTCAGGCATTTTGTGAAAACCAGTCGTTGTATATTACTGGCATTAATTAAAGAATAAAATAAAGAAAGCGAGCCAACACAAACCCGTAAATTTAGTCAAATAAAAGAATCAATCATTCATGGCAAATGAAATGGCACTATATAAACAGAGGTCTGCACAGAGCCATAATCCGTAAACAAACGCCTCAGCTGACGGTAGATTCAGCACTCGCTTAGAGATGAGTCAAAATAACTTCCACTTCTGTCTTCCACACTTTACCCTGATCGTTCATTTCGTGCTCTCAGCTGTCTGTGTGCGTTACCTTTTATGGTATTTTGTGGGTGTCGCTACATGCAAATGAGCTGTGCGGGTCAGGAACGCACCTTTGCTTTGCCTTTCCGAAACTTGTAAAGTAAAGTAAATCTGAAGGAAAATTTTACTTCGATTTGGCTTCTGCAAACACTTATACGCAACTTTACTAAAAGCCCAGTGTTTTTAAGTGGTAATGTTTATGCAACCATTAAAAAAAAACAGATTGTCCTCGTGTGCATTCTTCATAATGAGTAGCAACTTGTTTGTTTCCAATGCACCTTTTTTTTTCTCCTTTATGAAAGTATATCATCATCATCATCATCATCATCACTGAGCATAACAATACACTGAGTTCAGAAAGCCAAGTGGCTAAATTCCATAGCATGTGTGTAGCGTTTCAGCGTTCAGCATGGTGCTTTTCACCCCTTAATTTGCTGTATAAATGAATTATCCAGAAAGCTCAATATCACGTATGAAAATGTATTCAAGGCCTGAACAATAGGATCAGGAGCAGTTCTTTCATTTGGTTTGCAGTTATGGAGTTTTTGAACATTAACTGAGCGCTCACACCTTTGTAGACTCTGTGCCTTACGTTAAACCACACCCTGATTTCAAACAAATGCCTTTTCATGTTACGTTGCACAATGCCATATCGTGCAGGTGTGGAAGAGATGAGTGGGTCAGTAAGCACAGATTCACTGCTCAGATGGTGGCTTTTCAGACACTCTCTCACTCTCCTTTTTTATTTTTTTTAAAAATAAATATAATGTATAAATGTATGGCTAATATGACTACAAATGCAGCCCGGTTATATAAATCCCCCCGCTACCGGTTGTTTGGTGGTAAATCTGTCACTCTCTCCTCCTTGTACTAATGGAAATATTGGGGTTATTTGACTGTAATTACCCCCCTAACACACTAGGCACGGACTAAAGAGACCGAAATGAGCAATCGGCTGTTTTGTAGCACTCCCAACTTTTGGAAGAAATGCCACCCTGTCATGTCGGTATACACTGCATTTCGTAGATCCGATTAAACTTAAAGGCGTGGAATTTCTTTCAGCACATTTCTCTGTGAAACAGGATATTCAGGCGTGAACTAACTGAATTGACCTGACTACAGGAAGTGAGCCAAACATGACGTGTGTGTTGGGCAGCAGCATGTTTTTGTAGACGTGAGCTGCTAAACTGAGCCAAAGCACAGAGCTGTAGCACTGCAGAAATGCCATGTGTGTAGGAGGCTTGGGCCAACGACCAAAAAAAAACTGAATGCAGTACATGAAATGGTCTAAACTGGTTGTTTATATAATTATGTAATCATTTGTTTAGAGCTGATTTATTTTCCTTTTTTTTTTCCACTGTTACTGCATTTCTGACCAGTGAAAGAGTTATCAGCTCTACACTCGGTTAGCTATTCGTGGCCTTGGGTGGGAGGGGCATTCTCGCTCTCTCTATCGCGCTCTCTCTCTCTCTATTGCTCGCGCTCTCTCTATTGCTTGCGCTCTCTCT
>CM040977.1:3163124-3209010 GCA_022985145.1 Pangasius djambal | reverse complement strand
ATATATATATATATATATATATATATATATATATATATATATATATATATATATATATATATATATATATATATATATATATATTAGTCCTCCAGTGCTTTATTCCCTTACATAAATGATCAGTTGTGCTTCACTTGTGTGTTTTACTTTAGCATATACAAATTAAGCCTAAAAGAGAAACCCTTTATTGTTACATTGGTGCAAGAGGATTAAATAATAGCTTTCTCTCTCTCTCTCTCTCTCTCTCTCTCTCTCTCTCTCTCTCTCTCTCTCTCTCTGTGTCTCTGTCTCTCTCTCTTTAGCTCACCTGAAGGAGAGGTTAGAGGAATACATTAAGCAGTGGAACGGCCTGGTCAAGCTGTTCCGCAATGAAAAGAGAGAAGGACTGATCCAGGCCAGGAGTATAGGAGCACGCAAAGCCGCTCTGGGACAGGTACTGTGTGTATGTGTGTGTATGTGTGTGTATGTGTGTGTATGTGTGTGTATGTGTGTGTATGTGTATGAGAGAGAGAGGGAGCACGCTATAGACAAAGCTGTTAATGCAAGCCCTAAATGTCTTTATCTCTGTGTGATTGTGTGTGTGATCATATCTATCTTTCTTCAGGTGTTAATCTACCTGGATGCTCATTGCGAAGTGGGGATAAATTGGTACGCTCCGCTTGTGGCCCCCATATCCAAAGACCGGTACGGCTATTTGAACTCCCCCTGATCAATTATCATCACTAACTGAATGAATGATGTTTACACTGATTATTTTTGACATTGTACATTTGAATACTTTCTGATATGCCCTGATGCACTTACCCAGCACAGTACTGCTGTTTGAATATATTTACTTCCTTGTGTTTGACATTAACTAGATTTGTCTATTTGAGGTCAATGCAGGATTGCTTGAACGTGCACTGCAGAAGTCTGAATCCTGACTCGACCACGATAACGTGTAACTTTAAGAATGTATTCAGACCTGAAGTGGCGAAGCCTAACCTAATAATTAGACAGCGGTCGGTTCTTCCTGTCCGCTGCGCAGCATAACATGGCCGTTGTGTTGTGATGTTGACGTTTTGCAGAACGGTTTGCACAGTGCCTCTGATAGATTACATAGACGGCAATGATTATACGATAGAGCCTCAGCAGGGAGGGGATGAGGACGGCCTGGCGCGAGGAGCCTGGGACTGGAGTCTGCTGTGGAAAAGAGTTCCACTCAACAGCAAGGAGAAGAAGAAGAGAAAGCAAAAGACCGAGCCTTATCGGTAAACACAGTCGATGCTCAGCATGGTCATTAAAACCCCTGTCTCTCTCCTGTGTTGTGTGTTTCCCCTTCCATCCTGTGGCTGTGATTGTGTATGAATGCGTGAATGTGTGTGTTTGCATGGATTGTGCCCCTTCCTATCCCTCCATCTTCCATTGCTGGTGTTAGAACGGTGTGCACGGTGCCTCTCATTGACTCCATTAATGGCCAGACCTACGCCATTGACCCCCAGGGTGGGGGGGACGAGGATGGCTTTGCCAGAGGAGCATGGGACTGGAGCATGCTGTGGAAGCGCGTGCCACTCAGTAGCCGAGAGAAGGACATGAGATTAACTAAAACCGAGCCTTATCGGTAATTCACAACTTAATTCCAAGATAATCGGTGATGATACATAATGATTTGAGATTGGTGGTGGGCATGTGCATTGCGCTTTTAAACTGAATCCTCCAAGATTGGCTAAGCTGTTTAACAAGGTGAACAGTTAACCTCCAAAGTATGACTGCTGAACTGTAACGTAATATATAATAATTATTTACTAATGACATTAACACAAATAATACCAATTACTTACATAATTACTTTACAAAAAAAAAATCTTTACACTTTCTAACATTGCATGTAATCATCTTCATCCTAGGGAAACCCCCTAATCACTGTACTTTGAGTAAAGAAATGGTTTGGTGAAAAGTGTTAAACGTATTATATAAATATCTGCCTCAAACCTCGTCCAGTTCTTCAGTGAGACTTAGTGTGACCTATAAACATGAACAAAACTTAACAGTGTAGCTGAATGGCTGGAACATTATGAGGGTCGTCAGAATCAAGCTATTTATTTATTAGTAATTAGTTGCTTGGGATCAAGCATGCAGAATTTCTTTTACACCAGAGTGGTATAAACCTCAAAAGTGCTTGCCTTATCCATGTCCAGGAGCCATGGGAGCAAAATTGGGTCTCTGGGTGGGAGGGATGACATCACAGCGACTCTAGCCAATCATGGGTGTCTGTGAACTCATGTATGCGGAAGAAGGCAGATGGCACTTTTCAAGTGTGTTCAGCTGCCATTAGATGTAGCATGAGCCACAGTTTGGGGGGAAAAAAAAAAAAAAGTGTTTGGCTGGCTTCAAATGTCTCTGAGGAAGCATGTGTTAGCTTTCACTCTCCTCAGCTGATAGTAGTGAGAAAAAAGGAATGCTAGTATCAGCTAAGTAATTAGCCTAGCTTGTTTTAGATTTATTATTCTCAGTAATGTAGATGGAATAAAGAACGGTGTAACTCTGATGATGATGAGGAGGTTGTCTGCTTTTGCTGTAGTAGGAAGAAAATCAAGAAAATTTTATCTGATTGCATGACTTGTTACATCGCATATTTTGCGAAAGTCCCAAAAACAGACATGTTATTTTTCGCTACATCGCAACACTGGAAAATTGGCAGCGAAATACTTTTCATTTAACAAATCTCCTTACATTGGCTCACTAACGTAACTCAGATAATATTCAGAGCAGTACTTTTTAATCGACCGCCTCTCGTAGGAAAGTAGTCTGAAAGCTGGAAAAACAAACTGCTATTATGCAGAATTATTTATTAGAAGGTGAGATTGACGTTTGAGAGTGTTAGTTGAAGCAAGTGCATAAGGTGTATAAGACACTTTTGATCCCAGAAGGTAAATTTAGGGGGGTATAGTAGTGTTTTTAAAATAAAGAACAACCTGTAAAAAATTTTCTTTGTACATGAAGAATAAGTGAATAGTGCAAAAATATTGCGTTAGGATATTGCAGTATAACAGTTTATTTACAGAAAAGATTTTGTGTGAGACAAAATTGCAGTTAGTGAGAGTTTTCCACAAACCATTTCTTTGACAAACGAAACTATTCACAGATTGCCATAAAAGCTACACAAGTGTGGTATTTTCCGGACAGTAAGACGCAACTTAATTTTACTTTAGTGTAATTGTATTATGTCCATTTGTTGGTGGTTTTATGGTAAGAGTTTGCTAATTTGGACAAAAACTAAATGCCCTGAGGTGCCGTTTTAAGCACAGTCAAAACATTATGTATAATAAATGCCCAGCACTTTGTTTCTTGTTCAACAAATCACGTATTATATTTTCTTTATTGTCCGAAAGATACGATATTTCATATACGGTTCTGTGCAAAAGTCTTAAGCACATGCAAAGAAATGCTGTAGAGTAAAGACGCCTTCAGAAATAATGAAGTTAAATGTTTCTACATAAAAAATACTATAAAGAGCAGTAACCAGTAATAAATGAAACAAAGTCAATATTTGGTGTCACGATCCTTGGCTTTTAAAAAGGAATAGCAGTCTCAGGAGCAGTGTGTGCAGTTTGATAAGGAAATGAGCTGTAAGTGTTACTGAGCATCTTGCAGAAGCAGCCGCAGTTCTTCTGGAGACTTTGACTGTCACACCTTTTTTTTTTTTTTTTTTTTTTTTTTTTTTTTTTTTTTTTTTTTTTTTTTTTTTTTTTTGCAGCGAAACCCAGCAGCCTTCATTATGCTTTTTTTTTTTTTGTATGGAAAGTGTCTCTTATGTCATCTGCTGCTTTCTTTACTGACATACAAACATTTTTCTGTAACATTTAATTCTGTGCTGGAAAACTAATGTTTGGAATCTAAAAAATTTTTGTACTGAATCAATAACATAGAAGTCATAAAATAAAAATCTATAACAAAGTTTGTACTAAAAAAAAAAAAAAGAAAAAAAAAAGGTGCCTAAGACTTTTGCACAGCACTGTATATATTCTCACATCCCAATGAAAAAATCTCGCTCTGTGGCTCTATGCAGTTCCACTGTGAAATAAAACCAGACCCATGTTGGCGTTGTCTTAGCCATGACCTCTGTACGTGCTGCTGTCGTAGCTTTCTAGACGCACATTTAACCTGCTTCAGCGAAATAGACTGACCTGAAATTTTGAATGGCAAATTTAAATTTCCATGAGTGGCGAGCTCAGCGTTTTAATGTGTGTCCAAAACAGCAGCTGTATGATTTGTGTGTAATACACGAACGCACTGTGTGCACTGTATTAATTGTAGTTATATCTTAGGCCTTTCCCTAAAGTTTCCCTGACAGTTTACGTAGTCTGCTTCAAGGCTCTAGCAATCTCACAGGAGATTCAGTTTTCGTTTTGCTTAAGCTCATAAAGCCCATTTTACACCACGAGTGACACGGCACACGCTGTCCGCAACAACAGCTTTTCAGTTCATACAAGCGACATCTTCGGTTTCCGTTCTCGTTCCTTGATTAATTAAAACTAGCATGCAAATGTCTGTATTGTCTGCCAGATTATTATTAGCCTGAGATTTCCACTTCGGTGCTCAGTAGCTGAAAGAACTTTTGCAAAATTTGGATTTGCACCTACCTCCCTGGGAGCCCACTGCTCTAGTAGGGCTACAAATGACAATAAAGCACATTATTGGCCTAGACTCACAATATAGCATGAATACTGTATTTTAAATTACTGTAAACGTAAAAAATTAGGATTGCTGTGCACAATAAGCATATCATTAACTTTTAACTTTTAAAAGGTGTGGCAGCAACAGTCTCACGCTTACAACATCTGGTGTAAAATGGGCAGTGTCTTAGATGTGTTAGAAGATGGAACTGAAACAGAATATGAAAAAAACAGATTAGCTGAGCTTCTTCAAGGACCGTGTCTCCTGGGACAACCGCGTTAGGGTTTTTACATAGTGTATGAGGTTCACCACCTGTGTGTGTGTTTGTGTGTGTGTGTGTGTGTGTGTGTGTGTGTGTGTGTGTGTGTGTGTGTGTGTGTGTGTAAGGTCCCCTGCGATGGCTGGTGGGCTGTTTGCTATAGAACGAGATTTCTTCTTCGAGCTGGGCCTCTACGATCCTGGTCTCCAGATCTGGGGTGGAGAGAATTTCGAGATATCTTACAAGGTAAATTAATTCTTTTTTTTCTGTTGCTTACTCCAGAGATTACATCCAAACTGTATGTTTTATTATGTGTGTGTGTGTGTGTGTGTGTGTGTGTTGTATAGATCTGGCAGTGTGGAGGGCAGCTGCTGTTTACTCCCTGCTCTCGTGTAGGACACATCTACCGTCTGAAGGGGTGGGCCGGAAACCCGCCCCCTGCTCATGTAGGCTCCTCCCCCACGCTTAAGGTTGGTTTTACACTAGTTTTTTAGTTTCGCACTAGTTCTTTTGTTTGTACCCTTGCTTACGTATATACATAATATGTCTTATATATTAGCAGTGATCCAATAACTGAAATAAAATGTACATCATACATGTTCTTCTTACTCCTTAAGTTTTGGTTCAGAAACATTATTTCTGTGCGTAAGAAAAGCAGAATAGGTTCATATTAAAAGTTAAATCCAAATTCATATAAATCTGAACGTGATGGAGCTACGATTTTTATTTTTTATTTTTTTTAGCTCTGTGACGTCCTTTTGTCTCTTTTAATAGACAGTGTGGTGGCTTTGTGTCAGAAATTGCAGACTATTGAGACACTGAAAAGCACGATGCTAAACTGCTTTATTACGTGTAACTTTTTTTTGCGCAGAACTACGTGCGGGTGGTGGAGGTGTGGTGGGACGAGTATAAGGATTATTTCTATGCCAGCCGACCCGAGACGCTCACCCTGGCATACGGAGACATCAGCACTCTGAAGAAGTTTAGAGAAGAGCATCGCTGCAAGAGCTTCAAGTGGTTCATGGAGGAGGTCGCCTACGACATCCCCGTCCACTACCCACTGCCTCCGAAAAACGTGGAGTGGGGCGAGGTGCGCAGCTCTCACCTTTCAGCCTCAGTACACTTGAGGAAATAATACACATTGAAAAACATTCAGATTTCCAGCCTGTTCTCATAAAGCCAGTTGTGTAGAGTTTGACGTGGTGTAAGTTGAAGTGGAGCCGAGCTTAAAGGTGTATAAAAGGTGCCGATTAAGTTAAAGTAGAAGCGCAACAATATCCGGTGCTCATCTCTGCTTTCAGATCCGTGGATACGAAACGAGTTACTGCATTGACAGCATGGGACACACCAATGGGGGAAATGTGGAGATCGGTCCGTGCCACAGGATGGGAGGGAATCAGGTGAGAAGTGGCAGCATTCACATCTCAAGCTTAACCTGGATTTATTCACATTTTTAAACATCCAGACAGATAGCCGTTAAGTCAAAGTAGTTGCAATGAGATTTCATTGTGCTACATAAATTAAGTACATTTATACCACTATTCTCAGTTCTGATTGTTCAGAAGATGTTGATTAATTTTCTAGAACAGCAGCAGAAGCATTATAGTTGCTATAGTAACAGCTAATTCACATGGACTTGTACAGAGGACACTCCACATAATCTGAGACTAAAAATGTACTTTTAATTAATTGTAATTTAATTAGAATTAAGAAACACATTATGACAAAAAAAAAATATGTGCAATCATTGATTATGGTGAAGTTAAACATATGTTTAACATTTATGGAAGGAGTTTCCAGTGTCAGTGGTTTGTAACAGTCAGAGGTAAAGCTGTAAGTTTAATTTTTCATTTAAATTTGTTTTATTAACATCGATAGAGAGAAAAAATTGATTGAACGACCTGTTTATAGCTGCTATAACATAAGTGATAACAGGAACTTTATTTAACTCTAAATAGGTAAAAGCATGGTACGTCATTCTTTAATAAATATAAAATTGCAAATTGCTGTGGTGTAAAGGAAATAAAACACTACAGAGCGTGTTGATGGAGAAAAATAATCAGCTTCTGGGTGGTAATAATTATAATGCTTCATGTCAGGCCACATCTTAAACCTTCATGTTGAATATTTTCCCGTAACCACACGCCCCTGAGTGTTTTGTTCCTTACACATTACTAAATCCTAACATGAAGGAACATGAAGGAACATAATAAATTAGTGAGTGCACTCTAACTCTTAAGAAATGATCAATAGAAAGCCAGTAAATCCCACTCGTCGTTTCTACGCGAGGCTGTGAGCTTCACAGAGCCTGTTCTTCTGTAAATCCGCTGCTGCTGTTTGTGTTGCAGCTGTTCCGAATAAACGAAGCGAATCAGCTGATGCAGTATGACCAGTGCCTGACGAAGGGCTCGGACAACACCGTCATCATCACACACTGCAACCTGAAGGAGTTCACTGAGTGGAGGTACTTTAAGGTGAGTCTGAGAAGTGGAGCTTCTGTCTAAACAGATCTGCGCCATGTTACCGATTAAAATAGGGCAAAGGACCATCATTGAACCTGACGCTCCCCTCGTGTACATTTTATTTTTGATTTCTGTGAGTGACGTTTCGCGACGGATGACTGTAGCCAAAAACCAGGAAGTGATGTTCGTGATGATAAAATTACACTTAATACTTAAATGTGAATATAGTAGGAGTGTAAACATCAGGCTTATACAGATACTACATGATGTGATACGGTTTTGATTCATAAGGCAACGAGTCGATATTTTACGATATCACGAGGGGGGCCACGTTTAGGGGTTCGATCGGGGTTTGATTCCAGCCTATACCCCGGGTGCGTGGAGTTTGCATTTCCTCCCTGTGCTTCGGGGTTTCCTCCGAGTTACTCCAGTTTCCTCCCCAGTCCAAAGACATGCGCTGTTGGCTGATTGGCATCTCTAAATTGTCCATAGTGAGTGAATGGGTGTGTGTGCGCGCGTGCGCGTGCTTGTGCCCTGATTGAGCTCGTGTCGTTTTGGTTTCTCATGTCTTGAGGAAATTTTTATAAACGTAACCTTTGACTGAACCGTTGATTTAAATGAAACACCTTCAGCCTGGACACTTTGCAGTAACTATTTATTTTGTCCTTTAATGATCATTATTTCACCATCTTTAATTCTTATTGTTGTTTTGTGTGTGTGTGTGTGTGTGTGTGTGTGTGTGTGTGTGTGTGTGTGTTTGGATTAATCTTTCAGGATCTGCATCGGTTCACATACATACCCACAGGAAAATGCTTAGACCGCTCAGATGTCTTGCACACGGTCTTCATCTCTGACTGTGACCACAGCAAGAGCACTCAGAAATGGGAAATGAACAATATCGTGGCCGTGTGAAGCCGACTCCGAGGACGTCGCACATACAGAACTGAAATCTCACTGACTTTCTCCTGCACCAGGGGTTAACAGTGTAAATACAGCTGAAGGAAAACTTCTCATATTTTTATGTCATCTCCAGTAATGAGGCCATGTTCTGATATTGCCATCTTTATTTTTATATGTATATATTTTACTCCATGGTGGATGAAGTTTACAGGTGTTCAGTCTTCAGTGTTGTAGGAAGACACACACACACACGCGCATGAAGATGAGTGATCTAAAACCACTGTTTTTAATTCTTCACCGCTCCATTAGTCCAAGTCTTTACTGTCCACCTAGTTTTTTTAACCTGACACTGGGCATTTTTATTTTATTTTTTCTTCCAGAGAACTTGTCTCTCCAATATTCTGCTTTTTTTGGCACAACTTTAAATCCGACGGCTGCTTTTTTTCCGTTTTATGGGGAAAATCTGGGACGATGAATATAATAAGGAAAGGGCTTACAGTGTAATCATGAAAATAAGGGGATATATTTATTTAAAAAGAAATTTTATAGTGCATCGATGTCTGCTTGGAAACAGGAATATTTAATAATTATGTATGTGAAAATCTTTTGATTGAAACTTAAGGCAAATCACTGGATAAGCACTGTTGAGGGTGAAAGGTATGTCACATGAGCAAAAAAATACACACCGTGTATGCTATTTTTTGTACAATGTAAATATGAGCGTTTCTAAATTAACATTTTGAGATGCAGTGGGCCTCGTAATGAAGGTGTAAATATCTAACTTGTAAAATTGTCAGTGCTGTTTTCTCACGAGAATAAATTGAACCTTTTTACCACTCGTTGTGTAAACAGATTCGGGGTTCGTTATTGGAATGGACTCGTATTTTAAGTAAGTGGGAATGAAAGCTTAACGTGCCGGTGCTTCCTGTCTGAATATATGACGCACACACTGGAATAAAAGCTAATTAATAAGTGGTTATAGAGCCAGGGTCACCCTCCGCTACAACAGCATACACCAACAGCACTTACAGTGTGTTCATGAACTGCAGAGCAGCAAGACGTTTAAATTGAATTTCTTATATATTAAACCACATTGTTTTTGTTTTGTTTGTTTGCTTGTTTTCCCCAGGAATGTGACTACATTTCAGATTACCATGTTTTTTTTTTTCTGGTTACATGCAGGACAGGATGTACCATATAAACCATATCTACATATGGACACCTGACCGTCACACCAGTCACACAACTTTTGCTGTTAGACACTGATGTTGGGATGTTGAGGAGGTCTGGGGTTCAGTCGGTGTTCCAGTGCATCCCAAAGGTGTTCAGTGGGGTTGAGGTCACGGCTCTGTGCAGGACACTCGAGTTCTTCCACTCCAACCTTCACACACCATGTCTTCATGGAAGGCCCACATGTGGGTGTGATGGTCAGGTGTCCACAAACTTTTGGACATATAGTGTACATGTGTAAGACTTTAAACTGAAGATCTCTTTGAAGGTTTCTCCTATAGCTTCAGAAGCACCATACTCGCACACCCACTGAAGGATGTATGTGCTGCTGAGAGCGATCCAGCGTTCAGATTGAAGGGAAGCTTAATAAATATTCTCTCTCTCGCTGGGATTCTTAAACTTATTTGCGGGCAAATAAAAAAAAAAATTCTCCTCAATAAAGATTTCTTTCAGAAACAGCAACTTTCAACTATTTAAATACTGGATATAATTAAATATTGACTATATAATTATTTAAATCTGTACAACAGTTTATTGAAGTCAAAGTTTTTTTTATGCCTCCACTGCTAGGTGATGGAGGCTTTTTTTTGTCCATCCAAGATTCTCTGAAATTTTCTCTGAATTAGTTTTTCCTTCAATAGCCTCCTTGCTGTTCGAAGCATATTTTATGGGAACTTGATGCAGACAAATTAGTAACCAGAAGGATGGGCCTTGTTGGCGGCAGACACATCTTTGTTGACGCAGTTGGCATCGAGTTCCACTTCTTTTTTTTTTTTTTTTTTAAATCGTCATTAGATTCAGTTTGGCTTTAATTGTAGGGTTCTTCGATTGTTCCTTTGGTGGGGGAACCTTAAAAGATCTATGTAGAATCTTTTCAGGAAGCATGAGAACTGGTTAAGACTCGCCGCGGCGCTCGGTGGTTAAACGTGGACTACTGATCGGAAGGTTGCAAGTTCAAATCCCAGCACTCAAGCTGCTACTGCTGTTTCCTTGAGCAAGGCCCTTAACCCTCAACTGCTCAGTTGTACAAATAAGATAAAATGTAAGACGCTCTGCATAAAGTTGTCTGACAATGCCATAAATGTAAATGTAAGAACTCTCTCTCTCTCTATATATATATATATATATATATATATAAATTTATTTTAAGTGTGTACTTGAGTTATTGAGGTTTGGATTAAACTCATTCAATTCAAGTGAGCAGTCAAAAGGCTGAAAAAAAACTTTTTAAATATATTTTTTAATTGTGGACCCCTGGTTATGTTTTATGGACCCCAGTCCCCAGAACCCACTTCGAGAACCATGGGGTTTAGTGTCACATTTGGGACACAGTCTAACAGAACAATATAAATGACCAAGGAAGGTCAACTTGGGAGCTCATTGCATATAATTTTATCAGATAATGCATAGTGAGCTGTTTAGGGCACAGGTTCCCAACCCTGGTCTTAGAGAACCTTCTGTCGTACACATTGTAGTGTTTCCCCACACGCCTGATGTAACTAATCAGCTAATTAGCAGCATTTCCTGAGTTAAATCATATAAAAATTAAAAAGAAAATCCACAATGTGCCAGACACTAGTGTAACTCCAGGACCAAGGTTGGGATCCTGTGGTTTAGAAAACCGCTGTACGATGGGGTACTTTACACTGTAGTACTCTGCATGTTTTAAAGGTGCTCTAAGACACCTGATTGAACTCAGGAAGGAACGTTAATTGGTTTATTGGTTAAATCCGGTGTTAGAGCAGGAAAAACACTAAATTGTGCAGGACAAAAGGGTTGTCAAGGATCAGGTTAAACTCTAATATGGATCCATAGCTACCTCACGTGGTTAAGGACTTGAAATAGATTAGAGTATTAATGGGTTACTGCAAGAGTGTTGAGGCTAGAACATAATTCAGTAACGCGTAACCTACTTGAAGAAAACCTCCACCCTGAAACATGTTAAAAATGTTTATGTTGAAATATCTGCCGTATTTAGCGATTCGTTAATTCCTGCCAGATGCTGATCACAGAATATCGTGAGTGCAGCTACGACAAAACTCAGTCGAGAAACAATCTGATCATAATATACAAAATTTTATTATAAAAAACGTCTACACAATATTTCAAAAGCTCAACGTCTAAAAAAATGTTTTGAGGATTAAACTACACATCCGTGTTCCTCGTTTTTCCTTACAATGCCAGTGGAAACAAATTTCATAGAGACAAGAGAGAAACCACAGCTCGAGATATTAAAAAAAAAAAAGAAGGCAGTGCTTAACAAAACTGACTGTTAAATTTACAAAACAGTACATGACCTGAATATGTATTTCATCTATACACATCTCTGTACATGTTTTGAAAAAAAAAAAAGTTATTTATTTTTTTTAAAAAAAAGAAACGCTTTTCACATTGCTTTGCAAACAAATCAACACAAAATTCCTGATAAATTTACTCGTCGTCATCATCATCCATGTCGTCGTCGTCGTCCTCCTCGTCCTCTTCATCCTCGTCTTCGTCATCATCATCTGTGACATCTACCTTCTTGCCCGCTGGCCGCCCTGGTCCGCCTTTCTTCGCACCGTCTGTCTTTCCTCCCTTGGCGCGGTACGCAGCGACGTCCTGAAATTCAGAAATGTCACGTCAGGACCATAGAAAGTATAACAAATCTGTCTAAATGTGTGTTTTTAAAAAAAAAATTATATATAACACACCTTCTCATATTTCTCCTTCAGCTTCACAGCCTTCTGCTCGTATGGAGTTTTATCCTTGGCTGACAGTTTGGACCACTGGTCACCCAGCTTCTTCGCAACATCACCGATAGAGATGCCCGGGTTCTCGCTCTTCACCTTTGGCCGGTGATCAGAGCAGAAGATGAAGAATGCAGATCTGCACGGAGAACCAAAAAAAGTTTGAGGAAAACATCCTGCTCATTTATTGATTGATTGATTGACTGATTAATCAATCAATGTATTTATACATGGTATAAATAAAGGGTTATGAACGTTAAACGTACGGTGGTCTCTTGGGTGCGTTCGGGTCCTTCTTCTTCTTCCCTTTCTTTACGCTTCCTTTGGGCGGCACGTAGTTTTTCATCTCCCGGTCGTAACGTACCTTGTCGTTTTTGGCCATTTCCTCGAACTTTGATTTCTCCTTAGGAGACATGGTCTGATGGAAGGAAGGGGGGAGAGAAAAGGAGAAAAAACAACAACATCAATTTCACCACAATCATTTATGAACCATTTCCCCTTTCTCCAAGTCCTGGATTTTATTTATTTATTTTTTTTTTTTTTTTTACAAGGACACTAGGGGGCACTCTTGGAGCAAAGCAACTCATACGAACCAACCAGGAATTAAAAACAAAAACATGACCTCAATCCCAAACGACTCTTATTACTCAAAGGAGAACAAGCTTCCTGTTCACCATACACACCCTATATATAGAACTACATGTGTGTGTTTTTTTAATTATTATTTTTTATTTAGTTTAAACTTCTCACCTTCCATCTCTCGGCGCATTTCTTGGAGAACTCGGAGAAGTTGACCGCCGTGTCCGGGTGCTTCTTCTTGTGCTCCTCCCGGCATGTCTGCACAAAGAAGGCGTAGGACGAAGTCTTCCCTCTCGGCTTATTCGGATCTTTCCCCATAACTTTCAAAAGTCTGGAAATGTGTAAATTTTCTTTTTATTAAAAAATTTGGTTAAACAAAACAAAAACACACACACACACACGCCAAAGCACACACGAAAACAAGTCGTTTGCTAACGTCACAGAGGCGCAGGTCTAAACTGGTTTAATCCGATCGAGTTCCTGCTCCGTTTCCTCAGAACAATAAACAGCCCTCCATTTTTATTTCCCGCCTAAACTGCTGACGAACAACTCTACAGCCTGTTCAGGAGAAACTACGTGTTTGTAAAAACCTAGATTTAACATCCATGTTGTTAAAATATCACCCATTTTTGTGTGTGTGCGTGTTTTTTTACGTTTTAAACTGCTAGCCTGACTTTGGCGCGACTTTCGTTAGCCACAATGCTAACCGTTTTTTTTCCCTTTTTTTTCTTTTTTTTTTACCTCAGCACTGTACGGCGCGCGCGCGCGCTCTCTCTCTCTCTCACTAAACCACAACGCTCAACTTTAATACATATATAAAACTAAACAAAATATTTTAACTATACAGCTCGATTTAATTGATTTATCTATACTTATTTATGTCTACAAGTTAAACATACAGGTCGGGATACTTTTAAAACAACAAGAAAATCCCTGGCTTTTTTTAACTATCAGAAAAAACATACTAAAGACACAAACATCAGTTTTCAGCAATGCAGTAATAATTTTTTTATATATATATTTATATATATTTACAGCTATGGAGGTTGTAAACTCACCTGTACGTGTTGAATATTCACTCAGTTCAGTACAAGCAGAACTTCTCTCAGGTGCTGTTTTGTATGTGGTGCAGGGCGTACAAACTTGATCAGAGTGCACCAACGGCTCCTCCCTCGACGCCTAAATCTGATTGGCTGGAAAGCGTTCAAAAATAGAACGCGCTGTTCCTATTGGCTGTTGGATGCAACAACACGTAGCCCACGTCCCTGAGAAAATAAACGGTTAACACCCAGGCTGGGTTCCAAAACGAGCTCCGATTAAATATGTAGTGCATTACGTAATAGTGAAGATGCACCCTATCTAGTGCACTTATACAGTGAGCACGATGAGATTTAGGATTCAGACAACAGATGACGATTAAATCGTCGTGTTTTACGATTGGCTGAGGGGTGGATTTTAAAAAGTCTGGCGGTTACGTTGAATGAGGAATATTTCCATAGCAGTGGTTGTTTTGGTTTTTAAGCACGTAGAAAGAAACATACAAACAAACAAACAATTGACAAAAGTTAGCGAAAGGAACATGTATTTCCTTATGCCTTGACAAATCAAAAATGTTTGGTTAAAGTATAACTAGCTTAATAAGGTGTCTGGCTCCCAGCACAGCTGTTTTTGTTTTTACACAGCCGCCATGTTGTGTTCTTGGTTTACTAATGGCGCGAAAAAAAAAGCCACAGGAAGACGAAAGATGGCAGCTGGATGTCCTGAGTAAACAAACTCTTACTGTTTACGTTTATTCCACCAATATAAAATGGCTCCCTAATGAAATACAGAAGTCCTTACAGTTCAAACATGGTGTACTTGAGTTGGGCTGATGAACAACACAGGGTTTAGAAAGCTGTTTACTTTTTCATATATAAATCCTTAAGGTGTTTACTGACCCACAAAATTAATAATTTGCATCTGTTACAGTTTTATGTAACATTTTTTAAGTTTGTTGTCTAACAAAATTAGAAGGCCTGCTTATAGTGAATACACCTAGTTGTGTAAAGTACTGAAAAGTCAGCAGTAAGAAGTACTAAACCATCAGGATGATTCACCTGGGTAGAAACAATCAGGGAACTTTAATAAGAAGAAACAGGTTTTCTGCTAAAAATAGATTAGCTCTACAGATTAGCGGGAGATTAGCTTGCTTTCAGTTACTCACAGCAAACTCCTGATTGTTAGGTAAGTGCACAATCTATTCATTTAAATTTCTGACCCATTTTGTAGATATAACCTACTTTTGTTGTATGTCTAAAATCAAACTGAACCTTCAAAAATCTGGAAAAAAAATTGATATTTATATAAATAAACCTGACCAGTTCCATTAAAAACAGATTACTTTGGTGATAAACAAACAACCTAGGCCTGCCCAAGTTTGTTAAGACTTTATTAGGACACTGCTTTACCTTTTTCAACCCCATGTAGAAGGAAAAAAAAAAATTTAAAATCCTGTGAATTCATGATAAATAAATGCAGTATAAATTCATTGATTTTTCACATCTGGATTTTGTTCCTCTTTCAGTTACTCGCTGGTTCCCTTTGCGACAAAATCCTGATTGTTAGGTAAGAGCAAGCCATCGTTATAAAAAATACGCCAACATAGTTGCACATCACATAACATAGTGAAGCACATATAGATTTTACAGCATACTTTTTTTGTATGTTAACTGACACCAGTTTAACTTCAAAAGTCAGAAATGCTCTTGAATATTTGTACAAATAAATTTGAAAACTTCAGTGGAAAAGAACCGCTTTGGTAATATACTTCTTCCAAACTATGTCTAGTACTGCTTGATGTTGTAAAGATTTTATTAGGACACTACTTTTAAATGTATTGTAATTTAAGTATACTCTAGAAAGTGTAATGCATTCAGGTACTGTAACAAATATATTGTTGTAGTTCACATCTGGATTTTGTTCCTCTTTGTTTCTCACTGACTTCCTTTGCAGCAAACTCCAGATTGTTGGGTAAGTGCAAGCCTTTGCTGTAATTTGACCCATTTCTAGTGGAAGTCCTTACAGATGGTTGCAAACACTTCAGCACTTCTGCAGACAAAACAACTCAAGACAGTTACACACAAGCATGTGAAAGCCTGTTAGGCCTTCTCAATAATGCTGTTTTTCAGTTCCAGTACAGGAAGCCAGGCCATGTGTATTATGTTTATGCATTCTGTCTTTACCCAGATGCAACCTTATAATACTGATGTACATCATTTAAGTGTGCACTGTAATATTTTGTATATTTATTAGAGCGACTGAGTTTTCTGTTCCTGAGCTTTTGACTCACGGAATACATTAAGTTCAAGTTGACATTGCTTTTGAGTTCTTGAGATTTGGATTAAAACTATTCCATTCAAGGGACCAGTCAAGCATGTGAATAACTACAAGAATTCACTATTGATATAATATCATATACTCTATTATAATAGCTTTGAAAATGATGCACTGTGGTTTCTATCACTGAAACCTTGACTGCGCTTCACTTTCAGAACCACTGGTCTGTGAGGCCCATGATTAAAATCTGTGTTTTTTCCACATCCTGCACTCTGTATCCCATGCACTATTAGACTCAATCATAAAGGGCTTCACTTGAGTTCAGGTGTTTTGTCAGAGAACTCAAGAGCAAGTCTAGTCATCTATAGACTTATCTGTACAAGCTACTAAAATGTGCAGTTCAAAATTTACTACAAGAGCAGAACTGGCAAAAAATTGTAGAATATTTTGCTCAGCTCTTTTTTTTTTTTTGACAGGAAAAACAAACAGTCCAATAATACCACAAAAGTTTTTTCTCTAGAGTTATTTCACTTTTTGTAGCTATGGAAGTTGTATCCATCTGTCCTGATCCTTCATACTCAGTACAGGTACATGACTAAATGATATGTATTAATGTTCAAGAAGAATGTAAACCAGACTTGAATGAAACACAATCCCCTGCTGTACTTTACATTCAGTTGCTCCACTTAGAGCCTCGAATCACAATGAAGCACTTTCTCACATGCTAAAGTGGCCCGGCGGCAATTAACATGATACTGTTACCTCAGCCCTGTGGTTAAAGAAACACTTCTCGCTTTCCCCCTCCAGCAGTCAGAGGGATGATGATAATAGCCGCCCAACAGGTTTAAACAATAGGAAGGCCACAGAGGATTTGAGGTGTTACAGGACTTTAAAGTTGCTGCATTACCTTTCAGTGACAGAGAGCTGAGAGTTTTTGGAAGACACAAAAGGTGTGGGTGAAGCGGGCAAATTGGCCAATCTGACTATCTACTTATTTGTTAAACAAGTGAGTAAATGTAGCCAGTCATAGTAATATGGTTTATTTTCTTTTCTTCTTTTCTTTTCACCGTACTATGGTTTCTTTTCTTTTCTTTTTTTAATTAAGAATTTTTACTTACTTTTAATTTAAATTATTTATTTCCTTTTTTTTTTAAATAATATTTTTAGTGCTACACATGACATTGTATAGGTATTGTGGTCACTCTTATTTAGTGATATTAATCAGCTGCTGCAAGCTGAAAACAATACACTGTGATGTAAAAATCTGAAATAATGTACCTCTAACATTATGCTCCATCAGTACAGATAATGAGAGAAAAAATATATAGATTTAGCATGCCTCATCCCTTATATGTAATCTATGTGAGTAAGAGAAAATGGCTCTTAAACATTGTTTTGATAAAGTATTAAAGGTTAAGAGTGATCCTTTTAAAAAGTATTTTTAAGCCAATAATTTGATCTCATCTTTGCACTGCAGTATTACATGACATTCATAGTTCTCTTTTCCAAATGCATTGAGACTTGATTCCACTGACATCCTAAGCACTGCGAATATGTATCGAAGCTTTAAAATAACCAGTAAACTGTCTTCTAACTCCTATTTTTGAATTTATAATGGGTCTTGGCCCACACCCTTCAGTTTTCTACGAAATTCAGCTCAAAGAAGGACAGGATTATGCCAAAAATTTCAACCATTAAATAAATTCCAAATAAGCAGTTCAGACTAAAGCAGACATGGCAGGAAGCTTATGTTCTTCGGAAGATTGTAAAGCATCTGTAGGGATGGATATCTGGTTAAAAAGAAATCTGATCATTCTCAAGTCATGTTTCACATTACTGAGGTTATTATAAATACATTAAATGAATTATTTGCAAACACATTTCTTTTTGTAATTATCTGATATGTACTCGCACTGCACGTTGTGTCAGGCTTACACCATAACCATAACTGGAGATGAGTCGCATTCAATGCTGTTGGTTTTATTTAATAACGTTTATGCAGTTCAAGGCTTTTTATTTATCAGATGTGTAATGAATCCTTCAAAGCTGCATTGTCTAAAATTGGACAAGCATCAGCCTGAGCACAATACCCCATACCTAATTATGACAGTCTGTTTTTTACTGGGTTAGGCCATTTAAATGGATTATAGAAATGACTGTAAGGGTAATTTCTGTAAGGTCTACATGTTTGAGTTGATTTGAGAATTTAACTCTATAAAGGCAGGACGGCATAATAATAATACATTTTATTTATAGAGCACTTTACATTTTAAAGTAATAATAAATAATAATAATAAAGCATAATCTTAGCCACCAGTTTAGAGCTCATCCTGATGCATCACAGCTGGGTCTAATACATGAAACTGTATATAAGCATGTCTTAATATAAACAATATGCTAGTTAGTATAATGATATGTTGGTTGGGACAGGGTTTAGATATGTTTATCATATGCGATAGATTAGGGTTAGAACATGAACAATATACCTCCAGAATGGGACACACTGCCATAAAAGGGGACAGATTGTGCATAAACCGTGACCAAGCAGATTTACATTTAACTAGGTACATGTAACTAGATACTGCATGTTTTATGACAGAATTTGCACAGAATGTTATTCCGCTGCTTTGACATTTGGTCCAGTTTCAGAAGTTTTGCATGGGATCACAAAGGAGATTTTGGACCCAAAGAAGACGGCCCTGTAACAAAAACAACAGTGTTTTGATTTTTAGTTAGTTTAGTTCAATATTGCTTGAGTTATTACAAAATGATTAGAAGTTTGACTCCAAGGAAAATATTTGTACAGAATTTACACAATTATTTTACTGATAAATGAACCCAAGAATTAATTTCAGATCACAGCATGACAATGAAATATACAGTGAAATTGAATTGAAGTTTGCCTGTATGCCTGGCAGCAGTAAAAGCAGTTATGGTGTTGAGAGTTTGTCATTTAATTATTTATGGCACAGTCTAGGCTACCGTCATATTACTAACGTTGGTAGGTGTAGGAACTAAAATACCTAGATGTCAGGTCCACTGAAAAGATATTCTTTTAGATATACTTTTACAATGTAAGATGTAATTTTCCTAATTGAGATTAGGAAAATTATGTCTTACATAGTAAAAGTATATCTATCCTTCTTTTTCTCCTGCAGTAAACCTCCAGTACTTCATCAGCTGTTACTTTGAGATCCGTTTGCTCAGAGTGTAGCTAGCTGGCTAGTAGCTATTAAACAGTAAAGGAAAAAATTCCTGATTGGTTAATCTTGTTTCTCACAACAGCAGCTGGTAGCCAAAAAAATATGATTGAAACAAAGTGATGCATTCAGTAGAGGTCTGCTTATAGACCTTATACTGCAATTACAGCACAAAACAGTGTTATTGGATGTGTAAATAATCAGCTGTTCAGTATGTGTGTTATGTTCACCACCCATGAATAAGAATCTGGAACTGTCATAAAATACTTCAGGGATTCAAACGCTCCGAAAAAAAGGCCCGCCGAGCCTCTGGTATGAAGTAATCTGAGTAACAGTGGTTTATTTATTTTATGTCTGAATATAAGCCGTTTTTACTGAAGATCACTGTGGGTTATTCAGGTTCTCCCCAGAGCACAGCGTGTGTTACTGCCCATCCAAGACTGTGAGTCAGAAATATAGGCCAGCGTTTCATTTCCCCCCACATGTGGGTATTACTAGGAACATCATGATGGCTACAATGGTTGCTGTGTTCAACAGCAGTTGCATGACTCAATCTCTGTCACTCTTGGACGCTCCATTCTGACTCACAACAAATGCTCCACTTAGTGGCAAAACAGTGCAGTTACCTGGGGCAGCAGAGCAGCTCGAGGAAGTTACAGTAACACACCACGTCACACTCGTTGCCCTCCCAGTAATGGTTTTGTAGCGAGTCGATGGGTCTCATCCTCTCCAGTCCAATGTCATGGCAGTTTCTATCCTTCACTATCTTTTTATAGCAGGACCCGCGGTTTGACGGAATCGCATCTCCCATATGTAACCCGAGCAGGAGAATGACTGAGATGATTAATACTTTCATTTTGTGATCCTGCAAAGGAAAAGAAATATATGCTAAAAGAAATATATTCCCTTAATTATAAAAGAAGGCTGATCTTCGTAATCAGATGCACAAATAAAAGTCTGCAGACTTGTGCATAAGTCGACAAATGAGTCATCATGAGTATCATGAATATGTTTATGAATATTATTATTCATCATTCATCAGAGTCACAGGAAATATAATGCAGTTGTTTTATAGTACTGAACTTGTTATATTAAACATCCAGCAGACGTGTATAAATGTTACAAAGGAATGCAGTTGGCCAAAATGTGCATGCCACAGTATATGGCAAAACGGAGAATTGCTGGTGAAGTGCATGTAATCACCGGAAAGTCACTAACTCTTCAGAATTTAACATTACACTCATAAGAAAGCAATCACAGCTTCAGCTTCACTGGGAACAAGGAATCGGAGTAGCTAAACAAATCTTTCTGAATCACTGTCTAACTTCTTTGAGCTGCTCCGCTGCCCCAGGTAATTGCACTGTTTTGCCAATGAGTGGAATAATAAGCTAATTTGATGGTAATTACATTCAGCTAAACACTATTACTGATCAAAAGCCATAAACAAACACATTCTGAAGATTCAAAATGATCACACAAGCTGATCTTTCTATCCTACATGCAATGCAAAGTCCAGTGCCAGCTTACCTCTGTGTGTGTGTGTGTGTGTGTATGTGTGTATGTGTGTGTGTTTGTTTGTACCTGCATGGAGCGCTGAAATGTGGGATGTCTCCACTGGATGAATCTGGATTCAGCATTTACATAGTGAGCTCCTTATATCACTCCTCTCTGTGACAGTCTCTCCCTCCCTTTCTCTCTCTCTCTCTCTCTCTCTCTCTCTCTCTCTCTCACCAGTACAAATAACCACATATCTACAGTGCTTCCATTCATTTACTATCATTTATACTCCAGTGCTTTTGAATTCTCAATTCTGATTGGTCAGAAGGTGTGATTAATTTTCTATAACAGCAGCTCTGACAGTAGTGCAGCTACAAATCACAGGTTTATGCTCTTTTACAGCTCCTATTCTAATATGTTATTGTTTCTGTAGTAAGAATTTACACAAGAACGCACATAAACAGATTAGAAAAAGGGTGTAATTATTGATTTGGTGACGTTTTCTATAAGAAGACGTTAATTTAATTGAATTTTATGGAAGGAGTCTCCAGTGGTAAAGCTGTAACTTTAAGTTTTCCGACATCCACCGCTGATCCAACCTAATTCCTGAACCTGAATTTAATCTCATAAGAGCCCCTATACAAATAATATTATTCTAATACCTGTTGCCAAAATAGTGGCAGTTATCTCTATGCCTGCTGTTGCTTCATGGCTTCATAAAGGAATTTAAGGCTATGCCAAAAAGTAAGTGTGTGTGTGTGTGCTGTTTGAGGCCAGCAAAGGCAGCCAGCCACACGTTATGCCAGATTTAGCTCCTGACAACAAACAGGAGGTTTAGAGGCTTCAAATGGAGCACTCACAGCATGAAAATGCACTGGACCTCAACGTGTTTGCAATGCGGCTCCTGTGTGTCAGGTCCAGCTATCTGTTCCTGTTTGGAGAAAGAAAAATTCGGCCAAATTATTTTTTTTTTCCATTCCCTTTTTCTCTTACATTTACTTATTTACTTACTTGACAGATTTCTTTTTATCCAGTATTACATATACTGTATGTGAGGCTGTACCCAATCCATACATAGAACTGTAAAAAAAAAAAACTGGCAATGATACACGTACAACAAGACTAAGGCTTACTGTTTGCTGGAAATGCATACGCAGAAGCAATATGTAGTAAATCAAATGTGAATAACAGAGCCTTATCTCATGAAGTTTCAAGTTTATTGTCATTTGCATAAAGAGGGCTTTAAGCATGTATATACGATGAAATTCTTGTGCTACAGTTGCACGCTCCTACCCAGACACAGTGCAAAAATGATAATGAACTCATAAATAGTACAAAAGTAGCAACCTGTAAACATTGAGCACAGACAAAAGACCAAACAAGATTATTAAGGTGCTCTAAATTAATGAGAAATTAATATGAATGCTAACTTGCAAGGCCAGTGTGATGTAATGACATATACTCAGGATGGACTGGCTTTATACAAAATACATAACAGAAAATTATGTATATAGACATAGGTGGCTCTAACATTGCTTTATTTTTATACCACAGCACCGTTGAATTTTCGATACTGATTGGTCAGTAGGTGTGACGGTAGTGCAGCTGCAAATCACAGGTTTATATTAATGCAATTATTCTAATACGTTATAGTTTCTATAGTAACAGCTCATTCACACTGACTTTTACGGTGACTGTTTAGAGCTGCTATAACGTAAGCATTAAAACTGATTTCGTGGATGTTTTGAAACATTAAACTTAACTCTAAACTCTAAAAAGTCAAATGCGTCCTTCTTTAGTAAATAAAAAGTTTAAGCGTTGACTAATTGCTGTGCTATGACGGGATATAACACTTTGTGGTGTGGTGTTGTTAGAAATTAATCAACTTCGGGTGTTAACAGTAACTCTGTTTTGCATCAGGCTGCATCAATGATTGTTTTTCTATATTAGATATATCTTGCCATGTTTTATCCCTTACATATTGCGCCTGGGTTCCCATATTAAAGCTACACCAGTTTGGCTGCCTGTTTGCATCATTTTTGGCTTTATTCTCCAAACATTGCTACATTTGTTGACACAAAAACTACACAAATGAAGCAGTATGAAATAATTCTGATGTAATTCTCTCCATAAGTGAATTTAACTTCCAAATACATCCCTTTTAGGAAGCTTATACAGTGCACCCTTGAAGAACCCTTTAACTAAGAGTATAGGAAGAACAGAGGAAACTACAACATAACACACAGTATGGAATAAATTCATGTTTGTCGCACACTTTAGTCATGAAGCAGCCAGTCAAATTGTGATCAGGCCAGTAAAACAGGAAAGCAGTCTACAGTTACACTTTCACTATTGTTCAGCGTTGATTGACACACTGTGATCAGCGAGTGTGTACTGAGCACCCAGAGTAAATGAGTGAAGTGGACCGAGTGAATTAGTTGCATTGACATGCAGATCTGTGTTGCTGTAGCAGCATTCAGTCTAACTTGGACTCGTGCCTCGATAAAGCACAAAAGCCCACACATTTACACTGACACGTGCATAGAGAGAGAGGGTATCAGTGTTGGCCTTGATAATATTTGGATTGTGTGCCATTATACACTCTTAAGTATAAGGAATATTGGGAATAAAATAGAGTTGCAGAATAAACAGCAGTTGTCCCTTTCCTGTCATAGGGTCTCTGCTAAGCTCTGATAACGATGTTATCAGTAAGACGTAATGTGTTTCACTTTCATAAGTGTCTTCTCGTGATGTACTTGAAGGAAAAGTCCACCCACATTAAATATATTTATATATATTGTAATGTGTTTAGGGATACTGGTGATACTTTGTTGGTTGGTGCTATATTTTTAGTATTCCTGTGAGAAGTTGGCAGGCGTGTGCCACAATGACATCACGTTGAGACATTTTTATTGCTAGTGCAGTTACACTGGTGTTTTTAATAGAAGGAAAAATGTAGACAATCTCAAACATAAGGGATAATGGTCAGGTTTCAGTGTTGGCTCCTAAAAATGAAAGAACAAGAGCTTCTTTTCTCACTCACCCTTTTCCAGCAATGTTCAGCGTCACATTAATGCAAAATCCCAATGCTGGACTCAAAGCTCCAGAATGCAATGCAGCTACAGGACTCAGTCACACAAAGTTATGGCAACTGCCTCTTCTGTTTCCTCTTTCAGTTTGTCTAGCTTTTCTGGTGCCCCTCTCTCAAATTTCTCTCAAGGTGACTCTGTTTTACTTAGTAAAGAGGTGTCATGTATGAAACGTACCACTAGCATGCTCGACCCTCTTCCTACTAGCTTATTTTAATCTAGTTTTGATTCCCTGTGTCTGCCTGTTCTTAGCATTATGAATGATTCCTTGTGTACTGGTGTTGTGCCAGCAGCATTTAAAATCGCTACTGTTACACCAGTCTCAAAAAAATCAGAATATGGATTTGGACAATTCGAATAATTTTCGTCCTATCTCTAATCTCCCTTTCCTTGCAAAAATCATGGAGCTTGTCATTGCTTCTCAATTACGTAAACACCTTACTGTTAATCTTTTTCAGCTTTTTCAGTCTGGTTTTCGTAAGTTTCGTAGTAGAGAAACCACTCTGGTTAAAGTCACTAATGATTTGTTATTAGCTCCTGATTCTTATTTTGCTTGATCTCAGTGCTGCTTTTGATACTGTTGATCATAATCTTTTACTTTCAAGACTTGAAACTGTCTTTGGTGTCACTGAGACTGCCTTAAGCTGGTTTAGATCGTATCTCACTGCTCGTAAGTAGTTTGTCTCTATGGGTGTTTTTAAGTCTAAGATTAGTCCTTTCTTCTCTGATGTTTCCCAAGGTTCAGTTTTGACCCCTTTACTTTTTAACATTTATATTTTCTCCCTCGGTCAGCTTTTAAAATCCCTTGGTTTAAATTATAATTTTTATGCACATGACTTCAAATTTATACCCACTCAAAAAAGGGTCAAAATATGGCAGTTCCCTGCTTATTAAACTATATCTAGACTGAAGCCCTGCTTCTTGGCTCTCCTCGACAGCTCTCTAAAACGTTTCCTTTAGCTCTATCGGTTGATGGTCCAGTTTTGGAGTTTCAAATGAAATTGAAAAATCTTGGAGTTATGTTTGATGCAGGCTTGACTTTCTATCCACATGTGCAGAATACTGTCAAAAAGTAATTTTTTCATCTCAGAGAAGTGGCAAGACTTCGTCCTATGTTATCTTTCTCTGTGGCTGAAAAACTGATTAATACTTTTGTTTTCTCCTGCATTGTTTACTGTACTGCGCTTCAGGCTGGGGGAAATGTTTTGGAATCCTTACAATGACCTCCCGTCAGGTTTTGAGTTGATTTTTAAAATTCTCATGCTTACGTATAAAGCTCAGTATGGACTGGCTCCCGAGTATTTGTCCGTCCTCTTACGCCCCAAAACCTAACCTTTGCTCTTCTCACTCTGGTCTTTTAGTTGTCCCTCAGACTCGTTTATGCTCCATGGGTGATGGGGCTTTCTCTTCATATGCTCCTAAACTATGGAATTCACTTCCGGCTGATATCAGACACGCACAGACATTAGGTATTTTGAAACCTTATCTTAAAACATACTTTTTTAGGTTAGCCTTTACTTGACTGCTGAATTAATTTTGTACCTGATTTATTTTAATTGAATTGTTGATATGTATGCATATTTTTTTATGATGGGTATGTGTGTCAATGAAAGAAAAATGTCAACTCAGAATTTATTCGTGAATTAAGTCTTCTGCACAAGTGAAGATCACATATTGAGTATAAATATTAATATGCAGTTCATTCATATACAGACAGATGCACTGTTTCTGTCATAGCTTTGTATGAATTTTGTGTAGCCCTTTGCAGATAGGATTGTACACCCTGCTGTAAAAGAAATGTTATTACAGCAGTCTGACAGCACAGAGTACGAACTGAGAGCAGATTGAATGATGAGCACCATATGCATAATTAACAAACAGAAATAAATGTATATAATAAATAGGAATCATAATATAAGATATACAGCAAAACTAACACTACATGCATGATCACATATATTAATGTTGTTCAGGTCCAATGGTCCAGCCAGTTACTGATGGTAATCTTTAATAGAGTAAGTATGTCAGGAAAAAGGTTGGAGATGATTCTCTGCAATGGTCATCAGCTTGGCCACCATTTCTTCTCTCCACCATCTCTACCAGGTTCCAGATACAGCTCAGTGACAAAACTGACATTTTTGCTGCAAATTTTTTTTTTTTTTTTTTACACAAATTTTTTTTTTTACAAATTGTTCATGCATGACTGAAAGTGAATATCAAAAACTTTTATATTGCAACTGTGTTAAAACTCCACAGCGCCATCTGCTGTTTATTGTTTTTTATTTGTACACTGAATGTATTGTACTTTAACATATTGTCAGCAAGTGAAAATGCAAACCATTTATTTTACAGTCCATAACACTATTTTCAGCATGAACAACTGCTGTATATATATATATATATATATATAAAAAACGTTATCAATATGACTGTAGATATTAGGTATTCATCATCATCATTATTATTATTTTTTAAATTATTACTTTACAGGATAGTAAAGCTTATGTAATATTTTAACTGGACTATTAAATCGAAATGCTCCTAAAATACTTTTCTAAACGCACAAAGGTGGAAACAAATTCGCCTATCAAGACGTAATTTATTCAATACATATTTATTCATAATTTATTCCAAAAGTATGTCTTTCTATACCATGAAGAGATTTAAGTTTTTAAGAGATTTAAAAGACTGATTTTTAGACATTTCTGTTAGCACCTGGTATAGCTTATATCGTAGCTTCCAGAAATGGCATCTTCTTTACAGTGGTATACTTCTGCACTGTAAGGATCCAACAGACTGGACAAATGTTTTGCCCCAAAAGGGGGTGCTGTCTTTATAATGCCACATTAATGGTGCACTGCTCTGTCTATCAGTGCGAATATCATATTGGGTGTAATCAGGTCGAGTGGAACAGTTTAACTTAGCAGCATTTACACTATACTATATGCCCAATAGTATGTGGACACCTGACCATCACATTCATATGTGCTTGTTGAACATCCCAGTCCAGATTTATTCCCCCTTTGCTGTTATAATAAGCTCCACTCTTCTGGGAAGGCTTTCCACTAGATTTTGGAGTGTGGCTGTGGGGATTTGTGTTCATTCAGCTACAAGAGCATTAGTGAGATCAGGCGCTGATGTTGGGTGAGGAGGTCTGGGGTGCAGTCGGTGTTCCAGTTCATCCCAAAGGTCTTCAGTGGGGTTGAGGTAAGGGCTCTGTGCAGGACACTCGAGTTCTTCCACTCCAACCTTCCACACCATGTCTTCATGGAGCTCACTTTGTGCACAGGGGCATCGTCATGCTGGATCAGGTTTGAGCCTCTTAGTTCAAGTGAAGAGAAATTGTAATGCTACAGCATACAGAGACGTTCTGTACAATTGTGTGCTTCCAACTTTGTGGCAGCAGTTTGTGGAAGAACCACATATGGGTGTGATGGTCAGGGGTGCACATACTTTTGGTCATATAGTGTATTATCTGGCATGAAAGTGAAAGTTAAAAGTTATTTTACTAAACCATTGTAGTGAAACTGCTTGACAGAAATAACACATGAATGATATAGCTTCATTCATGTGACATCATATCAGGGGGTGTGGTCAGCATCAAAAAGGAAACTGACAAAAATCATGAGGTAAGAAACGTTAACAAATGCTCTGGATGTGTAGAATTTAATTTTTTAAATAATTTAAGTTGTTTATAATTTAATTCAGTCAAGAGAATGCACAGCTGTGACGCGTCCGTTTGGCACGCGCTGAATGCTTTAAATTTAAATTTCAAACGGAAAATAACGGTCAAAAAATTAACGGCTAAATATAGTGCTAAAATGTGCTATGGAATGTAATTCACTTTCTACAAATACTTATAAAATGTTAGTCTATTCTACAAATATTAAGACAGCAAACATAGTATTTTATAAATATTACACTTCTGTGTTAGTCAAGATTTTTATTTAACTTAAAATTATAAGACTAGCCAGAGTCTAGCCAAAGACGAGCCATAGCTTATTCTTAAAAACAGTTTAGCCATGTACCTATAAAGTAAATGATGACTAAAATTGTAAATAATAGCTGATTTACTATCAAAAAATTCAAACAGAATTAATTTGCGACTTAAACCTAATCGCCCAAGATGTTCATATGTTAGCTAGCTAGTTTGAGCCGTGCGTCACATGATACAAATCCATAGTTTTATTGGTGATATGTTTTTTTCCTATTATTATTATTGTTATTATTATTATTATTATTATTATTATTATTATTATTATTTATTGCCAGCTGAAGGTCCATTTCCATCTCAGTCACTGTGAGAGTGCAGTGTCTGAAGCTGATTAAATACATTCAGTGAATATCTGATATCTTCACAACAAATAAACTACAGTTAAAGGTTTAAATGAATGAACACCTTCAGATCTCAGCTCTTTCTAGTCTGAAAATTGTGATTCGTTTTATTTGCAAATCTAAACTTTTAAAAAATAATGTTTTTTGGTGTGGTTGTTTCATTTAAAACAAAATGACTGGTATGATTACACTATACTAACATTCAGCTACTACCTTTTTTGTCTTGTAGAAGTGTTTACAAGAAAAAGAGTACATACAAGGAAAAGTGTTATGGGAGACATACGGGCTGATCACCATTTATCTGCAACTGGGTCAAAGACAATTTTTATTTATTTATTTGTTAATGTATTATTTATTGTCTTTCACAAATTCCAAGCTTTATGTCTCCTATAACATCTTTTTTTTTTTTTTTTTTTTTTTTTTTTTTTTTTTTTTTTTTTTTTTTTTTTTTTTTTTTTTTTTTTTTTTTTTTTTTTTTTTTTTTTTTTTTATTATTATTTTTTTTATTTTTTTAAGAAAGAGTTTACAAGAAACAAAATACATACAAAAAAAGTGTTATGGGAGACATTGGTTCAGTCCAGATTTATCTCCAACTGACAGTTTTATTTATCTATTTATATGTTCATTTTTATTTCATATTGAATGGTTATGTGGATGGAACATTTCACACTTTAAATCCATATGTCTGCTATAACTTCTCTACTTAGGAAAAAAAAAAGAAAACTACATACAAGGAGAAATATCAAATTAAAAAAATTAATAAAATTGTCTTTCAGCTACAGCTACATTTAAATATTTAATCCACCGAGATGACCCACCTAGATGACATTTAAAAAAAAAAAAAAAAAAATTTCCAAAAAGTTTAATCTGTTTGGATCATTTTAACTAATGAACACAAACCTTTGGATTTAACCCTCAGTCCTGTGTAAATTACAGAGAAGGTCATTTTAAGGTTAAAAATAATAAAGTGAAATAAAATACTCAAAAATGACCTTTTGTAAATCGGAAATAAAAAGATGATGCAAGTGTTTGTGCCATTCTCTCCATCTCTTACACTTCCACCAGTGTTTGTGCCATTCTCTCCATCTCTTCCACTTCCACCAGTGTTTGTGCCATTCTCTTCATCTCTTCCACTTCCACCAGTGTTTCTGCCATTCTCTCCATCTCTTACACTTCCACCAGTGTCTGTGCCATTCTCTCCATCTCTTACACTTCCACCAGTGTTTGTGCCATTCTCTCCATCTCTTCCACTTCCACCAGTGTTTGTGCCATTCTCTTCATCTCTTCCACTTCCACCAGTGTTTGTGCCATTCTCTCCATCTCTTACACTTCCACCAGTGTTTGTGCCATTCTCTTCATCTCTTCCACTTCCACCAGTGTTTGTGCCATTCTCTCCATCTCTTACACTTCCACCTGTGTGCACTTACCTTCAGGAGGATTCACAAGCATGGGCAGGAATTTTGGGGCTCCTTTTCCATTGATATTATTTACATTCATCATCACTGAGATCCAGAAAAGAAAAGATTTAAATCCAATTTTGATAATTTAATTTTAATAATAAATATTAGAGACCGCCTGAGTCAAGGGGATACATTTTAATAGAACATAAGTTATTTATGCTTTCAAAACATTATTATTATTATTATTATTATTATTATTATTATTATTATTAGTGTGACTTAAAATTCAGCAAAGGGCAAAAACAAATATAAAAAATACAAAGATCTGTTGTTTAACACAGCAGCTGTGGAAATAAACTTGCCTCCTTTACACAGCTGAAATGGTTGAAATCGAGACTTAAACTTCTTCACTGGAAAGCCTGATCCTTGAATTAAAAAAACAAAACAAAACAAAAAAAACATTCCTTATTGTAAATGAAAGGGAGGTTAGAGAAATATCCCTCTTCAGGAAGCATGTGTAAGTTACCTCTATTGAACACAAGATGGCGCTGTTAAGAAAGGATCACTGGGTTCACGCGCCCAAAGATAATCAGACAACAGAGGCTATAATTATGATTGCATCATATGCACATATTGCTTCTGTTTTTAATTGAATTGCATTTAGAAGTGCTTACAGATGGAAATCAGCAAAAAAAAAAAAAAAAAGTCTGATGCAGCGATTGCTAGATCCATCTCAGCGTTAGCATTTCAGATCATTCAGGCTATGTAACGTCCAGTCTGTAAGTGGAAATGTACGAGTGTTATTAAGCCTTTTATTTATGGCAAACAGTGTAGTGTGAGTGTGCTGATTGTGGCGGGGGAAAGTTTGGGCCGCAGGCATGTAGAAACACACCATGAATCACAGTATTAATCTGAATGAACTTGTTTCCACAGCAACAGCCGTCACAAAGTGGCCTCTTGAGTTTCATTCTCTGCTGTTTCGCTGACAGACAAGGCCAAAACACAGCTGCAATATTTGGGTGTGCTTGAGAGCACCATAAGCTCTCCTGGCTGTTATAGGCCTCTCAGACGAGTCACTCTGTAAAGAGGAGACAGACTAAACTATGGCACATTAGCTCAACATGCAGAAACAGGGAATAAAAGTTTGTTGCCATTATAACTTGTGATTCTCAGCTCTTGATTTACGAGGTACCGCACCATCTGTGATTGAAGGTAGTTACAGCTTCGGTTTAAGGAAGCTGCAAACTGACAGCGTCTGCATTCCCACAGGCTCTGTGCTATCAGCACACAGGAATCAACGGCATAAAAGCAATCCCCTTTAAAGGTGGAGTGGGCCCCCTGTGCTTAAGCTACTGCTGAATCACATCAGCTCAGAGCAGCTCTCTGATGATAGCGTAATCTCACTGTGTAACTAGAGAACCTGTCACCGATGCTTTCTTACCCCCCAAGCTTCTGCGCAGCATGTCCGTGGGAGATTTTCATTCTTCTTACAAGCATGGATTAACTGCGAGATGTCTTTTGTTGTATGATGGTGTTAGTTACCGGCTCTCTTACCGTGGTAATATACTTAACACTGACTATTTGACTCTCTTTATTCTGTTCTTTTACTTACAGTTCTTGCTGTTTCTACTGATTTGTGAACATCTGGCTGAATATTTGGTAACTATGCCTCAGTGTACATCAGATAGAGAGCAAACAATCACTGCAAACAATGCTTAGCAAGTAAAGAGATCTTGAATAAAAAAAAAAATATATCTACTGTTTCTCATAATGATGAGATTTTGTTGTATAGAAAATATAAGACCATTAAACCTCTAGACAATTTGAAGCTTACAATTGTGTCGTTCTGTTGAGAGATAATTTTGCTTCTTTCTACAAATAAATGCCAGAAATAAGCAAAATTATCTGTCAGGAGAACAGGACAATTTCAAGCTTGAAATATGTCAATTAACAACAATCTAATATGAGTTGAATTGGACTATATTCAAGATATATTTACTTGCTAAGATATCTTTTTTTTGCAGAGATGTAGAAGCAATGATGTGATTCTAGATCTTTATCATCCATCTTAAATACTGCATTGGTAGAAGGAATGACGGCTCGAGGCCTCTTTCAGTCAACTACTAAGAACTGATAAATACTCACACGCTTGGAATCTTAAAATGCAGCTTATCAGTTGCTGAGGTGAATAAAGTGTGTGTGTGTGTGGTGGGGGTGGAAATTTAACCCAGACAGGATTACAATGACTCAAAATAGTTTTTTTAAAAAACCTATTTTAGAGCAGATTAACTGAAATATGACATGTTTTGTGAAACTCATAAGAACCTTCACTGTGCACATTTTTCAGTCCACCACACGCAAATCGTGAGATGATTTATTATTTGTAAAGAATGGACGAACAATATAAAAAAGATGACATTTTAAGCAAAAAGTATTTATCAGATGTGAAAAGGAGCGGTTCAGCCCAAATCCATGCAAATATCAGCCTTAAGCACTTTTAAATCACGCTGGTATGTGTATATTTAATTGCTCTGACTGATTTTTTCTGAAGGAAATTCTATCCTTTAAGCATCAAACATGAGGAGAGCCCCCACACAGGACAACATGTTTCAGCCAGCCACACTGCACTGTTACAAGGGATCAAGAGAACCATATTTTTTACTTAGGGACATCAGTGAGGCTGAGGCTGGAGTCAGGATGAAGAGAATTCTTTCAGTAGTAGTTTATTCTTAATTTCTATTCCAGTTATTAATATCAGAGGAGTTATCCATGTCTACAGTGAGTTAGAGGCTGTTTTCAAAAACAACATATTCTTTAGTTCGACCCTCTTCTTTTTATTCTCTCTATTATTCTTCATGCAGTTCCAAAAAGCTTTCACTTTCCAAAATGTCCCAAAATATCACTTTCATCCTTTGCTTTTGACCTTAATTCATATTTCAAGTGCTTCCTTGTTCTTTAGATTGCAGGCTAAAAACACAGAATTCCTCTGTTCTATCTTTGCTTCAGGACAAATTTTTATTTTTTTTTTCCTCCCTTCTCCTCTTTAGTCCTTGTCTTGTTTGTAAACCACGGCATGATTTTGTTTGCATTTACCTGCATTTAATACTCACATCATTAAACCCATCATTTCTTGCAACACTCCATTATATTTGAATGAAAATTCAATGATTTCAAAACTTTTTTTCTTTGAGCTACAGTATTGCACAAAACTTTAAAGTGTTGGGAAGATGCCTTCATAAAATAATAAAATAAAAAGTGCCCAAGGATGAAAAATAATTGCTATATTGAGCCCAAGACCGTAAAACAACCAGTAAGAAAAATAAAACGAATTATAATTTGCCTTTGCATTTATAACTTCACAGATTGTCTTGGATACACTGCCATGGAGTTTTTTTTTTTGGTTTTTTTTTTTAAACAAATTGTCTGGTACGTTGTTCCAAGCTTGTTGTTGAAACAGTCCTTCTGTCTCTGCAGGAAAAATCCCAGACAGCCTTAATGATGTTTTTAATCATAAACATGGGCTATTACTTAATATGGTCCATTATGTAACAAAATACAAAGATTTCTCTGTGAAGATAATAATAATAATAATGTTGGGAAACCTTTTTTTTCTTTTCTACTGAAACACTTATCCAATAGGCATGAAATAGGCATGTAAGACAACACTTATTTAACAACAGACTTTTGTATAAGATACTTTGTAGAACGATTGATCTATCACAGCTGCATTTCATAATTACAAACTACTGGTTTTGTAACAGCACTATCCCTTCCGTCATCCCTTCCCTAATGCACAAAACTACTTTTTCACATTCCTTAAATTTTCAGCCTAGAGTTTCTCACATGTTGTTATTTTCCTCTCTCTTGTAATGGTCTTTGGCAGGCCAACGTAAAGTTTACTTTCTAATTTTGTCTGCTCTTGGGGTCGCTTGCCGTGCGGTATGCACTGATGCACCGTATTGGCGTGCGTAGAATGCTCTATCATCTCGCTTGGCTGGAAAACAATGATTGTGCACGTTTTACAACATCTATCCCTAAATTGTTCCCATTTGTAAAACGCTGATATAGCTGCATTGTTAATCTCCATTACTGACTGCGCTCCATGTTGTGTAATGCAATATTTAAATTGGAATGAATGTCCGCCGACCAGGCCAACCATATCGACCACCCTCGCCAACATCTAAACAAGGTGCAGCGTTTCTCTCTGAACATGATCAAAACCACTCTGTGGAAAGCTATCAAAGCAGTGGGGTGTGGTGGACCTCAATAAGCTGCCTGCAGCCAGCCCACCCATGAGAGGCCCTAACACTGCCAGAGCCTTTCGTGTAACCAATAAACATGAGGTCACGGAGTCCGAAATCAATCTGACACCCACTTCCTAAATCAATACATACCTGAAAGGCAGACCAGCAATGCATGCTGCTTTGTAAGGGTCCATTTTAAGTTCTTCTCATATTTGTTGGTGAATAATAATTGGCGGCCCTGGCTAATTCCTGTGCCAAAAAAACTTCATGTAATTCCATAATTCCCTTTGGAATTTTTTTTTTTTTTGTCTGGTTTATATTTTAATTGAATGTTGACAAGTTTGTTTTAGATACAAAAGATTAGTCGTTTTCAATGAATATCACTTTTAATTTTATTACCTTATTGTTAGTGAAGTAGTTACGTAAAATGCCTGGGAGTAGTAATTGGATAATGTTGACAAACCCCTCCCCTTCTCTCTCTCCCTCTCTCTCTCTCTCTCTCTCTCTCTCTCTCTCTCCCGACACACACACGCACACACACCATAGAAGCATGAACTTTATCAGTTGACAGCACTGATATATTTAGAATTCTGAAAATATTTTATTGATAGTGTTATATTTAAACAATTAAATCATTATTAGATTTTGTAGACACATTGATAGACATACATCTATTAAAGCCAGAAGTACATATATAGATAGATAAATAAATTAGTTAATTAATATATATATGTGTGTGTGTGTGTGTGTGTGTGTGTGTGTGTGTGTGTGTGTGTGTGTGTGTATCCTTTTTCTTGTTCTAATACTCTCTACTCTGAGAGATTATCTAATGATTAAATCCACCATCATGAGAATCACATGTGTTACAGCAGCGGAGCTGAAGACCTCTGGCCTAAATCAAGCTGCACTATCAATACGCCATCACATGCTTGTGGAGTTATAGATGGAAATTAGATTTTCTTGCTGTTATTAAATCAAACTACTTTAAATAGTCTTACTGTTGAGCCTCAGGATTATCCAGATGGGTTTTGTTTAGGGGAGCAAGTCTCCTATTCTCTATCACATAACATGTTCTTAAGCCTTCAGTCTGGCAGAACTGAAACAAGATAAGTACAAGTAACACCTGATGCTGGTGCATGGCGATAAACTCAAACACTCACATGCCTATGTGGTGTCTACTCAAGCATTTTATTGCCTAACCCTCTTCACAGAATGTTTTGGTTGTTGGTTCAGAGAGAAAATTGAAACTTCCTGCACAAGTGATTTGCCCAAGCCTCGTGCACTGGAAGTGTGTGTGTGTGTGTGTATGTTAAAATTGTATCATTGCTGTCCTATTAGCTACCTTAAAGATGTAGCTTAAATTCTAAATGTTCGGAATTAAATGGAATTATGACTATTCAGTCAGTGTTTGATATAAGTGATTTCGTAATTGTGGATATTTTTTTTTTTTCCTCGCTTCTACACAAAAACAAGCTCCAAATGAATCAGTGCCATGATGATTTATTGATTGATATATTTTAAATAAACAGGCAGGATGTGCAATTAATCATCCAGACAGTCATGTCTGTCTGTGAATATCTGATGTGTTTGATTTGGAAAGGTATGGGTCTCTGACCATGAGAGGGCATGCAGATTGGAAACACATTCACCTCGGTTGATAGTGGAGAGGGGGTTGGGATGTATGAGAAATTGTTTATGTGCTTCCCACTGAAAGCTGACAGACAGAGAGAAAGGAACAGAGTGTGATGGTAACCTGGAGAGGGAGAGTAGATAGCTGTCATCACTGTGGTTTTACACAGTCAACCACAGACTGTTTCAGAAAATCTTCATTACCACAAGTGATGGATTGCTTAGGAATTTTGATCAGAGAGACTCCTGAGTGGCGTGGGGACCTGAGACTGCCGTGGTCTCACCACTTCCCTCGCCAAACTCTAACGTGCTTCTCAACAATGAAACTCATGGTTACGTATCACCTCTCTTGCTCTTTTCTACTGATGGTGAAACAATGTGAACGTGAGTGTGATTCATTTCACTGGAGCCATTCTGTTAGCTCTTCTTTCTAAAAGGTCACAGCATGTGCTTTTATTAGACACGTCTCCAATACCTCATTGTATCTGTGACAAGCATTCGCTGGATGTTTTGCATTATACTGCATGCCATATGAGGATTTTTTTTTTGGTACCGCCCACTGCCACAAATGCAAGGGCCGATGGGCGGGTGCGGATCAACAGATGTTTTTTTTTGTTTTTTTTTTTGGCCATATGTTTAATACAGACCAAGAGAAAGACCGAGATTAGAGATTAGAGAGGCCAGGGACAAGAATTGCAGGCATGGCTATTCAAGAATGCTCCACTTATAGCTCTCATCTCCCTTTGTGTAAACATTTCATGAATGGCTCTACAACTCCGATGGACGCCATGACATGCATAGTTTGATACGCTCATCTAGGTTGTGTTATCAAGAACTTAAGCAGAAGAGATACGTGGTTACTACAAGGTCATTGCTTCACCACTGTGGGTCATGGAGGGGGAACACTAATTCCATGTGAAATCTCGACTGTGCATACTGAAGCCAAACTGAGCTCCTCCAGAGATATGCCGTTTGACAAATCCTGTATCAGCATCTGGTTGTAATGCATTAACCGAAATACTTAGTGATGTCCAGCAGTACATCATAATCCACTGAGTTTCTGACTCTTTATAATATTTAAGTGGCTGTTCACCATTTTGGCACCTTAGAACTTCTATTATCATCAACTCTTTTATTAATGTCAACTTCTCAGATTTGCTCATCTTACTAAACCTGGCATTAAGGCAGTAACAAACCACTGGTCATTTGATTTTTTTTTTCTTTTTTATGGCTGGAAATCTCCACTTCATCCTATATATTTATGGAAGGAATTTAAGTTCGGATCGTTACAGACGGGGTAACAGGCTAGAGGCCAGTCATAAGACACCTACTTTATTGAATACAGTGTACTGCAACAGACTGAATATACGGCACCTTTGAGCAGTGATGTCCTGGAGAGCATCTGCTGCCCTTTTGGTAATAATCTAGGCGTCATGTGACTGGCGGCTACCTCGCTGTTCCCCACGAAAAACAAATAGAGGATAAAAGAATATCCCATTGTGACTTATTTCACTAGGCAGTATTTTATGGTTTCTCTCATTCCTCCTTAATGATGGCAATTTATCACAATTTATTATTATTATTATTATTATTAGTAGTAGTAGTAGTAGTAGTAGTAGTAGTGAGGCTAACATTTTACAGAACATTTGTTTTAAATGTCTTTGTTTATTAATAAAATGCAATTATATGTAATTATTGTAAAGAAGATAAACAAACTGTGTAAAAGAATATACATAAACAAAATAAGTGGAAAAAGAACAATTGCATATTGTAGTTTACATTTTTTGTTCCTAATAATGTAAGAATTTTGCTTTCATGAGCTTAAATAACTTTAGACAAGGGAGTTTAAAGACACAAGTCAGAGTCTGTTCGATAGCGTTAAACACATAAACTGAGATTGTTTATAGTTTATAATCTTTTTTTTTTCCCAGTTCTGCTACGAGCTCGTGTGTATTTTGTAATGTAAGGCTTGGTTGAACAGGCATGTAGGCGATTAAGTTGGCTTAACTGGGTTAGTATAAAAGGTTAATGCTGTTAATAGTCGCAGTCTGGTTATTACTGCACTAAGGCTCCTCTTATTTTAGTCTGAACGATGGGAGAAAATGGCCTGAAGCTGGTCAGGGTCAGTCAATGTCAATCCGCTTTAGCGTTTAGAGCGAAAAAACACCGTAGTACTATCACTATTAGCCATAATGAGAGGGCGATGTTGTGGCCATCGTTAAGAGTCTGTGCGCCTGACCAGCGCGTACCTAACGCAGAAAGACGCGCTTTCATTTATTCACCTTTTTATTCAAACATAGTCCTGCAGTGTTCCTTACAAATAATAACAATAGTGCACGAAAACCTGTCTTTAGCTCTATTTTCTCATTTTTTCCCCCCTCAGTATTTCTGTCACACAGGAGATTTAAATATTCACCAATTTTTAAAATTCATCAAACTTAAATGCGGTCATCCCCAAAACATGACAGCACAAAGATCATCTCTCTCTCTCTCTCTCTCTCTCTCTCTCTCTCTCTCTCTCTCTCTCCTAGTTAAAGTGATCTTAACTTCGTGATAGTTTCTCTCTCATCACTCACTTTGTTTTATTTTATATTTCACTTCATTCTGTATGAGTCACGCATGAGGCGCGTGATCTGTTTTCAAGGCGCATTTAATGTTCATAATACAGCAGAGTTCATAAATATGTTCATAATTACAGTTTAACGCATTTGCACATTTCTGCATAAGAACGAGCACAAAGCGTTATCAGCTAAAACGAGCTTTGCAGGAGTGTGCAGGAGAATCACCACAATAACAAAACCTGGTGTTAAATGTTAATGGTAAATTAACACTCCCTACTAGCTTTATTATTATTATTATTATTATTATTATTATTATTATTATCACAGTTTCCATTCATGCGGTCATTCATTTATTTTCGAGGCGATGGATCGATGGCAGTTTGGGATAATGATCTTTTTTTTTTCCCTAAGTATTACTGTGTTACTTCTCAACATCAGGCTTTTTTTTTCTTTCTCCATTTTCAGTCAAACACACCGCGCATAAAGCCGGTATTAAGCCTTTAAACCCAAGCTAAGCTTCTTTTTTTTTCTCTCCATACAAATGCTTTACTTATTTATTTGCTCACTGTTGCTATTTAAAAACTCTTTTTTAGGAAAAGTTATTGCAATAATAACTTTATTCTAAAGTTTCTCAAGTTATAGGAAATCGTATTTCTGTTAATGCTGTATAGACTGCGACTTTATTGTAAAATGTTCAGCGCCACATTGCTTTATTTTATTAATGATCTATTAATATTACACTAAATCCACACTGCTCGCTCTGCATTAATAACAATGAAAGGCTGTAGATAATAAAATAGGCCTTATGGATTCATATCTGATCATCTGATCTCTCTGCCTTTCCTAAAAAAAAATCGCAAAAATTGTTTTATTTATTTATTTTGTTGGTTCACTGTTGCGTACATATAGCCTGATGTGAAAAAGAAATGATCTGACCCAGCTCAGCTGAAAAGCCCAGGAACAGCTTTTGGTCTGTAGAGTAACATGAGCGGAAAGGATGAGGACAGACAACATGACACCACTTTACACCTTTAATATCGTTTCATTTCAGCTTTCAGCAATTGAAGAGTAGTTAACATTTCATCCATTTGTTCCAATGCCATGAATGTGATTATTCCCATTTCTGTTGAATAGTAAACAAATCATCTAAATAAATCTAAAGATACATACAGTGAAGATATCTATCATTCATGATCTGTCTATCATTAATGTAATTATTAGTAAACGAGTCTATTTATCACCCAGGTACACTGAAGTTAATGATATATAGTGAAGATATCTCCACGCGACACTGTTAAGTTTATTCATGCCACAACATGATTTTGCTATAAAGCCTTCGGGGAAAATAAAATGTGAGGAAAAAAATTATTAGTTACGAAACCATGATTTGGCATTCGTATAGCATTTCACTGTTATAAATAATGAACTGTGAAGTTATTATTATTATTATTATTATTATTATTATTATTATTATTATTATTATAATAACAGCAAAACAGTTACGCAAATTCCACGAGGCAGACGAGCACTGTGTTGTATTGGTAAAACCGTAAATCATGAAATGTGTCGCGGCTTCTATTAACACACACACACACACACACACACACGCGCCATGGCGGACGTGTGCAAAGTAATTGTCGCCAAGATAAAAACAAAAAAAAAAAGCAAGTGAACTCTCCTCTTCTCCTCTCCACCACATACCAGTTACTGTCTGTTACTGCAGTCTCTCTCTCTCTCTCTCTCTCTCTCTCTCACACACACACACACACATACACACACACAGAGGCCGGCGTTTGAATGAAAGAAATCATTTGGCATTGAAATCAAATGGAAGGATTCACAGAGATTCGTTTATTTATGATTTTTTATTAGGGTTATTGGGGTGTGTGTGTGTGTGTGTGTGTGTGTGTGTGTGTGTGTGTGCGCGCGCGCGCACGCACGCACGCACGCGCTCGCTCGCTCTATTTATTTATTTATAACCAAACTACAATTTTCATTTAAAAAAAATAAGAGCCAAAATGTGTGTGTGCCATAGACCATATGATCGATGGTCTGTCTATGGAGAGCGTGCGTGTGTATGCATATGCTTGCGTGCGTGTGTGTGTGTGTGTGTGTGTGTGTGTGTGTGTGTGTGTTGCATGTTTGTGCGCCTCCTATACACTGAGTTCGTGCTAAAGGTTTTTCACTGGCAAAGGACAGAGTGGTCAGGATAAATATTTGTGTAGAGTCGGATAATGGGACTCTGTTACAGGTTTATGTTTTAGGTGCAGGTATATATATATATATATATAATAATAATAATAATAATAATGTATTTATGTATACTATAATGCCCCCTCTCTTTCCCCCTGTGTAAGAGCGATGCAGTTTATAAGAGTTATAACAATATTTCAGATCAACGCCATTGTATTATTTATGTGATGGAAATGGTGGAGTAGCCTAGCAGGTCTAGTTATATCTAAATTATGATAACAACAACAACAGCAACAACAACAACAACAACAACAACAATAATAATAATAATAATAATAATAATAATAATAATAATAGTCTACAGTAGGTGCTAATGGGGTTTTATTTGAGAGTTTTTGTCGTCTTACCGTGAAGTGGTTGATTCTGTCTCAGCAAAGCGGCTTCTCCTCCATGAAGAAGGGATCAGGACGCACAAGTAGGGGTGCTATTAGTTTCTCTCTAATTTCTCCATCGTTTTGCGCATGTGTTTATACTTATTTGGTTCCATTATGATCAAGAGCATTACTCGGTCTCCATATCAAGCGTCCCTCCAAATCTAAAGATGTGAAGTGAATGCAGACCGGAAAATCCCCGGATGTAACTCTGCCGTCCCCGCGCGCGCGCTACCGTAATAAATAGTACGCCAAAGCAGGACGCCAGCTACACGGTAGAGCAGTGCGGGAGTGTGCGGTTCGGGGGAAGCGTCCTACAGTAGCGTCCACCTGTGAACTGTCACTGTGACAAGCAGCACAGAGCAGTGCAGCCTGATCTTCCTCACCATTACACTGACAAAATACAAATTACATAAACCCGCGACCAGCTGCCGCTGCTCCTGCCGTGTTACAGCTCTTCAGAGCACAAAATATTTACACTCTTCTGCTGCTGGAACTTTGTTCAGTCCACTTCACATTTCAACCTGGTTTTTTTTTTTCTCCACCCAATCAACTGTTCATATAATAACATGTTTATGTCATACGGCTACAATTTATAGTTTAGATTTTGGTCTAAAACGCCCTGCAACAATAAAAATGAAAGATTGCAGATAAAAGGCCTCTCCAAATCATATCTATCCATCTGACATATCTGACTTTGCTAACAAATCATATCGCACGAGCTCTAAGTAAAACTGCTCTCCACTAAATTCGTCACTTTTGTAGATTTTTGTCCATTTAGTGTTGTGCACATATAACTTAAAAACAAACAAACAAACAAACAAAAACTACAGAAAGAATAACATGGCTTAGTTTATATTCACACGTCGAGTTGTCATTATTATTATTATTATTATTATTATTATTATTATTATTATTATTATTATGTTTTAAGCAACATGTTCATTTTACATAACATTAACTAAACCAATGGATCGGCTGACAAAGCCGCAAAGATCTAACTCTAGTATATAATAATATTAATAATAATAATAATAATAATAATAATAATAATACGCACAGTTTACTGTAACTGGTACATCATTTCCATGTCCATATTACATGTATGCGTATATAATAACATCTACATAAGTTTAATAAATTCAGGAGGATTATAGCGTCATGCTCTTGAAATGGAGATAAACACTGACGTAGCCATATTTTACGTAATTATATTATATTATATTATATTATATTATATTATATTATATTATATTATATTATATTCCTTTGAAGCATCATAATTAAGGACTTTTCCAATAGCTACCTATCCCTTCTCAACACACACACACACACACACACACACAGTAATGGGTATAATAATGACATCACTGTTAACTACATCACTGTTACTATTTTTCGCTTTGGCAGCAACGAAGCGAAAAAGCTATACTGTTATTTGTTATACACACTGAACTATGAATCTGTTTGAAAAGGAGCGTGAACTTGCGCCATAAGCATCGCTTTAGGATTCATACGCGGACCTGAATACCAAATGGCTCTATATTAATGCACTACATAGTTATAAAATATTAATGGCATATACGCCAAAATAGTGCGTTTTGTGCAGAATAACCCTTTTACTACATTTCTGAGAAATTCTTTAAAAAAAAAAAAAGTTATTGCACCTTGGAGTTAATGTGATGCTTTGGTCATGATCTCCTCATATCAGAGAGCAAGCCAGAGTGGAATATATATTCCTAGTATTGATGTTAATTTTGCTCTCTAGCTTCAGTAGACAGTAGGCCCAGAGGAATTCAACACAAACACACCGACTCTCAATTCATGAACAGATTTAGCCAGCTTCCCAAACCATCTGCACAAAGCAACAGTCTTTTCACTTCTCCAAGGTTCTTTGTCATTATTTAGGCGACTATGAATGTTGTTTTAGTAACACACAGTTATGTTAGTACAGAGATGAAATTATATATATATATATATATAAAAAGTCTAAGTCCTACCCAGAAACACACCAGATATCCCCCAGCGCAAGGGAAAGTTATATCCTACTAATATAAACACAATTTTTATGCGTAACACAGGCTGTAGTGTCGTTATATATTCAAATAATTTCCATATATTATTATAAACTCATATGTACATATGTCCAAGCATATCTCCAGAAAACTTTCACTGCGCAACGCTGGTGTAGTTTTAAAGAAAGAACACACAATGTCTGGTAGCTACATGGTTCTCTCTCTCTCTCTCTCTCTCTCTCTCTCTCTCTCTTGCTTTCAGTATTTGTAGGCTAGAATTACTTTGCACTGGTTTTTAATTAAATTGTTGGTTTCGGATTATTTTCCCAAAACATCAGAGTTTGCCTTGGGGTTGAAGCCACACAGATGGAATGGAAATATTGCTTGAGTGATTTTTTTAAAATCCAAAGCAGATATCAGTTTTTTACAAAACATTTACAGAATTGTTTGTTTGTTTGTTTGTTTGTTTGCTTGCGTGGGACGCACCGCCCTCGCCCATCGCCCATCTCTCCAAAAATATATCCAGCCCTGCTTAGCTTAATCCTGTTACTTTCCAATATTTTCCATTTCTCACGTTTTCTTTTTCCAAGTTCCTGAGTCCATTTTGAGTTCATTCTACAAGCTAGGCTAGCTAACCAGTTTTACTCCGTGTAATCTTTGTGGAAAGTGGACGCGCCCCAGCCCTGGTGCAGCCTAGAGCCTGAGCAGAGGCTTGAGCCTGGAAGATCACCTTCTTTACGCGCTGTCGGTGCAGCCGCCTGCAGATGCCTATCACACTGAGATCCTACTGAGATCCTACTGTCTGCCAACACAGAGCCGTAGGCACATTCTCTGGCCTTTAGTTTGTCTTGGCAGTCTAACATTCCACACACAAACACGACATCATCATAGTTTTTTTTTTTTTAATTTCCACATCATGTAAGGCCTACAGTAGCGCTCAAGCGCCTGCGTCTCAAACCGCACACTACTTTAAAAAAAAGTCAACATGGTAGGCTGTAAATGTACCTCGGCATGACACGAGTTTGCAAAATAAGCGTCCAGAATGCTTTCTGATGGCTCACTAACAGACTGTGCACTCAAGAAAGAGCTCTTCAGTTCACGGACGCGTGTATTATGCAGCATGTAGCAGGCCGAGCTGTGACATACACGGTGTCGGTGGATGTTCTTAGTGCTCTCGGACCCAGTGCACGACACCTGCGTCAATAACCAAGTTGTTCCATGAACTGCACGTGAAGGATATTAGAGATAAATGTAATCATCACGACGCAGTGCAGAGAGGTCTCCAGGACTGGGATGGAGATCCACTGATGGCTCCCTATACCGTCTGTTCTGACCTCAATATGTCTGCTAAACCCCACTGCAGACTGAACAAAAACGTGGAGGAGGGACTTGTGAACTTAATCGCTTACAGATGTCTGTTAATACCAGGAAAGAGAGATCTTATTCGGTCCACATGCTTTAAAATCTATATCATGGCACAGTAAAGTGCGAGCTGGAGCTTAACATAACTGGCACAGAGACAAAGGCAAGCAGATTGAGTTATTAGGCCTGTGACTCACGTAATCATGCTGCATGTCACTGGAACAAATAAGACAAAGTATCTATCTGTTATTTTTGAAACGCTCGAAAGTTGGTTTCAATTCAATCGCGATAAAGTATTTTAATAATAGGTTTTGATGTTAGATGGCACTGGGATAGCAGTTTTCTCTTCCCTATCAAAGCCTGAGTGGGAGCAGTGCGCGCCAGACCCTGAAGACAATCCCCTAAATCAATAAAAATAATAACTTGAATAAATATGCCATGACATCCTAATAGCACGTGCTATTTTCCATTGCAATTTCTTTAATTAAATAGTTTTCCATGGTCCACCCCTGTTCCAGCACAGTGGAATGATCCGTTTCCATGGCATCAGAACGCGACCCAGACCACTCTGATAGCACGTGCTAGTGCTGTTGGCCTGAACGTCGTATTTACATCACAAAATCAGATGAATAAACAAATCCTACTGTTGCTGTGGACTTCATATAAGCCCTATAAGCACAATCCGGCATCACTGCAGGTCACCGTGGGGTCAGAGAATTATCTGTATCTTTAATCAAGGAGGTTGATTTTTTTTTTTTTTATCTCAGACGCCATCTTGACAGAGACAACAAATTATCTTGGCTAGAATTATCAGTCCAATTGAAAGCAAACGATAGAGAGCGTATAGCTTAATGCGTGATTAGGCTATCTAATGCAATCGGACGGCTTTAAATCGTCTTCTTTGCACCGGTGATTTATTGCGCACTGGAGCCGCTGGGCTGCATGCTTTTTCATTATAAACATCATACATCTCTGGCCTACAGATAAAAAAGGTTCAATCCAGCACCTTTTAAAGGGTTGCTGTTTTTTTTTCGTGGGAGTCCTTAAGGTTCCACGAAGAACCTTATAATCGAGGAGGTTTCCTTTCACTGACCATGCAAAGAAGCCTTGAGGAAGAGTGTGTAGAAGCTACGAGGGCGAACTGACCAAAAAAAATAAATAAAATGAAATAAAATAAAAATAAATATCATCCTAGAATTTACTTAAAATATAAATGTCTAAAATTCCCTACAGTGCAATGGGGAGTAAGTATTATTATTATTATTATTATTAGTATTATTATTATTATTATTATTATTATTATTATTATTTCAAATTCAATTTCTTCCATTCACCCATGAAACTTTGTAACTTTTCACCCATGAAGGTTGTACTGAAGCATCTGAAAATAAATATAGACTTAGTGCTGTAGCTTATTATTTATATGCAATGCATTAACCAGTGAATTCATTTATTCATGTTAATCTAGGCTGAGTGACTGAAACTCGCTTTCATACCAGAGCTAACAGAGCTGTTCTCATTGCCAAACCCCCTTCATTCTGGGATAACCCCTCGTCCTGCACTGGCTTTTGATAGGCGTGTTATCAATCACCTGCACATCCGATAGTCCACCTCAGCCTGACCCTCAGCACTTATTTCACTCCTCATGCCAATCCTGCTTTTTTTTTTTTTTTTTTTTTTTTTTTTTTTTTTTTTTTTTTTTTTTTTTTTTTTTTTTTTTTTTTTTTTTTTTTTTTTTTTTTTTTTTTTTTTTTTTTTTTTTTTTTTTTTTTTTTTTTTTTTTTTTTTTTTTTTTTTTTT
>CM040977.1:3093848-3158848 GCA_022985145.1 Pangasius djambal | reverse complement strand
TCTTTTATACCGCACACTAAAGCGCTTCTCAGCCAATCCGCGTGCAGAGGAGGAGGAGGAAGCCGCTTCGCAGGGTGATTACACTCCTCAGCTGCACCACAGCCCTCTTAAAGCTCTGGAAGCGTTTATTATTAATACGCTTAATATCGCGGAATATATACACAAATATACTGCTCAGTGCGTCTTATTTATTACGCGTTTTATGCGCATGGAGTGCACGTGCCATGCATTTTTACTGGACATATTTTAAGCGTTTAGGACAATTTTCAATGCAAACCTTTTTATGGAAATGTAAAATATTGTAAGTAGAGGAAATTATTTAATTTCTAAATTGCTTACATATAGTAGGTGTCTTAGAGTCGGGATGTGGTGAATTCTTCTTTCATTTTTAGTTTATTATTAATAACATTTTAACTGTTTCAAATACAGCTTAATGACCATCTCTGCTGTGGTCTCTGGAGTTTGTGTGAAAGGCTGCCTCAAACACATCACATTCAGCTTGTCAGGATTTTCCATAATCATGTACATACACACACAAACAAGCAATTTTTTTTTTTTTTTTTGGAAAAAAAAAAATACACCAGTTTTGTTTTTATCCCAGTCTCTTTAATATCATGATTCCTGCAAAAGAGAATTTCTTCAAATTCATAACGCTTCTTGGGGGGGGAAAAAAGTCCACGTGATATTGCATAATATAAAACACCTAATAAACTGCTATTTATGTGTAATATGTACCTGAACACTGGTCTGCGTCCTCCCTGAAAAGTCACATGACAATGTATGCTATGCTGCTGAAGCTCGTGCAGGCAGCGAGAGACAAGCTTAAGACACATTACAAGTCAATATGTCCAAGTCCAAGTGTCACAGCTTTAACGCTGGAACGACCCAAAGTGCAATTTGTATTTGTGTGAGAATTTAGTGTGGAAATAAAATTTAGAGCTTGAATTTAATTTTCCAAAATGCATTTTTTTTGCATTGTATTCAAATACAATTTTACCAAACTAGCCTCGAATTTATGCAGCATATTGACAAAATATTTTCGTAAATAACAATTTTTTGAGACTTCCCTTCCGTACATTTAATGGCGCTCCAGTATTTTGAAAAAAAACAAAAAACAAAAAACAAAACAAAACAAACAAAAAAACAACACCACATGAATTTGTTTACGCACGTGAATGGATAAATTATAACTCATAACGTGGTGGTGGTGTTCTTTCAGAAGTACATCTGAATTGATGATTGCAGTTTATTGGGGCTTAAATGTTTTAAAACGTTTCAAGAACACAAATGATAAAAGTTAATTTCATGAATAAAGTGTTTCAGCATCGCAAACCATTTAGCTTTAATTCCTCACTGCTTTCCAGTGTAATGCTACTAAATAATTCAAAAACACAGAGTTCTCGGTATAATATGTACAATTTTAAAATGAAATGTATTTAACGGTTCTGAGATCAAGCTTCAGTAAAGTCCGCAGAGAAAAGCAGACATTCAAATCATTAAAAAAATAAAAATGTATTTATAATCTAAGCTACACGGCGGTATTTACTTTTTATCCATTTCTAAAATCTCTGCTGGTGATTTAACTGCAGCCATTACAGTGCATGAAAATGTAACCGATATGTTGTAATAATTTACAACATAGTCTACAAAATATTTAAAATGTGATGTAATTTATGATTTGAGAAAATATAAGGAAATCAGATGTGATATTTGCAGTATGAATTTTCAAAAATAAAAAAAACTCGCTAGTACAGTTTGTTGGAAAGTTGTGTGATCATGGATCAGGAGCTCACACACACTGGTGAACGCGATGGATATACCTTTATTCTGAGTTTATTGGAGTGTTTTATGTGCTGTGACACGCAGGTAAAACATCTCTCAGAACAAACTCCACCCAGGAATAATGCCACATTAGACCTGCGCACTAGATATGGATTTACATCATACATGGAGCAGAGTTATGCAGGCCTAGTTGTGTAGGTATATAGGTGTGTGTGTGTGTGCATGTGTGTGTGCATGTGTGTGTAGGTCTGATGGTTCATATTTTTCTTTGTGTGTCTGTGTTTATGTGGAGCTCTTTGGGAGGATTTGAACACTGACATGTGAGTTATTTTATTTGGATATTCGCAGAGTTTCTCCAGAGTCCATACGTTACATATATGTTAAACAAGGCTGTGTGAACGTCCTTGGGCATTGTGTGTGTGTGTGCGTGCATGTGTGTGTGTGTGTGTATGAAAATTCACAAATTTCCTCATGGAAGGCTCATGATTTATTCGTGTTTAAGTGAGGTGTGTGTGTGTGTGTGTGGTGCCAGTGTAATTTATCTGTCTGATTGGAAGTTCTTGAGTAATTGAAATACTCTGAGACTCCAGTTAATGACCCATAATCAGGCTGTAGGTCACTTGGTCAGACTGCTGGTCCATAACCCCCCCCCCCCCCACCCCAGATCTTCCCCCTGCTTCTCATCTCCTTTCACACCGAATTCTGCATAAATAAATAAAGTTATGCAGAACCCGCTATTTAAGCCTGACCCAAGCATTTCAGAAATGCGCCGTGAACCAAAGGCAAGTCACGAACTGGATTCATTAGAACAGGTCCAGGGGCTCATGGGTCGTTAAAATGATCAGTAGCCTCGGTGTTATCATAACGAGCAGTATATAAATCTGATAGTGTACAGATTAGTGATTTAAAAGCTCAGCTCGGATCAGCCAATCACAAGACGGAGGAACTGGCGTCCATAATGTTACATTTATTATTATTATTATTATTATTATTATTATTATTATTATTATTATTATTATTATTATTATGCTAAATATGTAGCTTTTAAAATATCATTTTTAAAAACACCAGATACACACACCTGAGATGTTTAAGTGTAGATTTATGTTACAGTTTATTGTTTATTATCTAAAATAGCTGCACATTTACTAAGATTAACTGCCCATTAAATTGATTATGAAAAGATAGGTGCACATGATGATGATGATGATGATGATGGTGCAAGAGAAGATAGACATTGCTGCAACAATTTGTAATTGTAATGGAACAACATTTTTTTTTTTATTATTTATGATATAACAATAGCTGACCTTTATTGCAGTAATTCATGACCACAGCAACAGTTGTCATGGCTTACCTGATGTCATAAGAAGTGTTGCAGCAGAGAGGCTCTCTTCTCCTTTCTTTCCCTCTCCTTTCCTGTAGCACACTCTCCTCCTCTCTTCCCTCCTCCTCCCCTCCTCTCCTTCTGCTTTCCTTTGCAACACTCGTTAAAGGAACCTGGCTCTCTTTATCCAACCCCCCCCCCCCCCCCCCCCCCCCCCCCCCCCTTTTTTTTTTTTTTGGTCCTGGTTTTAAAATCAAAGAAAGCAGCTTCATCATGTCCACCAGACATTTCTGTGATAACTGATTGTTTCCCAAAAGCTGGCCTGCTGCTTTTTTTTCAACCCACCTCACCAAGGAAATGTGTAGACAGGTAGAGTCTTAACAAGCGATGGTAATAAAGTCTATCTGATATGGCAACTGATATGGAGCTGGCAAAAAAAAAAAAAGAGCCAGATTTAAGGGACATTTACGAGAACTTAGACACAGCGCGCCTGCTTAGGGTTGACATACAGAGGATTCGTTTAATTCAGTTTTATCTGTATAGCTCTAAAGAATTTTCTTTCTTTTCTTTTCTTTTTTTTTTTTTTTACACATGTATGAAAAGCTCTGAAAGACAGACCAGAATCTGCTCCACATTTCATGAAGCTAAGAAAAAGAAAAGAAGTACACAATATTTGTATTGTTATTGTTTTTAATTCAACATTTACATTCATTCATTCATTTTGCAGCCTTTTTTTTTGTCCAAAGTAACATACAGTTAAGGAGTTAAGGGGTTAAGGGTCTTGCTCAAAGGCCCAGCAGTGGTAGTTTGGTGGTGCTCGGATTCAACCTTCTAGTTGGATGAGCAGAGTTTGAACTGCTGAACACTAATTACCCTAAGAGTTATTACCAGCATGGCAAATCAATTAAACCAGGGCTCTCGAGCTTTACAGTCAGGGATGCTGTTACCGTAAAACAAAACTGATGCCCTCCTTTGCTAGAGATTTATCTTACAGAAAAACAATACGAAAATAATTAAGCATATTATTTAAGCATGAACAGTAATATTTTGGAGTTTTTTTTCCCCCTGAACTTTCCAATCATATAACCTATTTTTAGTAAAATTATCATTACGTTCCTGTTGACATGATTTATGGACATAAATGGTGGGTTGTGGTTTCCACCACTGCAACTAAATTAGATAAACACAGGCATCATTGTTATGCTTCACAGACCCCACTTTGGGAATCATGAAATTAAATGAATCATTTTTTTTAAATCCCCCTGAATAATAATAATAATAATAATAATAATAATAATTATTATTATTATTAGTCATTTTGTTGTTCAGAAAATAGTCACAAAACAGAAATCAACATTATCATGTCCCTTTATAAGATCTTTTAAAAAGATCTGCTCTTTTTCTGTGGGTTACTGATTTTTAATAAAATATGGTATTTTTCTTCTTTCTTTTTTATTTTAGTATTGTATTTTAGTAACTATGTACTGAAATTTAAATCTGAGTGTTGACCCAGTGATTGCCATGATTTCTGTCCATGCCAAGGCAGAGCTGTTAGATCAAAGTGTGATGGGTTGAAACGAGAGATGAAAACAGACAATTCAATTCAATTCATTTTTATTTGTATAGCGCTTTTTTTTTTTACAAAGGCCATTGTCTCAAAGCAGCTTTACACAAACAAAAGTAAAGTGAAGTGTGTGTGTGTGAGACGTCTCTGATGAGCAAGCAGGGCGACGGTGGCAAGGAAAAACTCCCTGAGATGGTGATAGGAAGGAACCTTGAGAGGAACCAGACTCAACAGAGAACCCATCCTCATACCCACACACTTCCTCCTTATTGAAATCTTTTCCAGTATAAAATTTGCTTCAGTAGTATGATGTAAACGAGCAGCTAGAAGTTGTATCTGTGGGTGAAAAGGTTCAGCCATTTGCTCTCAGTACATCTCTGATGCCCTCAGGGAACACACCTCCTTCTAGATGGTCTCTGTTGTTTTTCCTTCCAATCATCTCTCTCTCTCTTTTCCCCTGTCACTCTTTTCCCTCTCTCTGTCTCATCCATAATGCTTATCACCAGTACTCATCACTTCTTCAGCCTTGTTCCATAGCACCTGTTCTCCCTTCCAACACCTAATAGCTCATCCTCCCTATTCACCAGCACTCTGCGCCCATCTGAATCTCCCAGGATTCCCTCTGGCTCTCATCTTCCTGCTCTCCCGCTGACTGGGCACAGGGTGAGACGGCAGAATGGAGAGATCTGACTGGGGTTGAGCTTGCACGAGACCGGACGACTCCTGTCTGATCTGAACCTGCTCTGTTATTGTTATCTGCCCTCCTGTCCTTTCTTTTATCTGGCATCCTGTTCTGTCTCTCTCTGTGTGTGTGTGTGTGTGTGTGTGTGTAGCTGTTCTCACTGCATCACTGCTCGTTTTTTTTCTCCTTCTCTTCTCCCGTCACCGCCCACTCGTGCTCTCATCCCCATGTCTTCTTGCACTTTAGCTTTGACAGATCAAAGTGTGTTGCTGAGCTCTCCGTCACTAGAGCATACTTTTGTAAACACACATACACAACTGTGTTAAATTTCTCATTCTGTTCTGCTCTTCCAAGTTACTTCCTGATTGCGTAAAGGAAGATTAATATGTCAAAGGTGTGCAGCACAGAAACGCATGGACATGCTAAGACGCAAGACCTGACACATCCAGTAAAACACTCACACACACTCACACACACACACACAATAGACACGGGCTTCGGTGAATAAAAAATGCAAACAAAACCCAGATAACACATACATCCACCCACACACATAAGAGACAGCAGACACTTTGGGCTTTAATTGACAGCGACAACCCGATTAGCCATTTCCTCTTCTCAGTCACTAGCCGCTTCATTATGTGTTATCAGCAATCAATCTCCCCTAGAAATAAAATGAAAAAATAAATCATTACACTAACGAGGACATGATGATCGCAAGCCTGATTATTTTTCATTCTAATAATCATCCATCCAGCCAATGGCATTCTGTCACTGTAATAAAAATGCATCCTCTACAGCAATGCCAAGAGGACAAACACACACCCTCTGCAGAAATGCCAACTGATCCGATGGTCTTTATTAGTTCTTCATACCAAGCCTGGATAATTTTTATGAGCCACCTTAGGAACATCTCCTGGACAACTGATTCTCATACACTACTAGTCAAAAAGTTTGATATATAAGACATTTGGACAAAGGCTTATGGTTGAAATAATTTCTAGGACAAATGTATACAGTGTTAATGCACATCACTGTCATCATCATCATCATCATCGTAATAATAATAAGTAAATCATAAGTTAATCTCCTTGTCTAAATGTGTTTTAAATAAGTAATTTTTACTTAAACTAGAACGTAGGACTGCTTGGCCTCCTGGGTGAAGCTCCTCATGAAGCTGGTTGAGAAAATACCAAGATTGTCTAAAGCAGGAATACTGTTTAAGTCACGAGTAGTTTTAAGAGTAGTTTTAACACTTTTCTTGATCAATAAATAATTTGGTATGTGTTATTTTTTAGTGCTAATGCCTTCATTATTGTTTTAAACTAGTAGAAAATGAAGACTTTCTTTGAACAGGTGTGTCCAAACCTTTGACTAGTAGTGTAACTCACGATACTACTAACTGATTTATTGAGTGTGTTAAAATCCAAAGGAACTAGAGGAATCTGGCCGGTAATTAAAAAAACAAACAAAACATGCTCTCATGCGTGCTTGTGATGTGCACTGTATTCACAACGACCCGCTATGAAAAGTCCAGTAACGTGGATCAGTTATGACTTTCCCGATATACCGGTTCTCCTCCACTTTTGCAGGGAGTCACTCAGCGGGGAGTGAAAAGGGAAAAATAGACTCATAGTTAAATCAATGTGCATGGTTGCTCACCGTGGTACCTCCCTGTACAATTTACCATAATATTAGTGTACTCTGTCGACAGCATAGTGTTCCTTATATCTCTCCCTCAATCAATCACACTCCTGCAGATTACTCAGCTCCCGCTCCAACCTGGCCCACTCTCTGAGCCAAAATTCCTGAAAGAACCCCTACCACAGAAAAGCTGTGTGGGAAAAAGTGTGGGAATCCATGGTCTTCAACTGGGGTACATGCTTGTGGATGACACACTTGCACACCTAATTGTCTTCAAAACAATGTGTGTTCAGAATGCACATGATCTGGATTGAATATTAAAAATATAGACGTGTAGATATTGAAGGTCATTTGTTGAGGTGAAGTGTTGTAATGTTGAATTAAACCATCCGGTAGAACGAAAGCCAAACCACCAGTTCTCCTCCGTGGAGCTGATGATGGATGAGGAGCATCAAGCAGAAGAGTGACCTCCACCTAATTACCTCCGTCTTCAGGGCATGGACTGTTAATATGGGTAGAGAAATCTGGAGCTCACCATTGCTTTCCACTGACCGCTAACCCAAATCCCAACACACTGGCTGCCGGAGGATGGAGTGAAGTCAGCGGCCTCTCTCTGGCTCAGAACGATGTCCGAGTTCATCCCGGCGCCTGACCCTGCATCAGATTTTTCAGATTTCCAGTACCTTCTTTTTGAAAAGCCAATTGGCTGGTGAAATTATTACAGAGTCCGCGCTATGAAGGGTCACGGCTAATAAGCGATTGCATTCTCTTTAGGATGCGTGAGACCTCACTTTTCTGGCTCTTATTACGACCGATGAATTGTTATATCCTCCCAGAACATTCTTCTCTCTCCCTCTTTTTCTCAGTCGTTCCCGCCCTCTCTCTCTCTCAGGGAGTCATTAGCATGTTATTTCGTTCTTTCACAGCTCATTGATAGACATGTGGTTCTAATGTGTCTAATTCCACATCACAGCAACTTCTCCCAGTTTTGCAGTAACGTTAGCAGGCCAGGCCATGAATTGTGGGTTCTCAGAGTTTTATTTTTATTTTTTTTCCAATCTTAACCCTCCTGAGTTTTTAAATGAGTTCCATCTATGACGTTTGAATAGTAGTGATACATCATAGGCCTGCAGTTTCACAGAGAAAATGCTCTTCATCAGATTAATAAGTAGAGTAGAGTAGTGCACTATCCAGCTGGAAATGGGGCTGAATGTTCAGTCAGTAGGTACGGTGCTCTCTGAGGCCTTCTTTTGTTGAAGAAGAGATCTAACCTCTGATCTGTCATCTTTTAGCTCGGAATAATAGTTCCTCTAGAAAGTAATGTGTCTAAACACACACAAGCCCATATTTATTCACTGGAGAAAAAGAGATTGTGCATGAGTTCCAAAGATATAAATACGAATCAGACTTCAGGCATTTGGTGACATCTTGGACCAGTCTGTTTGGGAGTCACTGGCCTGCAATTTGTGGCCAAGGGCCGATTTATTGTAGCGTCAAAACCACAGTCCATCATGCCGGCACTCTCCAGCCAGCCATTATCCCCCCAGCGATGTAATCCGCACACACAAAAGTGCCTGGCTCTAATTTACAGTCCACTGATGGATTTACACCATTCTACCCATTAGTGTGTACATTTCCTTCGGCATGTTATGTAATGGTGTTAGGGAGATTTAAGAAAAGCATAACAAGTCATAAATTTGTACTCTTCTGTGGTGAGAAAGGAACGTCTAGGTGAAAAGTACTTAAAGTTGAAGCTTCTTAGGACCAGGGCTAGCTGGCAAAAAAGAGTCGGGAGTGTGTTTCGCCGTTTAATGTTGCACACTCGTTTATTTGTTAAGTGTGATTGAAGGGATGCAGTGAAAGAGAAGCTGTGTGTGCTGCAGTTGAGTCCAGTAGACCTTGATGAATGGATGATAAGTGTTAAATGGATGGAAAACATGCACTGCCACAACAACGGCATTTTGAAAGGAAAAGATTTTGGGATAGTCGTTCAATCATGGAAACAATAGTCCGGTTGTATTTGAGCATGCTCCTCTACTTACTGTGAAAGGTGGAAAACTGAACAACATGGACACACCATCCAGCATGAACCTATAAAAAGTTGCATTCGCCTTCACTTTCCTGTGGTAATTTCTTTTTAAAACAAGCAAAGCCTGTTACCTTGCTAAGATGGCAGCCGTGAGTTTAAGAACAGCAGCACAGGGGGAGCTGATTATAGCATTAGGTCAGATTAGGTCAACGCTATGTGGTGCTGGAAATTAGGCCAAGTGTGTATGCTGCTGTTTTCAGTCATCCTGTCATGTCCTCCTAGAACCCCTGCCATGGCTTACTTTATTTAAAGAAAGGGATTTCTCATTGTTACTGCACATAATTCATGTGTGACTTGTTTTGTTTATAGTCATGTCTCACAACATGGCCATTTTTTAAAGCGTAGGTGCTCTTAGAAATGCAGAATCATGCATCTAAGCTTGTGATAGGGATGTCATTTCTTTTCGCTTGTTAGAAAAAGTTCACTTAGGTGACTATGAATGAAGTCAAAGCATGTCAGAATGATGACATCCAGAAGCTGAGGGCACTCAGTAGGCTGGGTAGGACAGTAGACAGCTCTTATTGAACTGTACAGTTAGCTGCACTTGGCACTTGAGGAAATGTTCAATGATGAGCCGTTAGTATGCCTTCCTCTGCTCAGTTGCGTTCCCAGTCAATATGACTGAAAAAGGAAAGATAGGAGATGAGAGAAGACGTCTGATTTCTCATCCATCAATCCCTGGTGCATATCCCGTCAAATAAACACTAAAACAATTTACCGCAAGTGTACACACTGGAAGTGCCAACGTTAACACTTCTTACGGCTGAGCCACTGCCAGGTCATTTTTCAGGGCAATATTTAATGTGAACTAAGATGTCCTTTCCATTTGATGTCTTAGAGGAATAGCTAGCTTTGCTATATTTGGCCAGGGGCTTTGGTTTGGAGGCACTGGAACTCTATGCCCGTGATCCCCACTTTAGGTTGGTCATGATAAATGTGCTTCATTTGTTTAAGCCCACATGGCAGTTTTAGTGTTTCTCCTATAAATTTAGCATCACCTCCACTGGCATCACCTGCAAAGCTGAGAGGAAACAAATTACACTTTGCCATTGATTCGTCCTTCTTAATTGGCTAAAACTGTCAGAAGCAAGGCGAGAACTCTGGCTCTAGTTAGCGCCCCGGAAAATTCGGTAATGGGAATCATGGCATCGCTCCAGGGAGTGCAAAGCCACAGCGCATCACTCCTAGTTCTCTGCAAAGACCTGAAACACCCCCATCGAGGATGAGAAACAATGTTCCTGTTCTTCAACAGCAGCCGAAATCTTTCTCACAGAGGCATTTCAAAACCACATTAACAAATGACACTAGGCTTAGTGCTAATTTGGCAGGCATAATCTGAACAACTGATAAATTAAGTTGGAAGAAACATTTTGGCCCGGCATCAATAGCACACACAAAGGGCCTCTTGGAATCACTCTTTAGAAAGAGATGGTATTGGTTTCCACTGCAAAAAAAAAAAAAAAAGAAAAAAAAAGTGGCCAAATTACTCTGATTCCAGAGAAAGGTTCCAGAAAAAAGGGGTTCCTTAAATTTATTGAGTTGAACAAGAGGAAATAATTTATGCCCTAGTCCCACGCATTTCCGAGAACACAAATCTGGCCTCTGTGAATTACAGTCTCTGTCATAACTTAGGCTGTGGTGCTAAAAATCGGCTGTGTATTTACGCAGATGTCTCTCCTAAAGATATGGTAACATAAAAATAATCCCTAATTGGTTTCCTTAATCATAATTTCTCAGGATATGAAGCTGAATCGGGGGCGTCAAGAGCTCTGTGGCTAAAATGTTGTTAACAGGAACACATGCATCAGCGGAGTTAAGCAACACCCTAGAAAAGCCTTTTTTTTTTTCTCCAAGCATGCTAGACATTCTTTCTCAGGCCTTTGAACCGCAAGTTCTGAGTAAGGCTCTAAAAGCATCACACTGAGTCGGGAGATGAAGCCAGAGGATGCCTGAACTCGAATGTGTCAGAATAGAAGATAACTGTCAGCTGTGGGAATTACGAGCACAAGTTGTGTTTTACAAAACTGGGGATGGAAGAGCACTTTTGATCCCTACTGTGTGAAAACTGAATATTTAGAAAGTGCTGACAGTAAGCACTAAGCTCTCTTCCATCAGGACCCAGATTCTGATCCAATTCAGGTTTCAGCAGTTTCTTACTGCTTACTTTGTCCAAGCAGGTGACAAATTACAACACTAGCTCTGTGTGGGGGGTATTTATTTATTTTGCTACTATGGTTTGGCTCCACCTGTCCCCTTAAGGGGGAAGCATCACTCTAAATCAATACAAAGTTCCTTCTGCCTTTATCCTATGGGAGGGCTCTCTTCCAGAGAAGGCCCATAGAATGGGTTGATGGGGTTGAAAATGAAGTAAATCATATGCTACGACCATCACGCTCTCCACATCTCAACCCAACTGAACACGTATGCGAATTTTTGTAGCCACGTGTCCACCATCATCATCGTCAGCAGACTGCAGGTTTGAAGACAGTCCAGACAATTATATAGCTATCCTTGGCAGGGAGCTATATAATTGGCCATACTCTCTGGGTGGGAGGAGCATACTGTCTCATCCCTGTCAGCAACACTAGCCAATCACAGGCTTCTGTGATCTCATGTATGTGGAAGAGGGCAGACAGTTTGTTTTTTCCCCCCAAGAGCCCTGTGACGCAGTATAAGCAGCAGTTCGATGGTGGATTCACATACCTCAGAGGAAGCATGTGTTAGCCTTCACCCTCCCGGGTTGGTAGTTGTTAGGTGATAGGAGAGAGTGGCTGGTCGGTGGGAATTGGTTGGACGAAATTCAAGAGAAAATGGGGAAAAAATAAGGGAATATCTTTTGGAAGAATAGTGTTTTTAACCGTCCACGATGGTTCCAGTGGCTTGTAGAATCTGTGCCAAACAGCATTGAAACTATACTGGTGTCTTGCGGTAGTCATTTTATGTTCGTTTTTCTTTTTTTTTTTTTTAGCTTATTTTATTTCACCATGATTGGTGTTAAAGCACCAATAAGACAAGACCTACAGCTTTTCTTTTTGTAAGGAAGTGATGGATTATGAGGCATCATAGACAAATTCTCAGCACATGTGGCCCAAAGTATCTATGAAAGTCTTCAGCCATCCAGTTCTAAGGGTTTTATCAAATGGTGTATCCCTTGCCTGAGTTTTGATACGTCTACAAGATTCTACAAGAGTCTACAAGATAAGTCCAGTCACTTTGATTGGCCACTTTGATTGCAACTGCACAAAGGTCCCAAAAGTTCTGGCTCTATTACAGAGTATAGTGATACGGTCATCTGGTTATTTTAGCATTCGGTTTTCTGCAGTGGTGGCCCAGTCAGCAGCTTTAATCTGTGTGTAAAGATTTCCACTGAAAACTCTCTTTCTTAATCTTATCTTCAGCTATAATATGGAGAGAAAGAGTAAATTAGGTCACATGATTCCCCATTAGGTAGATGTTCACCTTTGTCCATTGATTTATTTATTTTTAATATGGCTCAAGAATTTTCAAGAAATCAACAAAGCATTAGTTTTCTTTTGTTCAATGTTAAAGATCATTAGCTTAAAAGCTTTATCAAAACAGACTGTTTACAAGTCGGCTCTTTTTGGGGAAAAAAACCATAAGCACTTTCTATCTACATAACAGTAAAATGAGTTCATGGCTGTCTCCGCTTAAAATGATTTAGCTTAACCATTCATGAATTATTCCAAATCTTTGCCTTCGCCACTCTACAAATGAATCAATTCCGTTTGATGTTTCTGTTTTATGAAAGCCACTTATCTTTCAGACTGCGCCAATGTCCTTTAAGTCCAAACACTTGCCGTATTTACATCCAAATCCTTTTTTCCAGGATTCGATCCAACTGCACGTACAGGGGCTGCTGGCCAGTTACAACCGGGAGGAAGATATATTTTTTGTTTTGCCACTCATCATAAAAGCCCCGAGAGAGATCAGGATGTGCAACTAAAGATGAGCTCCAGACTCCGCTTATTTCTGCGTCCAGAATGGAGCACAAAGCTCTAATCTTAAAATAACATGAGCTCTATGGATAATGCAGTGTTTTTATGGTTCACAGTCGAACATAAAACTGTATTCAATGGTGATGGAAGTAAAAGATCTTTATTGCAACTTTAAAGTAAAGCAGATCCCACTATGTCATTTCAAAAGTGTCAGAGTGCCACATAAACGCAAACCGTCAATGGTCCAGATGTTGCGATGGTTAACCACAGTTAGCTAAACAAAGCCTATGAAGTATACACGGGTGCTAATCTCTCCTTAAACCTTTGAATTGTTTATCATCGGACACCGAAACAATCAACAGTCTTCATGCAAAGTTTATCAAGCCTATAACACTCTTTGGATCATTTGTGCGTACCCATAGGCGTTTCCGTGTTTATTTTTCCTGTTTTGAACTGGCCTTTGATATCACTTCCAAACTAATAATCATTCAGTGATGTTTAGTCAGCTTGTCTTATATACCATATTTGTAACAGTTTATTAGTCAAGTGTAGAATAAGATAGGCCTTATTATATACACACCGCTGACACGAGCACAGCACACGGTGTATTCGCTCAAGGCGCACATACCTTTACCGAACAGAAGGATGGAAATTTATTATAAAATCATACATCAGTTTCACACTGCACCCATTTCTGTTTCTCAAAATGTCAAAACACACCATTTGTAAGTTCAGCATGACCAAATTAAGTATTCTCATGTACACATGCAGGGCTATATATATGTGCTTTACTCTAAAAGTGGCTACTGCAAAAAAAACGCCAGGTTCCTTACTGAAGCCGGTCTGCGCAGTTTTATTTTTAAACTCTTCTTACTTCTTGTCTGGGATTTAAGAGCAGTCGTCGTTCAAAGAATCAGAGGATGTGACTGGAGCTGTAAAGTTTTATCTAGCCTGAGGGTTTTCCCTTCTGAAAGATGGTATGGGAGGCGATATATGTCAAACACACTGACCTCGCTCTTTTCGCTCTAAAGGCTATAATGTTGAATGACCTGCTGTTTGACTTGAAATCTTTTATATGTCGGAAACTACTTTTACTTTAGCTGCACATTTATAACAGGGAAAGATTCTGTGGAATTCAGATGTCATATGCTTTGTTGTGATTATGCAAAATGTTTACATTTAATTGTCAGCATATGTGGCTTGGGAAGTAACACAGTGTCAAAACAGCCCTGAGTTAAACATTTAGTTTCATTACTGCTGCTTTGATGGAAGACACATAGTGATCATTATAAAAACTGCTGATAGGTTTGCTTCTTCATAAGAAAATCCCAGTGACCCCCTGCTGACTCTGATCACATGGTTCCTATCGCTTATGAGGCCTAAGCACTCTCCACTCTCCAATTACCAGAGCCTCTCTCCCACATCATGTTTATGTTCACATGGACGCTCAGGAAGCCATTTGAAGAAGGTTACGCAGATAAACAGGAGTGTAGCATTCTGGCATGGCGCGATAGTCACTTCATGTGCAGTAAACAACGAGGCATGTCTTTTGAGAGTAAAGAGGGGATGCATATCTCTCTCTCTCCCCCCACTTCTCTCTCTTTCTCTCCCTGCATTTGAACTTTCCTCCACTCCCTGGAGAACTGGACTGAGGCCTGGTCCGCCCCTGGTTGAAGGACCTCTCTCAGTCCTGCTGATGGATGGCCACATTTTTAATTTTTAAAAAACTGATAAGCTTTCTTGCTTTGCAAAGTTTAGAGCAGAGAGACGGAGGCGATTCCCACTGCAGTGGAAATTACTCGTCTAATGGAGTTTCTGTGTCCACTGAGTACTGAGTACTCTTATGAAATTGAAACGTATCTGAATATCCTGTTCACAGACCCTCCACATGAAAATTGTGTGCAACATTAAAACACTAAAACATGCTGTTTCTTAGTGCCTTTATACCACAGTGCTGTTGAAATCTCAGATCAGAAGCAGTTGAGTGATTTTCTATAACAACTCTGACAGGAGTGCCGGTTGTGATTCATATTTCAGGTTTCTATAAATGTGATTGTTCAAATAAGTTTTTGTTTCTATAGTAACAGTGCATTCACTGGGACACGTGTGCTGGATGTGCCATGTAATACACGATTAGTAATAAACACTTAAAAAGTATGTTGTTATATATTTTTCTTAAATGTAAAAATAATAATCACTGATATGGTGAACTTTCTGTAAGGAGACTTTTATGGAAGGAGTCAACACTTTAATGCTCAATAAGTTTTCGGACACGGAAAAGTCTTCAGGACAGAAGAGTTTCCGCTTTCTGTTTTCTGTCTCTTTTTTTTTTTTGTCTTATTAACTTAACTCCAGAGAGAGATAAAAGAGAGGCTATTCATGTAAGGACGACTTTTACTGCTAGAACGTTCCACAACATTAAACATAACTATAAATGTTAAAAAAAAAAAAAAAAAGCATTATGTCATTTGTTAATAGATTTACAAAACCATTTGAAATTATTGTGGTATAAGATGAATAAAACATTTTGGGGCATGCTGTTATGGTAAAATAATTATCTTAGGGGTGGAAACACACACCACTCTGTCACTGATTATTTTCCTTTAACAGCACAACCCCAGGTGTTTTTATTTCTTACATATGTTTCTTAGTTTTTTTTTTATTAGTCTATTAAATAAACATTCTGACTTGCAATCCCATGATTGAATTTAGCAGACTATACAATTGGAAAAATTAAAATAAAATGAATAGATAAATAAATAAATATGTACGCATAAACATATTTAATAAAATAAAGTATATAAAGTAATAATATATAGAAAGTAAAATAGACTACCACATGAATGCCACATGAAATGGAATTTCTCAGTCTATTCGTTCATGGACTCACTTGGTGCATTATATACTGTGATGTGTTACTATTCCTACTCATATTAATGAAAAATCGATAATGTTTAATCATGAAATGAAGTAATTGAATCATGTTAATTCTGTTAGCCTGGTGGAGCAGGAGCTGGAGCTTGTGGCTCGTCTTTATTTCACTCTCAGAGGCTCAGCTTCAGCCAGAGGATGAGCCACTGATTAGCCTTGAAGACCAAGGGATCCAAGGGCTTTCCAAGACTTCAGCTGATCCCCCTGATTTCAGTTAACTCATTTTCCTTACAGCTCTTTCTGAAACAAGGCATGATATTCACGAGGAAAATAGTGCTGGTTTACGAGTGCTTCCCCTACACAGTGGACTGCAGCTTTGTGAATATTAGCATACTAATGATGGCCGATACTTGACTGAATATTCTTCCATGATCTGGGATGGACAGCAGTGTCTTAAAGAACGTTATGACTTGTAATTCTCCAGTGCTTCCGCAATCTTTCTTTGCCTGTCTGTAGTGGCTCTCCTTCCTACCAGTTCAGCTGTCCTGTGATGCTGAAATACTGTGTGTGCGCCAAAGTCTGGGCCGCTCTGGTGCTAGTGGTAAAGGCTTTTATGAAGATTTTATTTCTTATGACTTATTCACTTGGCCTTTATTGAGCAGTGGTTGCAGAGAGAGAAGGAAATGAATTAACCCCTGCACAGATGGCTTTTAAGGGTAAAACACTGCATGACAAATGTTCTATGCCCTCTAGGCCCCAGGCCACAATATAACAAAATGGACGAAGAAAAAAAAAAGCACACCAGGACATTCAAGTACCCAACCAAGTGATATAATAAATACTTATTGTAAAAGAGGAGAGCTTTAATCTTTTACTCTCTCTCTCTCTCTCTCTCTCTCTATCTCTCTCTCTCTCTTACTTTTTCTAACCCTCCTTGGTCTGCTCTTGACCCATGCTGGGTGAAATGGTGGATAGGATTGTTTGTACGCAACCTCAGCACTTTCCCCCGTCCCATGCTGCTTGGAATGAGCATCAGGCCTGTGCTTGATTTAAGCTAATTGTAAAGCATGCTCACTTACAGCCCTCTCACGTCATGTTGCCTGCGACCGCAGGGGCATCAGGGACAGCATTGGCTGGAGATGCCATGCTGCCTGTGTGAGGATGAGGAGGACAAAAATGCAGAGAGAGCTTTGGCCTTGAAGCGTGCATGTTGGCTGCTGTTTCACACGATTCTGGTTTTTATTTGCTGTGATGTCTCTTTTTCCCTTCTCAGTCCTTTGTTTGTGTTGCGAATAAGCATGATTATGTTTCTCAACTATTTCTTATATCCCATGCTGTTTGGAAAGAGCATCAGGCCTGTTTCTCCGTGCTGTAGCTAAGCAACTGCTGTTAGAGAGGAAAGAAAAACGATAAGAAATAGCACAGTGCATATCTTACACTCCGTTACAGTAGATAAGAGAATTCTGATCAGCTGTGGGTCTCAGTGTGATCTATGATCCCTAACACTGCAGCATGACTGTGTTCGAGCGACTCCTCCGTGATCTGGTGCCCAGCAAGACTCGCTGATAAAGACCCTTGATCTGGGTGGCTGTCTCTGTCTTGTTATCTGAAGGAGAGGACGAATGAAGAGTTATCTTAATAACTCAGGTTCTCTTCAGGAAGCCTCATCTCTCAGTTTCTCACAGCTCCAAGTGTACATCTTTCCACATAACATAATTCCTTAGGCGAAGTCAGATCATGTTTGATGTTACTCATTCCTATGTTTACTCATCTCCTTATTAACCTGTCAGCTGCACCACCCATACAACTTCAGTTATACAACTTCCTCGGATTTCTCAGGGCTCAGACATCAGGAAAGCAGGTGACACATAGAAGGTGTGCTCCAGTTGCACTGTAGTCTGCAATCAGTGGCTTGATTGTAGCATCACTGGGTCCCTGCAGGGATCAGCAGGGAATCCTGGGGGCTCTGAGCCTCCTGCTGGGACTGTTAGCAATGCCCTGCTGCTCGACCGCATGAATGCCTTGCCTCATAAAGCCATAAATTCTCCTTCAAAGGCATCATTAGTGCCACCGCACGGCCACATCCTTATAATAGGTATAAGATAAAGAGAAGAACCAGGGACACGGCCATTTGGGAGGGGGGGGGGGCATTGTATGAGAGGATGAGGTATCTGTTTTGACACATTACGACAACTTAAACAGGCGGCCTGCTCTCGCTAACTACTACACAAACACAAGGTGTAATTGTTCACACTGACGCTGTCAAATTAGCCACCTTGTCTACATTATCACCTCGGATTGGCAAGGCCAGTGTAGAGGATGTGCAAAGATGGTGAGAATTATACTGTTTTTTTTTTCTTAGTTAGGAATGTTAAGGAAAAAAGGTCAGTATATGGAATTACAGCAGTACTGTTGCTCAGAGTCATTGGTAGATGGCCATTAGATTTTTTTTTTTTTTTTAAATATCACTATCTGTGATTAAACTAGAAATGATATTTATGATTCACATGGTCCATATTTTCTCGGTTAATTACCGGCAATGTTACAGTATTGAGATATTACAGCAATAATCGTCTCTGAGGGCTGTGAGGACACAGACTGAATGACCTTAGAATGACTCCTCATAGCTCAGACCTGAAGCACACTGCTCACACTGTGTTGCAATTAACCACAAGATCACATCATCAAGAATTTCTGTCACTCTCATAGCTAGAAGGTTATCACCGATGATAAATATTTATTAGTAAAAGATAACAGCCTATCTGTAAAATATGTGGGTTCCATCTGTGGCTTGAATCATCTTCAAAGTGGAAAAAAAAGGGCTAGAGTTAGGATTTTGTGAGCTAGTCATTGGAAACAGGAGCTTAGTGCTGGTTATGGGAAGATGGATGCTAGATTCAGCCTAGTCTACTGTCATGCTCTTTCACTTTTTATTGTAACCAGGCTTGCATTCTTGTGTTTAGTATTTGTCTTTACCTGGTATAATCCTTTGAAGTTACAAAGTGAATTAGAAAAGCCATGCAAGATTTAGCACTTTGGATTCTAAGCTAAATGGTCATAATTCCAATGCCTTTAATAAACCCCAGGGCTAAATGTTTTCATGTGAAAATCTGTGAATTAAAAGCCCAGCTCTGTATACTGCAGACACACTCCATGTAACTTGTAGTTCTCAGCCACCAGATCAACCAGGTGTTGCTACTCCATGGGCCTGTAAAGGAGATCTTATTGGACTTACTGGGGATTTGACCATAACTGCTGCTCTGACTGCCTCTGTGAGTGTTTGCCAAAAATAAAAATGAGCTAATTGTGAAAGACTTTTCATAATTACTGCACTCTTAGAAAAACAGTTAAAGGTTAAGTCTAGAACTCTTATGGATTCTTTTGTTTATCCCTCTGAGGAAACTCTTAAAAGTGCATTGAACAGTATTTGCCTAACCCTATTAGGAAGCAGTAAATGCTTAATTTTCCAAAGAAGAGCGTACGCCTCTACAGACATTGAAAGACTGGTGGCGTAGAGTCATTTATTATTGTTTATATTGCTATCTTGTGAATTTAAGGCCTGATTTCCAAAAAAGTCAAGGGGTATTTTGGAACAGTTTTCCTCCTATGGGATTGCGACTAGCTTGCAAAATCCTAACTCCAACGTCGAAGATGAGTCAAGCCAAAGATGGAGCCCACGTATTTTACAGATAGGCTCTTTTTTTGTTGAGAAATATTTCTCATTGGTGATGCCCTTCTATATATTTACTATATATAGTAAACTCTACACAGTTAGATGGTCATTTCATAGTCCATGTATATGCATTTAAGGTTTAGTAATGAACTAGTGATGTGATCCAGTTGTTTTAGAGCAGATAAAAACACTAAAATGTGCACTGCACTGTAGAAATCAGTAGCATGTTTATAGAGAAATGAAATCAATTCTACTGGTTTCGTATCGGTTTTCAGCAGCACATCCACAGTGTCTCTCATCCTAAACCAGCGATTTTAATTAAAAGCAGAGGCAATGTGATGAAGAGCTGTAATTGCTCAGTATTAGTATCATGTGGTAATGACAGAACCTTTGCCCAATCACATCCTTTTTCCGGTTTGGAGTTCACTTTCACTGTTGGCTCTCACCTCGGACTTGCCTATGATGTGTGAAGTGTTTCCAGATGCTTAACTCCACCAATAGCTCAAGACTCAGAGGGTCATATACTGACACATTGTGTTATTGTAGCCATAACGGTCGTCTAAAGATGAAATGACCAGAAATTTTGTGTCAGCTCTCTGGCTTAATGAAAACATGTTCTTTCAACATCTTGAGTTCATGTTGTTCCATGTGGTTATCTCGCAAAGTGTGAAAATTTCAATGTGCCTCACAGTTATTCATACCATTCTATTATTGTTATTAGTGTGTATTATTAGTGACCTAGTCACGATAGTCATGATTAGTATCATGACTATTTTAAAATTATACAAATTATATAGCACTATACAGTATACAGGCACTTTATCTAAGTCTTATGCTCAGTTGCTGCTTTCATTGTTTGCCTTGTAACATATACTGCATTTGACTAAAACTCATAACTAGGAAATTCCAACCTCCAACTTGGAAAAACAACTCGGAATGCTTACTCGCAAATTAGAGATGGTCTCCTCAACCAAGTTCAGTAAGTGACATCAAATCAACATGGCTGCTCACAGCATCAACAGTAAACAATGTAACACTTCTTAGCTTTAAATGAGTTATACTGTATATAAAAGTATTTTCTTTAGATCAAACAAAATACAGAAATACAACACTGACTGTACAGTTCAACGTTTTGAGGAGGTAAAAATACATCACTCAGATAGCTTATTGCTAACTAAAGACGAAAGTGGAGGCATCTATGTTTTTTTTTTTTTTTTTTTTTGCACTATGTAGCTCAAAAGCACGGAGGTCAAAAATGACATAATTCCGATTTCCCACTTCCAGAGTAAATCGAACACATCATTACTACTTCTATTCAGCTCTTGTACTGCTGTTACGTTGTTGAACAGCCAAGTACATAAATGTTAACCGTGATACATTCATTCATTCATTCATTTTTCCTCCACTACGCCTAGAGATGCAGTGACAACAGGTTCCCCTGTATCTACACTGGGGTCTCCATCCAAGGGGACATGCCAGGGGGCATTTTTTAAGATTTCTGAACCACTTCAAATGGCTTGTCTCAGTTTGGAGAGTGTGCACACACCCTGAGGCCTCTCTCCTGTGAGAGCTCTGGAATATTGCTCTGGTCACCAGGCTCTTGCCTGCGAAAACCCCAAACTAGAAGGTTGCTACCAGAGCCTGTACTGTGTGTGGATGTAAGAATGACTTTGTGCAGCTCATATCTTTCCATTTCACACTGACACTGCAAGCAAAAGTAATATTCCTCAACCCAAAAATCCACCTCTGTTGCAACTGACTGACACTGACTGACATTGCACCTAACCCACCACCTGCAGAGGATGAGATCTCACAATGGCTTCACGTCACCATTCTTCAGTCACCAGGACCTCGTCTGAAGATGCCAGGTCTAGCTCCAGGGGTGGGATAACTGTGGGATATCCAGGCAGGGTACACTTAGTCTTTCTTGTACCTTTCATGGGAATCTTTACTGAAGTACACAAGCTTCTTCACCACAACAGGGTCTCCATTCATGAATGGGAATGGGAAAGTAAAGACAAGTGTTTAATTTCCTTATTGGAAATTTAATTTCCTTATTGCAGTATAGTACAGTCTGTATATGTTTTTCTGGCTTTGGGTCTGTCTTTCTGTATATCTATCCATCTATATGTATAGATGATCAATACAATCCCAATGTCTCATCATATCCCTCTGTGTTTTCCCATACTGTTTTTTTATTACCTTTTCAACATACACTTCTGATACGTTATATATCCATATTCCCAGCATTTTTTATGCCATGCTGCTCATACACGTCCACGTATCCTTCTTTGCTCATAACAGATATGAGAAAATCCCTCATTGAGTTGCAGCATCCCCAACATTCCTACAGGACAGTTCACTCCACACTGCTTCTCCAGCACTGTAAATCACACACAAGACACCTCAGGTTAAACTGTAGCGAAAGTCCAATATAAATTATCCAAACTCTCCCTTTTTAGTTTTTTTTCCCACAGTTGGCAGCGAGTACCTGCATACACAGAATCATGATTTAATGGGAGTTCCACTTAAACGTCAATTTTTCATTTAATTGTTGATTTGTTTATCTCTCTCTCTCGCTCTCTGCCTGTCTCTTTTTAAAGAGTCTTTCTCCACCGAGGGCCCCTGAGAGGGTAAAGCAGTGGTTTGCTCAGTGAATAGTTTAGTCCCACTCTCGTCTGTGGCCTCGCATAAACACTACACCAATACCTGTCATGTGAAGCCATCATTTTTCCTGCGGCTGTTCCACTGTTTATACTACACAATTCTTACATCTATTCAAACATTTGCTTCTTAATAAACACACAGGAATAGGCAGAGACCCTAGCATATTCATTTATAATTTGTCACCTGATATTTATGAGTTCATTCAGGTTTTTCCTTTTTTTTCCCCCCTCACTTTGCCTTTTGCTTTTGCCTGTGCCCTGAGATGAAGCCATCCTCTCACTTATAACGCAAAAAAAATTACCCTGAAATAATTAATTGGATCCATTTACAAAATGAGGTAACCTCATTTTTTTTTAATCGAACCTTTTAAGCACTCCCCAACTAACCGTGCTATTTTCCGACAATCACATCTAGATTATATAATAACAATATGATTTTCTTCAAACTTAAAAAAGTGAAGTTAAGTTGAACCAGCTGAATATTTCAGGTGAATGGAATATGAATATTAAACCCCTGATCTGATTACAGTGCAAACACATCATATTGCTCAAAAATGTCACTCAAAAATGACTGAAGAAATGGTCAGTTTTAAATGTCTACTTATTTCAAATCAGTGTATATATACACTATATGGCCAAAAGTTTGTGGACACCTGATCATAACATCCATACAGCATGTGCTTGTTGAACATCCCATTCCAGATTTAGTCCCAATTTGCTGTTATCCTCCACTCCTCTGAGAAGGCTTTCCGCTACATTTTGGAGCGTGGCTGTGGGGATTTGTGTTCATTCAGCTACAAGAGCATTAGTGAGGTCAGGAGCTGATGTTGGATGAGGAGGCCTGGGGGGCAGTCACCGTTCCAGTTCATCCCAAAGGTGTTCAGTGGGGTTGAGGTCAGGGCTCTGTGCAGGACGCTCGAGTTCTTCCACTCCAACCTTCACACACCATGTCTTCATGTGATAATGACAATGTGCACAGGAGCATAGTCATGCTGGAACAGGTTTGTGCCCCTTAGTTCCAGTGAAGGGAAATTGTAATGTTACAGCCTACAAAGACATTTTATACAATTGTGTGCTTCCAAATTTGTGGCACAAGTTTGGGGAAAAAAACATATGGGTGTGATGGTCAGGTGTCCGCAAACTTCTGGCCATATAGTGTGAAAAAGCTATTTTTTTCCCCCTAGCTGCATTAAAACTATGACATGGTGTGTTACAAAGATACTCACCTAATTCTCAGTATAAAATGTTGTCCAAAAATAAAAATTTCTGTGAGCAGGTACGAGGAGAGTAAAAAAAAAGTATTTTCATATTGTTTAATCTCTCTGTTTTCTTCTAAACAAACCATTTTTTAAAATGCCGAATTTACTTGCATATATTAATCATTATTTCCTAACCATTAGGATCATTTTGATCTTGTAGTCACTTTTTTTTTCTTGACAGTACAAACGTTGCTGATTGCTGCCCAAACTGAAATGAGCTCTAAAGGCCAGTGGAGGAAGGAGCAGTACTTATCCATGTTTAACATGCGTTGGGTTTAATCTGTCGGCCCCATAAACATCCCATTGATAAAAAGTGCTCAGCGGACAGATTGCAAAATAATTAAAGGGAGAGTTCGGGGCGGAATGTAAACTTTGCTAGGGTTGGCGTCTCTGTTTATTTTGAAACAGCTGTGAAGAGCAGAGTCAGCTGCCAGAGCACGAGCATCCGTTTGTCACTTTCATTTTTAGCAAAGAGCCACTAGAAACGGAAAATCCACTTCAGATGCTTTTTTTTCCCCCTGCCTCTTCATGTCTATCTCCCTTTTCTCATACATGAAGAGGCAAAAAGCGTCTGAAGTGGAAAGTGAATGTTACAGTATTAAACCCAACACAGCTGTGGTTTCATGGATACACTGTGGTTTTACCATTTAATGGTGAAGGTAAATTATCAACCAGTGTGATAATACAGTAGGTTTTACCGTAGTGATTACTATGGTTAGGTGTTAATTCGTTGCACTGTGATGCCCCATGGTTCGCATTCTCCCTGTGTCCATGTCAAGTTTCCTCTGGGTTTTCCAGATTCTCACCTCACACCCAGCATTCCCAGGATAGGCTCCGGATCCACCACCACCATGACCAGGATAAAGCGTTTAGTGAGGGTGAATGAATTTAGTGTTACAATGGTATCTTGTGGTAACCAAGTTTTTTTTTTTTTTTTAATCATTAATCTGTGAAGCTTCTGCTAACTGTTATTTTACTCTTGAGACACTACAAGAGGGTTTAAATGATCGGGTTGATATTTCATATGGAAGAGGAACAAAGAGACATGCTCAGTGTGTTATTCCATCCAATCTGCGTAGCCATGGCCTTTTCAATAGTTACGTGACATCACTTTGTTCCAGCATCAAAGTTCAAAGTATGAAATTAATTACAAAAGTTCATTTAGCAGTCATACATCATATCGTTCTTGCATCACACCATACATATTTCTCTTCTGAAACATTTCTGCAATTCCTTTAACATGAAGTCAGAACCAGTTGCGTTTGAGAGGGATGATATACCATAGACAGACACACTGTAGTAACAGTGTTTGGGGAAAAAATGTCCCCAATCTGTCAATTTGTTCACTTCCCTTCTCTCTCTCTCTCTCTCTCTCTCTCTCTCTCTCACTCCTGTCTCTTACATAGTAATTAACTGTGTCTCTCTCTATCTCCCTCTTTCTCGCTCTCTTTTTCTCTATGTCTCGCTGATTCTCTATGTCTCTTTGTCTCACCGTCTCTCTCTAGGTAGTAATTCACTCTGTATGTCTCTCTGTCTTTCTTTCTCTGTTTCTCACTCTGTTTCTATCTCTCTGTCTCTCTCTTTCTCTCTCGGTCTGTCTCTATGTGTCTCTTTGTTTTTCTCTCTCTGGCGCCTCTTTTTCTCTCTGTCTCCTTCTCTCTCAATCAGTCTCTCTGTCTCCTTCTGTTTCTTGTATCTCCCCCGTCTTTTTCCGTTTCTTGTTTCTTGTTTCTCTCTGTCTCTCTCTCTCTCTCTCTCTCTCTCTCTCTCTCGCTCTGTCTGCACTTTTGCACTAAAATTGCACAGTGATTAAATGAGAAAGGGTTTTGTCTGACTGCAAGGTAGAGTTGAAATCCCAGAAAGATTGACGTGACAATCGATTAGAACAAGACCAAATACAATTCCTGGGAAATTACAGACAGGACTCATATGTAAACTAAAATTTCTCTCTCTCCCCCTCTCTTCTCCCACTCTTTTCTCAGTCTTGCCCTTCCCCATCTGTGCTCTTGCAGTATCTTTTTCACTGTTTCTTTCTTTATTTATTTATCTCTTTTTTTTTTCCTTCCACTCACGCTCAACCTCCTAATCTATACCACTCAGTCTCTTTCTCTCTGTTTCAGCTGCACTGTTGCATTTTCTGTCCATCTCTCTCTCTCTCTCTCTCTCTCTCTCTCTCTTTCTAACTTTCTCTTTCTCTGTCACACCTCCCTCTCCCCCATGGTGGACCACTTGTATGGTACCAGTCAGTGACTGTCTAAGCAACATGACTCTACTCTGTATCCTAGAAAGCGCTGAAGAGCATTCCACTAATGTGTCCTTGCCGAGTCGAGTTCTGCTTTTAAGCACAGAGATGAGGCCATGCAGCCTTACACAGTCCTTATGGAGGCTGAAAGGCTGTAAGGAGGATTTGTCAGCTTTGTGCTGGACTTTCTCCCATATGAGAGCAAGAAAGAGGAGCAGTCAGTGATTTAAGGTGCTTTCACTTGCTGATGACTTTCATATAGGTCATACACAGCGAGCTGAATATCGCTATAATCCATGCAAAATTGCTGCTCTATTTGTAGCTTCAGTTCTGCACAGGAACAAGTTGAGCCGTTGGATTTCGCAAGTGTCTGCGTGTGTGTGTGTGAGCCATAAATCAGCACAGCACAGCCACAGTGTGGCACAACAGGGTGTAAATACAGTAAATTAGATCAATCCAGCAGGTGATGGAACCTAATTTTGGGTTGTTAGAGGAAGCTGATCGCTGCAAAGGGAAGTCGCTGCGCTATCGGCAGCGTGCCATGTGGAAAATCACACCCGCTCTGTTTACATACCTGGCTGGTGATTTATTTTGTATATGACGAGCAGTCCAGTGACTATCATCCACACATTTTATTACAGCTTGGGAATGTTCATTCTGAGAGGGAGCAAGGTTAACGTTTTATCTGTCCATCTCCAAATATGGTGCTCATGCTCTTTCAGCCCCGACATTCATCATAACCAAAGTTTTCATGGCCCTGGGAGCCTTCTCCGTCTCTGTGACTTTGGCATGGCCTTTCCTGGCCTTTTTAAGTCCTCTGCTCTCGTGAGGTAAAACGAAGAAGAAAAGAACGGTTTGAAATTTACAGTTTACATCCCGTCACTGTTTGCTTTATGAAAAGCTCCAATAAACCAGTGGAGTCAGTGCAGGATTCCTACAAGCACAGGCCAGATTCACCTCACCACTGCTCACACTCATCACCAAAATACTCAATACAGCTCTAATTACAAGCAGTACACCAGCCAAAGAGTGCACTTAATCAGCTTCCTTTTTTTTTTTTTTTTTTTTAAACCTTATCTGTTTCACCGGCCATTCTACCAGCCTGATGGGTTTTATTGTTGCACTTTTACCCCCAAATCCCAAATCCCTACAGTCAGCAGATCTTTATCTGCCTTTAAACATTTACACATCACCTGTCACATTTGTCATTTTGGAGATATTCATAGACTTAAATAACTCCTGCGTGGCTTTTCTCTTAACAGGTTTTCAATCACACAAACAGAGACAGGTCTCAGTTAAAAGACTCAGACTGCGAGAATGTAGCATGACTGTAATTACAAAGCCATTGTCTAGAAAATGTGTGTTTCTCTCTCTCTCTCTCTCTCTCTCTCTCTCTCTCTCTCTCTATATATATATATATATATATATATATATATATATATATTATATATATATATAGTAATGCACATTAATTAATATATATTAATACACAACAATGTGTAGAACTTGTTTATATGAGAAAATGTAATACACAGTCCCCATAAAACACAATAATCCTAATTTAAATAGTACTTTTGTGTATTGAAAGGAAACTTTACAAGCAGTGGGCCACTCACAAACAAACCCTAATGCAGTTTTTCAAACAGGATTTAACACAACTGTTGGAAGTGACCCGTGAGGTTTATGAGTTTTGTGACTTTGCTTCCACCTCTTTCCCCATCTGTATCTACGATGGGGAGTTTTGCATTGTTTATTACAAATAGGTGTCACAACAGTGTATCATTTTTCTGCATAATCATTCAAAGATTTCCAGCACTTAATGAGTGTCTGAAATCCTCTAGAAAAAAAAAAAGATTTAACGATAATTTACATATGTGTCACACTTTATTTTCACTTGACTCACCCACGTATGTATCTGTATTCGATACACACCTCTAGTCTCAACCAGATACCACGTGAATCGTTCTGGCAAGCTTTCTGAAACAAACAAAATGAATAGTGCACCTCCTATTCTTATCTGTATTTGTATCGGTTCATCCTGAATAATGTATTCATATTCTGTTACATCCCTGTTTTCCGCACACTTCATTTTCGTAACTCTTTACCACATGAAATAAAGAACGAGTAGTATTTTACTCTGATTGAGATTAGATTACTGTAGGCGGGAAAGCACTGTTAAATACCAAACGTGGAATGTGAAGTGTTGAAATCTAGAAATTCATCTGCTATTGGACACAAATCTGTGACTTAATGATGACAGCATAATGAGAACGAACTAAATACTATTGAGTAACCTGATAGCCTGCAGGTAGAAACTGTTCCCCAACCAGCTTATCTGTGATTGGATGCTTCTGGAAATCAGATGGTGGCTGGGTGTAGTGCATGTACAGAGATTCTGGTTGATTTACATCTCAAAAAGAGGCTGATGAACATCTACAACCATCTCAGTTTTTTGTAAAAAGTTACGCTCCGCAAAGAAGTCCTGTGCCTGCCTGCGCGAAAAGACATAACTCTTCACACCGGAAAGGGGCAGTAGTCTGAATTTGAAATAAATAATTAAAAATGGACCAATAAGAACTGCAAAAATCCAGAGGGTATGTCAGAAAAATAGCACACTGAAATGGTATGAAATCGCTGTATCACAATTTATACTGCACAGGTTCCCAACCCTGGTCCTGGAGAACCCCCTGTCCAGCACATTTTAGTGTTGTCTCTGCATTAACACACCTGATCATACAAATTTTCAGAGTTGACGTGAGTGTATTAGAGCAAGGGGGGAAAAAAAACAACAAAAAACTAAAATGTACAGGACAAGGGTTGGGAACCTGTGCTTTACTGCAATACTGTTTTGACATAAAATTTCATGGGATTATATATGGTATGGGAGGGAGCCAAGCAAACCTGTCTACTTAACATTTTCAGCCAAATTTAAATTGGTCTGTTGTATATTTTCACAAAAACATGGCCAGCTACATCAAATTAGCTGAGAGATATCATTCAGCTTGGTATTTCAGGGTCCTTTTGAGACATAGCTACTGTATGTACGGTGTGCTGCAGGGGTCAGTCTTTGGTTCTGTAACCTTGTGGAGTCTCAGCCTTGTCTGAGCATGGAGCTCACGGTGAGGCTGGGGCAGCACGGAGCCAGCAAGCTAGTCATCGATCAACTCTTATCTGACCAGACCTGACAGTTCAGAAGCACAGCTGGGGGGGTGAGAGAGAGAGAGAGAGAGAGAGAGAGAGAGAGAGAGAGAAAGAGAGAATATGCAATGTTGACTATGCTTTTTTGCTAGCTGGCTAAGCTGCACTGTCAGAGAGGAGTGTAAGTTATGGGTGCCTCGGGGTTGTCTGATAAGAGCCCTGAAAGAAGAGAAAGAGAGAGAAAGAGACAGATAGAAAAACAGACCGAGATAAGCCCACTACCCTGAGAAACTAAATGAAATCTTCAGACACTAATTTAATGTGTCTCCTTCTCATTACTAAGCGTGTAAATTCCTATCCTTCGCACTACAAAGAGTGCGTATGAGAAAGGCATTCTGACCACGCATGACTTTTACACAAATGCTTTGAGGTGTAATTTTTCCAGGGAAAAAAAAAATTGCGGTCAGGTGGTTATGTGACTTTGTAAACAGACTCTCAGATGTGTGAGTGCTCATCAAAGGCTTAGCAGAATTTCCAAACTGATGTTCCAGCAAACTCCTGAATTGACCCTGAACACTGAGAGATCACAGCAACAATGCTAAAGCCCAGCGGAAACGCTGTAGTGTCAAAGACCTCTGACTGAGGTAGGGATCTGATTGTAGACAATTTACTCTGAGAACTTTGTGTAAGCAAGATTATTTACATTGAAAGCTTTGGGTTACATTGCCGGCATATTTGTATTGATTACTATAATTAGAAATAATGAATATAAGGCCTGGACAGAAAAAGCATTTAGGAGATTTTGCGTGCGCACCACTGTTTTCCAGAGTTCAGAACACTTCCATGTGTGCAGAAGAGCAGAGATGAGTGTAGAAGAAGTGCTTGTTGATGGTAGAGCCGGGGTTCCCCTGTTTTTGCCGGTGGCATGCGCTCCTCTTGGTGGTCCCTGCCATCATTAGCACAAATGTACAGTCCTCAAACAAATCCAATTATTGTCTGACCCTTTTTAGGAGCGTCGCCCGCAGCGGAACTAATCGCGTCCCCTTTTCCACAATGGACGTTTTCAGATGCTCATGACTCACTCGCCAAGTCGAATAAGTGATTTATTGAAATTTGCGTGTGCCATTTAGTAGAGGTCATGCGAGAAGGAAGAGATGGAGACGAAGCTCGGGTGGAGGTGAGAGCGTCTGTCCAGGGAGCTTCTACTGGGTACAAAGTCACGAAGGCAGTCTCGCAGGATCCATGATGAGCCGGTGATATGAGAGCATTGATCATCTGACTCATCTGAGATTTCAGAGTGTGATAAACCTAGAAGATGAGATAGTGCTAGACTCATTGGGCCGTCTTGGTGCTCCAAATATTCATATCTGTATTCAGATTTAAGCGTGAAGCAGCATGTGAATTCTGGGTTTGATAGTTCCTCAACCTCAACTACATCACTCCAGTTCATTCATAATTGCTATCAACTTGAGTGATTTTTTTTTTAAATTATTGTGCTGTTATTATTTTCATTTGTTCCTGTCTGAAATATTTTCAAACACATTTAGTTGGTTCTATTTCCCAAAATAGAAACATACTAGTCGCCTCATTTAAACCACCACCACCCTGACCGGGAGGTTACTCAGGATGAATGAATGCACATTCATGTTAACAATATGTGGCATGTCTTTGTCCCACTGGTTTCATATATGACTGCTCTCTCATGCCCACAAGAATGTTAATACCTCCTGCTTGTGCGATTCCCGTCCTGATGCACGCTATTTGTCATTATTCAGGATCTTTATTTAGGAAGAAGATGTAGAGTAAAGGAGTGCTGAACAGGAAGTGTTTCTGCTACTTATTTAGAAGTGTGTAAATGAGAACGATTCCAAAAGACAGCATACTGGGTTGAATTTCTACCTAATGTGTTAAATTCACTCTAAACGTGTTGAATTATCACGTTTAGCTACGCTAACACACTGATATAACTGAATTAACACCTCAGGGTTATTTTGTTTTGCAGTGTAGCTAACAAGTGATGGAAGTGTATCTATTACAAAATCTTTATAAATACATGCACAAATCTTCATCCGTGACATCTGATTTGTAACACGGATTATTTTGTAAAACAGCAGGACAAATCTGTATTTACAAAGGTGTATATCCAAATTGTTTTGCATCATTTGATTGTACCTTCGAACTGAGCTTTGAAAAACAATCTAGGGGTGGAATGATACCAACTCGCACTAAGCGCATTGTCCAAGATGGCCGGTATCATATTGTTCCAGTGTCCTGAAGTTTTGTTTGTGTTTATATGTGACAAAAAAGTCACACTGTGTCCTAAATCACATCTGCATGTCTGTGTGACATCAGTGCAGAGCTTGATGTGGTTTAAGCAGAGATTTACAGAAAAAAAAAACATTGAGTGTGAGAGAATTTATTGCGGAATATTTATTAAAGATACACATTTTGTTGTATATAATACACAAGCAGTACAGTGTGTGTGTGTGTGTGTGTGTGTGTGTGAATGCATATGTGAATGTGTGTCTACAGTGTGTACTTCAGCTACATTGTCTGTATTTGTTTGCTGATTCAGAGACATCTGGTAAGGAGGAACTTCACTGAGCTGTACTGTTTGTGAACCGTAAAAACAAGCTCCTTGTATAATTCCATTAATAAGAACCGTACTCGAGCTCTGGGAAAACACAAGACCGTCAAAGATGCAGTTCATCATTTGGATTTCTTCCCTGCTGGAAATGTCCCATATAGTCATTTTATATGTTGGAGAAGTTTATTCTCTATACCGTATAATTTTGTGATCAGCTTCAGGTCAGAACTATAAATAATATCAAAAGCATCTTTAATTGTGTGTGTGTGTCTGTGTGTGTTATTCATTCAATACTAGTGGCAGACGCGTGGCTCACAACTTACTAAAACTATGACTATCTACTCACTCCAATACATTGCATGCTGTCATGGAGAAGACACAAGCAGAGCACTGTTCCAGTGGAAGTGATGTAGACGTAATCGTATTGCTGTCTCATAGCTGAAGCATAACTCACACATGGCTGAGTGACAGCTTACACATAGATCAAGCGAGAGCCCTTGTTTTGAGGTGGGTCTTGAAGACAGACAATGAGATTAATCTGGTGTTCAGAGCCCTTTGCACACCCAAGTACCCTCTGATTCTTGTCTTCTCTACCTGAGCGCCTCCTTGCCTCCGGCTAGCTGTAAAGCCTTGCTTGTTTTTAAGCACGAACCCGTCTGAAGACAGCTGAGAACGCTAAGCTGTACTTGAGCTGCTCTCTATCCCCCTTTTCTCTCTCTATCTTTCTCTAATAACAGTCTGTAGACAGATAGACGTTAAATCAGATGGCTTCCTCTCGTGAACCCTACTGAGACGAGTCGAGTGAAATTTGACCCAGGCTCTGGTGAAGACAGCCTTCCGCCATGCTCACTCTTAATCACTGGAGACACACTTTTATTCACAACATGTCCATCATTTTATAACCTTGCATTTACATTGGCGAAGGACAAGATGCTTGCGCCGCTTGTAGCTTTTCTCTTGTGGGCGCGTACGGTCCATCTGACCTTCTTAGTTTGGATAAGAAAGGATAGTAGCTGATATTTATCATCTACATAGCAAGATTTACTACGGTGTTTGGTTTACTTTTGTTTAAAATGCATTCAAATATTTTAATAAAGTGGAAAAAGGTGTGAAAATTTGTTGTTTGATGTACCTTATGTCCCAGGCATCGTATTAGCTTTGTTAGCAGTTTAGCATCGCATGCTAGCTGTACTAGTTACGTACACTCACCAGAGGCACCACCGTATACCTATATATCTATAGATCTTCTTCTATCCAGATAAATACAAATGAAAACACACTAATCAGTGTGAAACTTGTTCATTTGATTTGAATTAGCTTTTAGAAAATTAGCAGCATATGCTAAGCGTACTAGCTACAAACACTAACTGATCTCAGCTACTTCCTTCCAAGCTTTAGGTCATATATGACAGGATAAGATTAAACCACAATTATATGTTTTTCTTCCATTTTTCCCGAGCCATCATTTGAGGCAGTTGTTTGGATTTGTCACTTTCTTAATAATGTTGAGAAAATCTTAATTTCATATTGCTACTGTCGCTATGACGCTCGCTGCTGTCACTGAAATCACTCGCTAGTTGCTCGCTAGTGTGGACGTAAGATATCTGTTGATTCGAAACAAGTATCTATTAAAAGAACAGTTTTAAATATGTATCAATTTACATTAAGGTTCCCTTGACTAACATTAATTACTGCATTAGTTATCATGAACAAACCGTAAACTTCAGCATTAATTCATACACCAACTGACATTTGTTTAAATGTCAATGAAATCTTTACATGCTTCCCGTAAACAGCGTTGCTAAAATGCATGATATCATTTTGAATTTAAAAATCAAAGATAGCCTCTTTGGTCAAGGTTAAATCCAGTTTTCCAAAATGTCTGGAGGCGGGGTTTATGAGCGGAGTCAATCCAAAGTGTGTTAGATCCAAAGTGTGTTAGAAAAACAAGTGGTTCCTGTTGCTCAAGATGGCCACAATGTGTAATATTACAATGTCCAGCTACAGTGAAGTTTAGTTCATGTTTATAGATGACAGTAAGTCACACTGTGTCCTGAACCACATCATTAAGTGTGTGTGTGTGTGTGTGTGTGTGTGTGTGTGAGTGAGACATCACTGAAGAACTGTATATAGACTAAGGTCATAATAATATGTATGTGGGTGTAAAGTTGTGGAAAAGTTTTTTTTAGCTAGTATTACAGCTCCAGTGCAAAAAAAAAAGACATTGTGATTGACATTGTGTGTGTATGAGACATGTATTAGTGTAAATGACTGTGCCTTTGCTCAGTATTTGTCTGTCTGTCTGTCTGTGTTCGACTTAGGAGTATGTGTGCGTGTTTGTGTGAATGTGTGTGTGTGTATGTATGCATGTGTGTGTTTACATTTTTATTTATGTTGGGCAGATGCTCTTGGCCACAGTGACTTATTGACCGGACTTGGATTCCCACACTGTCAAACACCATGTGTAGGCCCTATCTCTCTCTCTCTCTCTCTCTCTCTCTCTCTCTCTCTCTCTCTCACACATGCGCACACACACACGCACGCACGCACACACACACACACGCTGACCTAGACGCCTCAGAGCCAAACAATCCTGAGACAAAACCTAGCATGGAGCCAGACTGATAAAGCTATTCCCATCTGTCAATCAAAGCAGGAGCAGGCACACTGACCTAGCCACCCCAAATCCAGCAAGCCCCCCCGTTCCCTCCTTCGTTCTCTCTCCCTTACTCCCTTCCACCCTCCATTATCTGTACCCACACGCATCTGAGGATAGCGTACTAGCATCAGGTAACAAAAGGGGGAAATGAGTTTGGAAGAATAGCGTGATTAAAGAGCATTTGCGGGCTTAGAGGACAATCAAGCAGGCGGACGGTCGGAGTGAGAGACACGTTCGTGAGAAGAATTTTATAAAGGTTGCAAATCCGTGCGCTTCAGTTGTCAGAGGGCAGATCTAAATAAATCCCTTGGTGTTTTCTTTTGTGGTATTTGCTGAAGGATCCATTTTGCCATCCATGCGTTAGCTCTTTGTAAACAATACATGTTTACATTCTTTCTTCTCTTCCTTAGATGTGTCTTGCTCATGGAAAATTCAGCATGGAACTTTGGACGGAGTCAGAGAAAGTTTCTTCGAAGATTAAGGGTGCCTTTAATCTGCAGCCTGTACGTCGGGTTTATTTGTCACTTCCTAATCATCTCCCCCATACGAACCAAGGGTATTTACAGAAGGAACTGGACGGATGAGCATTTATGAGTCGGAATAATAGAGAACAGCGCTTCTCAAAGAGCTACACTGTTAAAGTTGCTGGAAGACTCAAAATCAGAATAGAATAATGCAAAAATCAAAAGCGTGGAAATGAAGTTTTAGCTTAGATATGTTATTTTTTCTTTAACGTCACCTTTTCAACTCCTAGTAAAAATATCTGTACAGCCATCAAATAGGAAATCAAACGTGTGCAAATGCAGGAGAGTTTAGGGTAGGCCTGGGTCGTGGCCTGCACGTGTGAAAAAAAGAAAAAGCCAGGGCTGAAAACTGCTCTAATAGCTTAAAGATGCTGCTACTTGGACTTCAGAGGAATGGGACATGCATTCTTTTGCATGAAGCTGCCACAGGCGTCATTAGTGAAAATTACATGGCGCGCCGTCACTGGTGCTGCCATCTTCTCTTCATATCACACCCGACCAGCTCGCTAAATCTCTCAGGACAAGAGCATATTTTGGTAGCGATTAGAGACACATCCGCGTCTCGTGTGTGGTGGGCTTCGTGTGCGGTACACTGGACAGTTCTTGAATCTATAAGACTTTGTGACAGAGATTCTTGTAATATTGGATATGTTGCTGCTATGGGAAATTAATCAAAGCATTTCTTTATTTCTTTATTTTATTATTAATTATTCTTTATTACATATTTATTTAAGTACACATCATACTTTTTAACCGTTTATTGTTACATATAGTGTTGTGTAATGTTTGCAAACCAAGCTAGTTCCTCTCGTTTTGTTATAGCAGCCATTACCACTTGTTCACCTCTCTCTTTTCCTCTCTTTCTTAAAGATAATAAGACAAAAAAAAACTTTCTTGTTTCGGAAAACTTACAGCATACTTACAGAAAAGTTACAGCTTTACTTCTGACTTACAAAGTTACATAGCGCTGACACTGGAGACTCCTTCCATAAATGTTAAATAAACATCTCCTCCCAGAAACCGTCAGCATATCAACAATAACTCAAATTATAAAAATCTGTTTATTTGTGGTTGTTGTTGCTATAGAAACGATAACGTATTAGAACGAGTGCATTAATATAAACCGGTGATTTGCAGCACCGCTACTGTCAGAGCTGCTGTTACAGAAAACGAATGAATGAATCTTCTGACCAATCAGAATCAAGAATTCAACATCGCTGTGGTGTAAATACATTTTTACATACGGTGTGGGAAAGGTAAATGAAGCTTATTGTGATATTGAAAATATTTTGTGTTTTTCGAAAGCTGCATCATTTACAAGGGAGCTGTTTTAGCAAGAATCATTAACGAGGGGGAGTTGCTCCAAAGTGCACTCGTATTAGACAGCTGTTTGAGAGCGGAGGTGTTTAGGAGACGAATGAATCACTCTTAGGCAGATTGGGGTGATCGGTTGAGGTGGAAGAATGTCATGTAGTCATCCCCCCACTTATCTGTAGAGAGAAATAGAAGGAGGTGTCTAGACACGGCGCTTTCGTTCTCACTGCTAGGATACTAGTAAACACATCTGCTGTATCAGAGAATTCCTCCCTGCTGGAATATGAAAATGAACATGAGTTAATGCAAACCTCTGTCACATTTATGTGTGTTAGTAATCCCCTGATAACATTTATAATAAAGGGAATGGGCTAAGGTAGAGATATAAGGCACTTTGCTAGTAAAATATGTGCTAATACTGCTGAGACCTGGAGATATAGGTCACATCTGATGGCTCGGCTTTCAGGAAGCTGCAGCAGGAGGAGGAGAAGGCATCATGCTTTTGGCACTGCAGCCTGTGACATCATCGGCATTCACGCTGACATCATATCCTGTCCCACAGTGTTGGCTGAGGATTGACTCCAAAACAGGCATTCTAAAGCCAACAGTGCCTTACATCCAAAGCAATGTCTGAGGTTATATAGACTATTAAGACAAGACACAAATAACAGCACGTACGGCTAAACTGGTATAATCCGCTACTGTTAATCATTCAGGGTTATTTTATTGTGCTGTAAAATCACTTTTTTTTTTTTTACACTATTGTAATCATCCCATGTAGAGTGGGAGGAAAATGTGCATCCATTATCGCACAGGCTGTTCCATTTACCCAGTGTTTACTCTGACATTGTCATTGTAAAGTGCAGGCAGGCCATCTAAATGTGTTTTCCACCGTTTTCCTAAATGAAACACATCAGTTTAGAGTTTAAGACTTTTATCTTTATCCAGTGTACGCTAATGCAGACTTTTCAAAATCTCCGAAGCGCTGACCTTTTCACACTACACGACTTGAATCACTTGTGATCAGTTGTTTGGTGTTGTAGCAGTGTGCACACTTCACGATCGCTTGCAGACGAGGCTCACATACTTTGCTATACGATCCAGACTGAAGTGCGCCTGATCCCCGAATCCTGCTTTCTCACGGACGGAAGCGCGAGAGCTGCCTTTCATATGATTGTCACTGTTTTGTATGGAAACAAGAAAAGGAGAAATCAGAAAAAACGTGGAGGAAATATTAGATGGGGAGATGCGGGCAGCATAATGCTACAAGAAACGTAGCTGTTTTTACACTGTGTGCGGGTAGGAATCAGAGGAATCACAAATACTGTATATGGATGATAAACTGGATTCAGAGATCTGCTGCGCATGAGAGCAGATGAAATTGATTTTCTCTCAAACTCTCATTGGCTGTTTCTCATCACTGTACTTGCAACTAGTCCCAGACGTGTTCACACTATGCAACTCATCACCAAGAAAATGAAACATGCTTGAAAAAAACAGAGGCTCTGCGATCACTGAAAATTGTTTCACATGATGGTGCACACTACATGACTGGTCACTGCAAGGAACAGTTGCCAAGCTCGGGGGTGTAGTCACCGAGCACCAAAATAAGACACAAACTGGATTATCAGGGCTAAAATTGTGTAGCGTGCACTAGGCTTGAGCGGGACAAAGAACACTGAGTAACACCAAGCTTCACATTATCCTTGCATTGAGTCAATTTACTGCGAGTTAATTAACTACAACTCTGCTTACTGTACATACACACTTTCTTGTGCTAGAGCATATTCCATGGTATCTTTACTTGGTTACAGGCTATATTAGCATGATTTCTTCATTAAAAGGAGGCGTACAATAAGGCTATTGTTTGCTAACCCCTCCATAGCTTCTCACCAAAAATTATTATACACAATATAAAGTACTACACAAAGTGCAAATGTTGCAAGACAAAAGCAATGTACAGTGCTAGCACTACTTTAATTCTTCTAGCTGACCTTAAAGTTGCTGTATGTCTATCGCAAGACTAAAGCCGGTTGATCTGAACTGAGTTAGTGAGTGTGTGAGTGAGAGTTCAGACTGCTGTGATTTAGGGCTACATTATACCGTTTCCTGTCGCCTCTGTCCCTCTTCCTGCAGAAATGGAATTGCGGGAGCTCACTGATCTGTGTGCTGCTTTAAAAGGGTGCAACTCCCTGACCTCACTCCTTCACCTCCATATTGGAGGAGACAGAGTTTCAATTCAAGGCCACGGCATTCGTTTTATATAGTAAAACTGTAATGGAGCCAAAAAAAAAAAGCTGTGCTTTAAAAACACTGATCTGTGGCTTTAAGACTAGGATCCACGTGCATGCCACACACACACACACACACACACACACACATGTTGTGACATAATTATTTCAGGGCAGCACTGTCACCACTAATATGGTTCCTCTTGCATTGCCAATATTTCTGTCATTCTTTATTTCTCTCAAACTGTTGCAAAATAGCACATTGCTTACTGAGATAGTTAAAAATAAAATCTTTTTACTCTTAGTGTGAGTCTAATTCACTTATAAATATGTTTACACATGCCAGTGATAATAGAGATAGTGTAAAACGTACTTATCAGAGCAATTCTTCTTACTTCACTGCTTTTTAATGCCCTTGTAATGAGCTAACGAGTTACAGAGCCGTTGTTATCTGGACCTGCGTTTTTCCAGTCTCTGTTATTACTAATGTCAACGGCGTACGCCAGCTATGAGTTATGATGTGGCCTCCGTCACACTTAAAATGGTTTGTTTGTGCATGCAAGCGCCATGAGGCAATCACTGGCATCGGCTAAAATGGGCTAATGCAGCCATGAAAGAGGGTCTTACACTGAAGCTAGTATATTTCTGGGGAAAAAAAAAATGAAAGAAAATGATCCTGTGATCCAGCACACTGATTTATTATAACCTTGTGTTATCTTAGAGATAACTTGTTGAGTGTAGTCAAATTATAATTGAATTCTCAAATCTGATCAACCAGAAGGTGTTGATTAGTTTTCTAGAACAGCATCTCTGCAAATCGCAGGTTTATATTAATGCGCTCTTTCTAATACGTTATTACTATGGCAACAAAGCATACAGGGACTTGTATGGTGGATGCTGTGCATAAAACAATTTTAAAATTGTTTTTTTTTTTTTTTTTTAAAAAAGTGTTGACTTAAAAAGCTGTAACTTTAGGTTTTTACGACATGGGAAAGTGTTTACGCGTAAAGTTTACGCTTTTTAGTGTTTCTGTAAAATGACGAGCTGCATTTTTGTTGTAGTTGTTTGATGTTGTTTGTTTTATTCACTTTCTATACAGCGAAAAAGAACGTCTGGTGAGATAACGGCTTTATTTGTAGCTCCTGTAACGTAAGCGATAACGCGAATTAACGTATGCCACCGATGTTCCACAATGTAACTATAAATGGATAAAAAGCACGACTGTCACGTCATTCTTTAGTAATTTTTTTTTTAGTACAATCGTTGGCAAGTTGCTGTGGTGTAAGAGGAATAAAACACTTCAGAACATGCTGTTATAAGAAAATAACCAGCTTCAAGGGGGTATAAGTAACTCATCATACCACCAGGAACTGATTATTTTCCTATAACAGCATGACACTGAGTGATTTTATTCTTTACTTAAATGGGGAACCTGGTGTTCTTATAAAGAGGGTGTGTCCAATTTACTTTCATTCATTTATTCATTCATTCATTCATTCATTCATTCACTCTTGTATTCAGTCACTGTTCTTTTTTTAATATCTTATTATATCTAAACAGTGTTCGAAATCCACATATTAGGCCAAAAATAAGCCGTATTGAAATATTATCTGAGGACTCTGGTGCTGTTTAAAGGCTACATTTAGGAATTTTATTCATTCATCCATTCATTCATTCACTTTCTTTCTCTCCCTCCTCTCTTTCTCTGTTTCCTTCTCACACGCACCTCTAACATGCTTTCCTTTTTTTTTCAGTCCCTGGGAAAATAGGGGGCATTTTTCGAGCAAATTATATGGGTGCATTCCACCTCATATATATGTCACACATTTCATCAGGAGAAGCCAAGGTGGCTAAGGAGGAATGACGTTCAGCTGCAGCTTTCCTCAGCCTGCAGCCCATTCATCCCCGAGCTCATGGCTTGTACACATCAAACAGGGCTGAGTACTGATTTAGGATCACCTCCAGTCTCTCTCTAATCTCATTCATTATGAGTTGAAAGGCCAAAACTGACCCTAACTCAGCACGCTGGCTCGGGAATATCTGATACCCATCAGTCCAGCCCTGTACTAACACACGCAAACACACACACACACCATGATAGTTACGCACTAATGGCAATACAAGCTCCTGTGTTATTTCGATGCAATTCATCCGAAACATTCATCTTAGCTGGACTCGACGCAAACTCAGATTTGATTTATCATTCAGAGCCTTGTGGTTTCAGGCGAGCCGAGCCGTGGTCGCGCGAGAAAGACATATTTCTGCACAGGGGAAACTGGGTTTATTAGTCGACGAAACCTCAGCGTTCCAGCTGTTTCCGAGCTTGTAGAAAAAAGATGTGGCATTACTCACATCCACCTTTCAGAGGAGACAGAGAGAGAGAGAGCAAAAGAAACAATGCCAGCGAGGGAGGAAAAGGGAGCTGGAGAGATTGATTTGTTTCAGTGTGAAGCAGGCAGCCATGTCAGTGTCCATGTCTGAATCATGAAGGAGGAGGTTATTTGAGTAACAGCATCAATTTTTCAGCCCATATTTCAGGTTTTCCCCACTAACTACTCCATTTTTATACTACTGTCTCTTTGGCTTCTCAGCACTGAATCACATTACACACCGTCGCTAGGATAAACCGGAGGCAAACTAACACCCATAGTTTTCCTACAAAGTCAAAGTGCTGCATTTAGATCGAACACTTTGCCTGCTATCGTTAAATAAATAGGTCTGTAACAACAGATAAAGTGTAGGCCAGTGCTTCAGGCTCACAGGATATCCACGGGTACACAGCTGTGCGTCATAGATTTTATTCCTGTTCCTATTGACACGATGGGAAAGTGTGACTCAAACTGTGATATCGCACTCTGTTCCTGTTGGTATTCTGTGTGTAGTTGTGTATGCACTCAGCCCTTTGCTTGGGATATGCACCTTAAAATGGACCAACCTGGTTACATCATCTTTTCATTTTGTAACCTTAGCCTTAAAGTGTTTTTATGTCATTAAATACATGAACACAACAATGTTTTGGCAAAAACATTTAATTTACGCCTTGTTTTGCGAATCAGTCTTTGTGTCCGATGTTTGCTTGTTTACTTTTGCACTGTAACTATGAGGCTTATGTCCACTATATGGCCAAAAGTATGTGAACGCCTGACCTTCACACACATACCACAAAGTTGGAATGAATGTCTTTGTATGTTGTAGCATTGCAATTTCCCTTCACTGGAACTAAGAGGCCCAAACCTGCCCCTGTGCACAAAGCGAGCTCCATGAAGACGTGGTGTGTGAAGGTTGGAGTGGAAGAACTCGAGTGTCCTGCACAGAGCCCTGACCTCAACCCCACTGAACACCTTTGGGATGAACTGGAACACCGACTGCACCCCAGACCTCCTCACCCAACATCAGCGCCTGATCTCACTAATGCTCTTGTAGCTGAATGAACACAAATCCCCACAACCACACTCCAACATCTAGTGGAAAGCCTTCCCAGAAGAGTGGAGCTTATTATAACAGCGAATCTGGAATGGTATGTTCAAAAAGCACATATGGGTGTGATGATCAGGTGTCCACATACTTTTGGCCATATAGTGTAGCGAAGAAGTAATGGAAGTCTGTCTCATCTCAAATTTTTATACAATATCCAGTATATCAGTGATGTCACACAGATGTGCTGATATGGTTTAGGACACAGTGTGACTTACCGCCATCTATAAACATAAACAAAACTTCTCCATGTAGCTGAATGCTAGAATGTTATGGAGGCGGCCATCTTGGGCAACTGAAATAATAATAATTTTTTTTTTTACTTAGCTAGTGTTTATGATGCTGTCATTTTACACATGCTAGAGTTTTAAGCTATTGATTAATTGTTAGTAAGCACTTTATCGTGGTCAGGGTGGCGGTGGATCCAGGAATCCATCCCCGGGAATACTGGGCATGAGGTGGGAGTACACCCTGGCAATGCTGCACCACTGTGCCATCCACATTATCCTTGACATGTTACAAAAATTAAAGATGCGATTACGTAGGTTCAGAGTGTTGTTCAAATGCTGAGTTTGCTGGATGAAGATTCGAGCATGGATTTATGGAAAAGATTTTGGGTGAGATAGACTTCCTTTAGCCTCATATCTCCAGTTCCAAACAAACCAACTCGAGTTCACACACCAAGCATGTCTCGATTGTGTTTTACGTTGCAGTGAACATTAAGAAGCTACAGGATTCATTTTACTGAGCTCTATATTAATGTCCGCTAGCACTGTCCTCACGACAGTGTAATGTAATGCAATGCAATGACATGGCTTTCATTAGGCAATATTCAAGTATCTATGTTTATATATAAAGGCAGTAGCTCCCACCTGCTTGTCTATTAGCTGACTATCACCTGCCACCTCGCCAGGTGACAGAGAGAGACAGAAGGACAGAAATGTGATCATGGAGGTTTGCAGTGCATGCTTTTGTTTCGGAGCCGGACCTGTCCCCGGGCGGTGCACCTTTATAGCAAATCTGAGTAAAAGTGCTCTTGGTCATGGTGCACTTAAAGGGCTAATGAGAACATCTGCCCCCGTTTCTCCCAGCTGAGTGCTCTGTGTGACACACACACACACACACACACACACACACACACACACACACACACACACACACGATCTCTCTTTTATTCTCTTCCAGCAACAGGTGTCAGTAAAATGACAGACTGACTTGAAGCTAATAAGACAATCTGAGATCCTATCACTCCCTGGCCCGCTCTTGATGACTTTTCACTCATCAGCCTGAGCTTGTACAGCGCCTCGCCGCTTGATCCCTCATGTGATTATGGGTAATGATGTTTTCTGGCAGGGGCCGACTGTAGGCGCGTGGAGAACAAGCTGGACCGGGAGTGGGAGGGTCGACCTTTTGTCCACTGTCCCTCGAAACCCCCGAGGCTTTGGGAGAAAGAGGCCACGGAGCCAAATTAACTTATCTTGTTCATTTCTTTCTCCTAAAACAGATTACAAAGAAGGGAGGCCTTAGTGGAGCCTCCAGACCCCCCACATGTCCATCTCGGTCCCTGCTCGAAGCCCAGCAGGCGCTTAAGGAGTTTCGTTCATGGAGCATTAACCCTGTCACACGTTAGCTCTTAGCATGGCTAATTGAGCGCACTTGAGTCAATTGCAGCAAAGGCTGCACATTATCAGCTCTAGTCTTTCTCTTCCAAAGTCATTTTTTCGTAAATTTTTGTCTGTTTTCTTAAAATCTTTTCAATGTGAACTCCACCCAGTTTCGGTTGAACGGTATCGCAAAAAACCCGCACAGAAGTGCAGATGATTTGAGGGTGTTTTCAGAAGTTTGTCCGAGAAGCTTTTTAGGAAGATAAACAATTTGGAATGCAGCTGGCGAGGAATCAGAGGAGGCCAGACTGAAATTGATGAGCAACACTGGGACACACACACCCACACACACACACACACACAGTAAATGGCCGTTTTTATTAGACGTTCCAGGAACAACTGGATTACTGTAATGGCTCTGTTTTTCCTTTTCTCATTGCCTGAAAAAGCAGATGCCCAAAACCATTAATAATTTGCCTGTATCTCAGTTTACCGGCTTGAATGGCTCAAACGCTAATGCACACTAGTCTTCTAGTCTGATCAGGATCTCTCTCTCTCTCTCACACACACACACACACACACGTGCACACAAACTATTTTTGGACTGTGGAGGACGTTTGTGTTTTTTCTGCATTTCTGTGCATCTATGTGTCTCCTTTGTTTTGCCCACGTTGCACTCAGTCTCGCCGTGATGCTATTTATAACTCCAAAGCCTGGCAGCACCTTAAAATAGGGGCCTCTTAGAATCCTAATTACCCCCCCACAGGAGGGATCGTTTGACAAGGCACAAGGCAGGGGTCAAAGGTGATGCCCTGTCTGCCTCCCATGTTTGCAGACACGGCCCTAAGATCACAGTCGCACTGCTCTCCCACACACACACACACACACACACACACACACACAGGGACTGGGCTTCACACATTCAACAACAAATGAACAACAAAAACAGACATCATGACTGTCCTCTGTTGTGATGTCTTTGCTGCCTCCCTCTCTCTCTCTCTCTCTCTCTCTCTCTCTCTCTCTCTCTGTGTGTCTGGAAGTGACTGATTGGTAATTATGATAGAGCACTTCTGCCCGTGAGCAGAGAGCAAGATCTGAGGGGTAAGTCATCATCAGTCAGGAGCTTAGAGCTGCAGGGTATTTTTTTAAACCACAGCCCCTCGCTGTAGATCGATAGGACCGGAGTGACGTGACAGGGCCTGTACGCTTTGAAGACAACACCACGCATCTTCATATGCATACTTGTCCTTGTTGTCCTCTCGTTAACGACTAATTAGCCTGCTATTAACAGCTCTGACATGCACAAGTGAAGGTCCTCAGAGCACGTCAAGTCACTTAGCTTTAACTCTAATCAGCAATTAAAGACAATCTCTTGACGAATCAGCAGCAGACCTCCTCAGATGTCCAAATCATTTCTTGATGCTTAATATTATTGGGCAAATTATTATTTATGTAAGCAAAGAAACACTTCATGACATGCTGCTATAGGAAAATAATCAATGACTGCAGAGCTACTGTGCTACATCATGATGGTTATTTTCTTATTGCAGCACATCCTGAAGTGTGTTATTCCTCTTGTACAACAGCAATTTTCCAACACTAGCATTTGTTTTTTTGTTTTTTGTTTTTTTAATTAACGAATTTCATGCTGTACTTTGTATCCGTTTATAGTTACGTTTAATGTTACGTAGTTCTTGTTCCTTTTGTCATTTCTGCATTGGAAGCTATAAACAGTCATTTTCTCAGCAGCTTCACTTTTTTTCTCTCTTGAAGTTAATAAGACAAAAAAAAAAAATACAGCTAGTCATGTTCCTGAGAAACCGCAAATGGTAAACTCCTCTGTCTTGAAGATATCGGAAATCTCTGACACTGGAGACTCCTTCTGTAAACGTTATCAATTAATGCACATTTTTTTGACATATTAGAATGAGTGAACTACTATAAAACTGTGATTTGCCGACGGAACTGCTATCAGAGCTACTGTTATATAAAATTAATCAACACCTTCTGACCAATCAGAATGGAGACCTCAGCAGCTACACACTGAATTCCTGAGTGTGTGATGTAGCACTGTGAATTCACTGCTGTAAAATGGTCCTCTATCCGATTAAAATGTCCCTTTTTTTCTGATCTAAGCTTGCTTCGCTTTACCTCAAGCCTGGAAATGGTGTAAACTTCCTGGCTCAGGTAACATTCCCAGTCTAGGCAGCTCTTCCAACATTTTGAAACCAATGTAAAAATGATGATGAGAATGGAAAAGTTTTGATATAATAGACATTTTCACATGTAACTCTGCTACCTTGAATGTCGAACTCCCTGTTTTAAAGCCCCTGCTGTTTCAGCACTTGTTTCAAGAGTTCATCAGATTCACAGTAATCAATGGGGGAACACACCTTGACTGAGCGAGAGACTGTAATTTCAGTGGGGCTAAACTTAGTGTAAAAGGAAGTCAGGGGTATAAATTCCACCTGCGTTGACTTCCGATGTCTGTGAAAGGTATAATTTCTCTGTGGAATACAATGGAGTGAATCTTATCAGTCCCGATCATGTTAAACACCGGGAAAATGCTAACAGACGTAAATCATTCCACGTCACGCCTATGTTTTTTTTCTTTTTTATTTTCTGACTCACTGGAAGAATATGATTGAATATGCCAAGGCTGTCCTGTTCACGGCCATTATGAGCTCTGCATTGACGTCTGGATCCGGAACCGTTTTGCAATGGAAGTGGAGAGAGTTTGATTAGCTGCATGAACCACACATGACGGAAGAAGGCACTGAATCTAATCTCTTCGTGTCTGTTTGTTTGACTGACCAGAGGGAAACGACTGACTTACTGCTGAAACTCATTCTCTTTTCTCTAACCAGAAATCAGGGCCATTCTATTGATAAAGGAAAAGTACTTAGCCCATCCGACAAGCCTTCATTACCCAGCATCCACTCTGCATATCAGATATCAGAGCAACACTCTCTCTCTTTCTGCTCTCATATAATTATCTCTGTACTCTTATACATTACACGAGAAACTCGGTCCTTATCTGGAGTTATACTGAGACATCGGTTTCTCTCTAGCTCAACCTGAAAACCAATGCAACAGGACATACTGTAGCAGCATTTTAGTCATTATTGTGTTCTTCGTGACGTTTTAATGGAGAACTTAAAATAGTTTTATCTCTTATCAGGAATATTCTGTTTAAACACCTTTACCAATAATCCAGATAATTAATCTCTCAAACAATCTCTGGTAGGAAATAGTGCCATCTAGTATGAAGGAGATAAAGAGGAGATTTTTTTTTTTGAAGCACATTTTACACATTCACAATATGGTGTAATAAAAAACGTCATCGTTTAATGTAATGAAAATAAAGAATCTTATGTACTTCATAATGACAGTGGTTATTATATGATTGATCTTATTTAGTATTTCTTCTTCTTCTTCTTCTTCTTCTTTGTCTTTGTCTTCTAGTACCAGCAGTAGAAGTAATAGTAGTATTTATTTATTTATATATTTGCTGTTAATTGTTCATTATTTAGTAGCAGTATTTATTTATTTACTTACTTACTTACTTATTTACTTACTTACTTATTAAAGTAAAATCTAATTTCAGTTTCCAAACAACCCATAACTGGCATATTTACTAACAGGTTATAGTACAACATACTATCCAGACAAACTTTATGCATTTTTTAAAACAATACTGCTTTATCCATTTTGAAAAAAAAAAAAACAGACAAAAAAACCCCAAAACAAATATATACTAGGTAAACCAGAGAGCATGATCAGAAGACAGTACGGTGCAAAAAGGTTTAAATGCACTTCTGAATACCTGCAGTATAAATGCTCGCGTATTTTGACTCTGCTGAGAGCTGAGCGAGAAAAACTCTGATTGCTGATGCTCCTGAGGTGCAGGTTCAGTTAAGAGAGAACTGAGACATCCGTCTCTACATGTTGCTCTATGGCGCCTCTCTCTGGGCACCAGAACACGTCAGAGCCACAGAGTCGAGGAGGAGGAGGAGGAATGCTGAGAGCGGTCATTAGGATGTGATGTTTTGTGGAGAAGAGGGGCCCCACGGTCCAGGCGAGAGTCTGACACCGGCTTACGCCGCTATCTCTGTTTGGGTTTTCTCACGTTATGTCATAGAGTCTCACACACACGCACACACAGGCGCTCAGATCGGAGAAACAGTTAGTGGATTTCTACTCAAGTATGTGATTCAGATATGTGTAAAAAATAAATAAATAAATAAATAAATAAAAAGTTACATGTCATTTCATGTAATACCAGTATAGCAAATGTAGCAAAGTATGAATAAAATATATTGAAAAAAAAAGTAAAAAAATACACTATGGTCCTGTAAACAAACACAAATAACTTCAGATATGTCTAAAGTATTAATAGCAAATATTAAAAATAAAATAAGAGTACACTGTGGTCCTACAAACAAACAAACAGGTTCCTATGTGTGTAAAAATATTTACGTCTGTCCTGTAATACCAACGGAACACGTAGTGAGTTTTTACAGAAAATCAATACTCTTATAAATACTCCTAAACAAGCAAACAAGCAAATAAATTAATAAATGTGCGCTGTTTAATTCAGAAATGTGTACAATGATTTATCTTTCATGTGATACGAATTTTAAAACTGTCTCAATGTATAAATAGTATTTATGTAAAAGCACACAACTGCCCACCAGACAAGCAAGCGAGTAAATAAATAAATTAATAAACGTACTAAAGGCACATGATTTTCTGAAATGTTAATGGGAATTGTGAATGAATACCATTAGACTTATTATACAGCTATAAGTATTTTATTACTAATTATTTTCCATAAACTTTATTTCCTCTGATTTGAACACACAAATGTCAATCCTATACAATAGAATATACCCTGACGTCATTCTTATAAAGATTATTATTAGAATCAAAGCATTTCTGAAGACAGGTTGTGTGTTCCTGGTCATCTCGCTGTAGTTTAGACAGAACTGGTGCTGTACTCTTTAACCAACGCTGACTAACTGCTCACATAAACACTAACAAGCAGCAAATAGCCATCATCTTTCTGCTGGTCTGTTATTAGTACCACATCTCCCTTCGTTCCTCTGTGTTAACACCTCCACGAGCGCCCCGTCCCCGATTAGCACATAGCTAGCATTCCACCGGGAACTTTATGGGCGCTTGTGCAGTGATGGCTGAAGCCTTCGGCGCTCAGCGAGCCCCTTTAACGGAGTGCGTCCTGAATTTATGGTGTGACGCGAATTATGGCGAGGCCAAGTGGGCTTGGTTTTAGGGGTCAGAGTAGCCAGGTCAGATAAGCCATGGCATTTTGCAGGGCACCGCCCCCCCTCCTTCTTCTTCGCTGGATCTCCAGCACCATATAGGGCTCTTTGAAGTGTGTGTGATTTAAGGTTATGACTAGGCTCCTCTGCCCAAGTCTCATTGATCTCGGAGTGTATCAGAGGCCGTGACTCAGCCTCGCTTTGTTGTGCGGCACCTGATCCGCTCTCGCGCACTCCATGAACGATCGGTGGATCCATCTGGACTCTTCTTATAAGAGCCTAGGGAATGAAATAGTGAGTGATGGGCGAGAGACACTTGCTTTCATGATGCAGGAATGCTGCAGCTCACACAACAAGGACGGTCTCTCCTATGTGAATCACATGGCTACGGCACAGTTGTAAGTTGTAGAGAAATGTAACAATTTGGTCGAAAAGAAAGACAAACTCAGACACGCATGTGCCGCATTGGCTCAGCGTATTAGTCTGGGAGTCAGCCTGAATAAGCGGTAAGTGTGAGCAGTGGGAACAGAAGAATGTCTGGAGCAGTTTCTCCTGTCTCAAACACACCACAGAGCCTTTTTGAAGGCTAACAAGCAGAAGAATTACGGCTCCCAAATGTTGCACGGTTTATTTGGTTTCAATGCTACAGGAAGCAGCTGCCATCTACTGTATGTACACAGCTGAGGTTGTATCAGACACGCAGAGGAGGCCATCCAGGACAGTTCACTGCAATTTATGTTCTTTGGCACGAACTGAACCACACTGGCAGGCAGCATTCTGTCTCTATGCTTCTCTTAACATCTTTTTCATGAAATAAAACTATAAATATGCTGTGATCCTTGCACAGCAGACCTAGAAAGTGACATCACTACATTAGCTACCTGCTTCACATAAGGCTGATATTATGATTCCTTTGTTATGGAATTTTATTATGTTATGTCTTTCATTATATTGAACACAGCTGCAAATCACAGGTTTATATTAATGCGCTTGCTCTAATACGTTATCGTTTCTATAGTAACCGCTCATTCACAGGGACTCGTACGGCTGATGCATCACATGATCCGAGTCTAATGGCAAATGGATTATGAAAAAATAATCATCATTAATGTGGTGACGTTTTCTGTAAGGAGCTGTTTATTTGACATTTATGTAAGGAGTCTCCAGTGTCAGAGTTAAAGCTGTAACTTTTAAGTTTTCCCTCAATACTGAGGACTTTGCTTTGTGGTTTGCAGCTTATTTGCAACAAGCTGCGTTTCTTATCGTTAACTTTAAGAGAAAGTGAGGGAACGACTGTTTATAGCTGCTATAACTTAAGTGATAACAGGAACTCTTTTCTCAGATGTTCCACAACATTAAACGTGACTATAAATGGATCAAAAGTAAAATGTGTCGTCGTTTAATGAGTAATAATTATTAGAGTTGGCAAATTGCTGTGGTATAAGAGGAATAAAACACTGCTGCGTTTGGAAAATCAGAATCAGCTTTATTGGTCAAGTTTGCCTGAGCATACGAGGAATTTGTAGCCGGTTTATAGTGATCCTACAGCGCACACTTACACACTTACACACTTACACAAACAAAAACAAGACATGGAGTAATACAAAAACTTAATGACAGCCATCACATGACGGTTTGCAGTACAAACACAACATACTGTTATCTAATGACCGCTCACACAGAAGACAGTGCAAACCGTAAATAATCAAACTGAAAGAATCAACTTCAGCTTGGTAACAGTAACTCCGCTTTATCACACCACCCCGTCGTTGATTATTTTCCTATAACAGCTTAATTGTCTATTCCTTACATAACACCTCTATGTCTTTATAAGCATCTTAAATACTTATATATTATATAAATCTTGCATTGAGGTCCTCGCCTGTCCTATTTCTTTCTTACAGACCTTTGCTTCACAAGTTAAAAGACTGAAAGTTTCCTAAAAAAAAATAAATCATAACATTGATAGAAGACAGTTGATTCCCTGAGAACACTTCCCTATTTTCAAAATACAACCATTATACTGTGTTACGAGACAAAAAAAAAAAAAAGCTTTCAATGTCAATTTAATGTCAGTATGAAAAACAACCCAAGTTATTTAAATAATATGAAGGTTTTTTTTTTTTTTAAAGGTTTTGTGCTAGATGCTCTAAGGAGTTTATAAGAACAGCTGCATTTCCCAGCTCCAACTTCCAGTGTTTTATTACAGGGATTTGCCATTTTGTAGATTTGCAATCCCTGACTGTGAACTTTAAAGCAGACCTTGACTAGAAAGCAAAAAAAAAAAAAAAAAAAAAAAAAAAAAAAAAAAAAAAAGTGCAAAAGAACAATATTATAGCTCAGGAAGTAATTATTACTTATTGCGTTAACTCCGTGTGTCAGAAGCCTCGGACTTCACTGCTTTCCGAGGCAACGATTCGTCAGTGAAATAATAGAATTATGAAGAAGTCCTTCTAATTCCCCACGAACTCCAAAATAGTTTGCCCTTTAACAGCCTGTCACAGCCGTTGAGAAGTTGCTATTAATACAAATGATTATAATTGCGCAAAAACACAAGCTGTCCATGATGAAGTCTCAGAGGGGAGAAATACAGAAATAGGAAGTGAAGGCATACTTACTTACTAGTGTTTTTTCAAGAAATGCACCAGAGTGGTGACCTGATGACCTGGATGTCTTTCCCTTTGTTTGGAGTACTCATTGTAAAATCCCTGATGTCATACACCAAAACGTCCCGTAAAGGTTTTATCACGCCAGCAGTGGCTCTTTCTACAGTATATTGTACACACATGAATAACATGGTGCGCAAAAGTGGGAATAGCTGTGGGAAGTTTCAGAGATTAAGATTTGACTGAAATAAAACCCATAGCTAATGAGCTAAAAATCAGCATTATACCACAGCAATGTTGAAATCTCCCGTGTGATCAGTCAGAAGGTGTTGATTAATATTCTATAACAGCAGCTCTGACAGTAGTGCACCTGCAAATCACAGGTTTATATTAACGCGCTTGTTGCAATATGTTATCGTTTCTATAGTAACAGCTCATTCTCAGGGACCTGTATGGCAGACGTGCTACATAATCTAAGGCTAATGATGAACGGATTAAAAACATGCTGTTATTTACTGTAACAAAGAAAAAAAACGTTGTGAAAAATATTGTGATGCTTTCTGCGATGAGACATTTATTCAGGATTTGTGGAAGGAGTCTCCAGTGTCAGCACGTTGTAACAGTCAGGGGTAAGGTTATAAGTTTTTCAGCAGTTTTTTTGGCAGCAAGCTGCATTTTTTTTTTATCTTATTAACATCAAGAGAGAGAGTGAAAAAAGAGAAACTGGGGAGGGAACAGGAACTAACTCGTTTTGTGGATGTTCAAGAAGATTAAATGTAATTATAAAAAAAAAAAAAAAAAGATCTGTCATTCTTTAATAAATAAAAATTTGTAATCGTTGGCAACTTGCCGTGGTATAGGAGGAACAAAACACTTTAGGACGTGCTGTTATTGGAAAATAATCAACTTCGGGCAGGTAACAGTTACTCTGCTTCATCAGACCACCCAAATATCGTTGCCTATTTTTCTATATACGCAGCTAATGCTTTTATTCCTATACATATTAAATTGCTGGCACAGAATGTGTTCCTTTTATCGTGACTTGCTATACCTGGCCTTTCTTTACAACATCAAACACCACAGTATAAATCCATCATAAATTTGCGACGTTATAGCCTATATATGCAGTAAATTCAGTCCCAAACAGCATCACTTCCTGAGCTACAGCTGTTGTGGGTTTTTTTTTTCTCTTGTTGCTCGCAGCAGGAGATCAATGCCCACGATGCTCTTTAAGATTCACTAAATTGAATGTGATTTATACTTCCAGGGGAAAATTGTCAGTTTTTGCAATTTCCACCCAGATGATCTTATGAGAGGGGAATGGTGGACTCCAAAGGGCCCTTTGGGAGACAAGTTGCTGTTTCAGCTCAGACAATGGAGCACTGTGCTGCAGCTCTGCTTATTGGCTCTGATCGCTTTTAAATGTATTACAGAACCAATACATTTCTCCATACACGGCTCTCCTGCTCATGTAGCAACCTTACTGTGGACGTCAGCCAAGAGAGGCGGACGACTGTGCACAAATAGGGTGTAAGGAATATTATTGAAGCAATTTTAAGGCATGCTAGTTTACTGATTCAGGGCATAAACATTTTTAATACTCATTTAGACGTCGGGTTATCTTTCGACCTTATCCTACAACGCAGCACCTATCATGATTTGATTGCAGACACTGACCCTGAGCGCATTCCAGAGCTGTGTGTTGTGGTCTCTAGAGCATTCTTGGATGGTTGTTTTTTTTTTTTTTTTTTTTTTTTTTTTTTTTTTTTTTTTTTTTTTTTTTTTTTTTTTTTTTTTTTTTTTTTTTTTTTTTTTTTTGTACGTTTTTGATGTTTGGAGATTTCTCTCTCTCTCTCTCTCTCTCTCTCTCTGTCTCTAGAGCAGGTCTCTCTCCTTGACTGTGGTAGTCACCAATCACTGGTCTGGCTGTGGTCGAAAATGGAAAGGGCTCCGTCCAGATTGCAGCTTAAATGTGAGGAGGTAATTATACCTAAAGAGGAGCTAATTTCACTCGGACCGGGCTCCTGTTGTTTTTAGTCCTTCTGGTAAATGTGGATTTTCCGATGATGGGCCATTTAAAGGTGTCACTCTGGAGCCATGGTGAATTAGAGGCAGGCACTACACAGTCTAAACAAGCAATCTTCTCTATTATCAACAGGCCGACAGGATAATAGAGTACAACTGGTCATGTGACCAGGAGTGCAGTGACAAAAGACCGACATCTATCATTTAAGTGTCTGAGAGGTTCATATCAGTATTGTAGCAGTGTGAACTGCTTCGAGATGTTGCAGGGTTGCAGAGTTAATACGAAAAAAACCGTAACAATAACAACTTAATAATAGACAGGATAAAAAACTTCTGCCGCTAGATTGTCACAGTAAGAACATCCTGGGAATATCTCTCAGCACAATACACGGGCCAGCATGTCTGTGAATTTTACTTTGTTTATACATTTATTTTGTGTTATATTTTGTCATCCTGAAGAATAATAAAAAAAAAAAAAACCCTTGCCATGACCTTAACCCAAAAAATGTTTTCAGGTAAAAGGAGAAAAAAAAAAAAAATTAAAACACTTAAAAAAAATGCAGCAACAAAACTCAAGAAAAAAAACTTGCCATAAAAGTTCAAGAGGTTATAAAGGTAAATGATTTCATCTGCCAGGCTCGAACTACGCCAGCAGACCTGGACCAATGGCGGCCCAATAAGCCGGTCCATTTTCCTCTCGAGGTGGAAACGGCTAGTTAGAGGTGCGTAATCTCCAGAGACGCCTCGGGCTCGGACACCCCCCACCCCACACTCCGCCCGCGGCTTTTAAGTGGAACCTTCTGAGCGGATCGCTGGATAGCAGGCAGCTGGAGTTTGTCATGCGTGACCAGGGACATTCTTGTTAGTGTAGTGTAACCTTTTCTTCACTAACACAGATAACACTGGCACCCTGGCTGGGCTCTAATCTCTACGCAGTGCCCGGCACGGGGGAGGGAGAATTATTCTAAACAGTGCGCTCGCAGTGGCTGGGGACCCCGGCTCCAGTGACCTCACCATGCTGGAAACACACAGTCAGGGTGATTATTTATTGCTTATCAGGCTGGAGATCCTGAGTCTTCAGTCCCAACACGGGGGCGCTGCTCTCTGAAGCTGCAACAATGCTTTGATTGGGTTTTGCTCACAGCTCTCTTCGAATAATACAGGACTTGTTTTCATCCGAGACCTCATGATATCACCGATAAGAGGCTACCTCTTTTAGTTTAGTGACGATTTCCAAAATAGTCATTATTCTTTCAACCTGCATCAAGCATAAAAATGTTTTCCCACAACAGCTCACTGAATGAATGTAGCAAAAGGACAATTTTATTTTGAAGGAGTTCAATAATGTTAGAGCGTTTTTTTTGTTTTTTTTAAATGTATTTAAAACTTTTTCACTCCAACAATAACTCTGTCATACATTTACAGATACCTCCTTATGGATCTAGAAGTTGTGTCCGCTATAGAGCTTTAATCTCTTTCCTCCATTATGTACGATGTGGCAAGCGATCAAAGCTTCATCCTTCATCCGATTGACATTCAATCTGGCCTCAATAGCCTTGATAGGCATCCACTGTGGGCGGAGTGGGGTTTAGCTGCATACGTTTGAAAGCATTGGGGATGGGGGGGGTGTGAGGGGCTTGAGAGTGAGAGAAAGAGAGAAAGAGAGAGCGTTCACATGTGTAGTCCAGATGCCCGAAAGCGGAGGGGGGCTTGAGCCTGGCTAGCGCTGACAGTAATACAGGGACAGCGGGTGTCACGCTGCTAGAGGCCTACACCTCATCACCCCGCCGACTAATTGATTTCCAAATGAGCCGCGGTATTTCTGCACAGTAATCTTGAAAGGCAGCCGTAAAAACGTCGGGGGATACAGGGTGTTCTGAGCTTTTATCCCAAAACTTAAAACCTCTCTCTCTCTCTCTCTCTCTCTCTCTCTCTCTCTCTCTCTCTCTCTCTTGCACCCCCTCTCTTCATCTCTTGCAGCACATACCTTCACTTTCTTCCTCGTTCAGTCTCCCTCACTTCTTTTTTTATCCTTGTAATTTTTCCATCCTCTCTCACTATTTCCAGTTCAAAGCCCGCACACCTGAACTTTTTTTGCTCGAAACTTTTTTTTCTTTCTCCCCCACCTCTGCAGAAACGAAAAGCCAATGAACAAATCTCAAATCGAAACCATATTGGCTTTCAGCGTAATCCCTCGAACACACAGTGTTGGTGTGTGTGTGTGTGTGTGTGAGAGAGAGAGAGAGACAGACAATGTGCAAATGCATAATGGAATCCTTTCCATATTTGTCTTTTCATTAGGGGAATGACTATGACTTTGGTGTTGTGCATTAAAGTCTCCGTGGCCCACTAGCGCACTAACCGACATCCTGATATTAAAGCCTTCACACACTAATGCTCAGATTTCAGGCTGGAACAAACACATCAATCAAACACACAGTTGTTAGTTTATTAGGCAACAATTCACATCCAGTAAAAACATAACAGATCCAGACTGGATAACAGATCCACACAGAACTCAAGAAAATAATATGAAAATACGAATGAACGTTTTTCTCTGTTTTTTTGTTTCACTTAAAGACATTCTGAAGTGAAAAAAAGGGGTGAAAAAAAGAAGAAAGCCTTTTGAGGCAATTTGTAACTCAAAAACTTACAGATTGTCGTATCCTGATTCTTATTTCGAGCTATTTTCAGTGTATGACCAGGCATCTACACCTCCCTGCAATATACACACACCTATAATCATATCTACAGCATATTATGAATATTGTTCGATTTTTTTCTGTCTTATAGTAGATATAAGAACTACCATAATATATGCACTTGATTTTTCTGTTAACTTGAATATTTTGAAACATCGAATTCATTAAACTGAACAAATACTGTTAATGTTATTTTCAAACAGTGTCGTAAATGGTCCACACTTGAGACGTACACACACATAAAAAAAACACACAACAGATCCTGACTGGATAACAGATCTACAGAGAAATCAAGAAAATAATACAAAAATATGAAGCATTTTTCTCTGTTTTTTTTTTTTAAATGAATGTTTTTTAGGGAAAAAATTAAGAAAGCCTTCCGAGGCAACTTTCAACCCAAAAAGATAAACGTGATCATATCCCGGTTCTTCTTCAGAGCTATCTTTAGTGTATGACCAAGCATCTACCACACTTGAGCTGTACACACTGTTCAGCAGCACTCTTGTCTCTGTTCTCTGTATGAAGGGAGTTTTTCTGGAAGGTTAACGCAGGGCATGAACACAGCACCTGGGGCAACCTAAACCCAGCATGCCATGATGACTGGCACACTGCCTCTTGGCCTATTAGTGCCATCTGTGTGTAAATATTTCCCTAGTTACCCCTCGGGCAGATCCATGGATTATTTCCATATTTATATTATCATCAAAACAGTTAGTAAATACAAAATGTGAATGGAACACTCGGAGTCAAATATGTGCTCTGTTAATTGCTCAAACATACACAGGCTTGTGGACAGACTGGTGTTCTTCCTTTAACAAAAACATACACAGTGTACAGGTAATGAAGTTCGCAGTGTAGTATCCGCATGAGGTGCGCGAGCTGAAGCAAGTCAGACATGTTGACATTTAAAATGATTTCATGCCTAAATCCTAACTTTCATCATCCGCTTTCAGATTCATTCTTTCCCAGCAATCTTCACTTCACTGCTGCCATAGCAACGAAGATTTCATTAGCGCGATGTTTATTTCTGTTGAAGTGTCCCGGCTACTGAAAATGATAAATCCCAAAGCTAGTAGTGAACATCACATCTAATAATTTACAATATTATCCGTATCACCTTCCAGATGATAAAGGAAATACCCGGAAACATCCTGTTCCTCTGTAAGCCTTGTGTACTACACTGCGAATGAGTTACCTCTGTGTTTATTAGCACTGATTAGTCACGTGGCACGCATCGTCCTGATCCAATGTAAAACGTCTACACAGTCAAACACAAAGGCACTGCCGTTTCACGAAAACAGTAATTATAATATTTAGAGACAATGAATACACTGAGTAATAACATCAAACACAAAATGTAAATAATAATAATAATAATAATAATAATAATAATAATAATAATAATAATACTTTTTAACAAAAAGGTTTTCTGAAGGAGAAGTTTGTTTAACATTTGTGGAAGGAGTCTCCAGTGTCAGGGCTCTAAGGTGACAGAGGAGTTTGCATTTTTTGCAGATTCTTGGTAACAGTCTCGGACTGTGTGTCATTGTGTAATAAATAAAAATGGTTATTGTTGGAAAAATTGCTGTGGTATAAAGGGAATAAAGCACAAAAAACTCATCCTATTACAGCATATAATTATAATTATTATTATTATTATTATTATTATTATTATTATTATTATTATTATTATTATAGTAATGGATGGATGTGCCTGATGATTTAGTCTGCCTCAGGACACCCAGTATATGGGGGGAATTGAATACCTTTGTAACAGAAACTGAATATAAAACATGAATATAAAAAAAGCAAGGATTTTTTTTTTGTACCAGTGTCCAATGTGTAAAAGTAGTGTAGACACAAAATGGTCCAAACAGTCTTTTAAATATCCTTCATCAATAAGAAATTGAAAGCTAAAGTGTGTGTGTGTTTTTCTGGTTTGTGACAGCGAGTACACAGTCCAGAGCAAACTTACAACTCAATCAGCATCGCTCTGCCACCGACACTCCATCTCACAACACACACACACACACACACACACACACACACACACACACACACACACAAAACGAAGCCACTGAGGATGATGAGGAAATCACTGTTAACTTCAGTGATCAGATCACTCGGTCAAACTTTACACCGAACTAAAAAGTCATTGAAGGAAGGAACGTTGTCATGGTGACTGTTTCACTACGGACAAATCTTTTGAAAACAGTTACATCGTTAAAAAGTCGCATTCAGGGATTTTAGGAAAACGGAATTAGATATGAAATCTAAGGCACTATTTTACAACTTTTCACCATTTTGCACTATAATAAAGCACTAAAGGAGTTTCAGAGACACTGCCATGGGTTTAAACTCCATAGTCACCACTTTCAGAGACTGAGAGCTGGAAAACAGCACCAACAGCCAGATGACACGAAGAACCAGTCCTAATGTTTTGCAACAGCATTTTATGAAAACAATAAAATCAAAACAACAACTTACATCAATCTAAATCAAAGAAATGGATTTAGATTTAAATTTCGCATTTCTGTATCGCATTACATTTGATCAGACAACACGGGTTTAACGATGACAAAGTCGTTTAGATCAATGCATAAACAGTTACAGCATTAGCATCACATCCAGGGAATTCCCCATAATCAAAGTAAACATTCAGTGACTTCAAAATACTATTATTGTGGTTTCGGTGTAGAAACAAGTTAATCCATGTAGTCTTTTTTTTTTTTTTTTCTTCCCCAATGAGGATGTACGTTCATGTCGACCCTTTTATCAAACAGAGCTCTGTGGCTCCTTCTTATCTGCTCTCCACTGGCCCTATCATCACTTTTAGGAACTACAAGCTGAACTTTGACCCTCACTTCACATAGATATGAGTTAAGAGCCCCGGCTCCCCAAAACCATTGATAAATCCAGACCACTAATCCCACATTCTCTCTCTCTCTCTCTCTCTCTCTCTCTCTCTCTCTCTCTCTCTCTTTCTTTCTCTTTTTTTTCTTAACTTGGAACAACACAACCCATCTTCAGCTGCGTCCACATATTGTTATAATAGTTAAATGAGGGGCTTGGAGGACTAAAAGCGAACAAATAAAATTGGTAAAAGAAACATTATGTCATAAATTTAATCATTCACAGACAGACCACATTACACAATGTCAAGATGGACAAATAACAAAGTCTTCCATGACGCCGCGTCTGTTCAACATTACGATTATTCACCGCATATTCGATATATAACCATGTTATCGACCGGCTCCCCTCTCCTGTTCCAAGAACAACCGAACGTACGAGCATCAATTACAAACCCAAAATCCGGTTAACTCTTCTTCTTACGAAGCCGAAACAAAAGCCGATGGCTACGCAGAGCCACAACTGCGCTGCAGCTAAACCGATTAGCAACGAGGCTTCTGGGTATCTGGTGTGTGTCAAGTGCGTGCATGTGTGTGTGTGTGTGTGTGTGTGTGTGTGTGTGTGTGTGTGTGTAAAGTTCATACAACAAGAGTCCAGAGAACAAGGGACAAGGATGCACACACACACTCTCTCACTACAGTCCCCTGTTTGACTTTCTGCTTTTCGAAACTTGGGCTGAAATCTGGTTAGGGATGGAGAGAGAGAGAGACAGAGAGACAGAGAGAGAGAGAGAGAAGGGGGAGAAAGAGAGAAAGAGAGAAAGAGCGTCGAGCAGTGGTTTGCTGATTTGATTTAGCAGGGGCAATCAGTCAGGCAGTTTCTCTGATTTATAACTTCCTGTTTCCCTTCTGCTCCTCACTCCTGCCCTCTCACATACTGTATAGTGATGGGGGGCACACACTGACCAAAACAGCCCCCAACACACACACACACACACACACACACACACACACACACACACACACACAGTCCTTATCAGCAGCCAATAAGCGCCAGGGTCAGCACTAACTGTATTTATTTAAACATTGAGCATTGCTTCCCCAGAGCAATTAGGGAAATCCTCAATGGCCCTCTGGCCCGAGCGCTCCTCCGTCAAAAGGGACAGAAAACGACCTGAAGGCCGGCGTCTCTGTGCACGACAGTGCCATTTATTTCAGAAGGGCATAAAGAGCTCCTTTGAGCGGTGCCACCAGCAGGGCGACGGCAGAGATAAAAGCTGGCATGCGGCTAACCTTTAGCGCTCGAGAGAGATGGCTCTGCTAATAACTTGTGACTAGCGTGGAGTCATGGAGATGGTCACAGTTGTGGTCAGTCTGTAATCTGCCATGTCTCTGTGTGTGTGTATGCCCACACACACACACACACACGGAGTCACACAAAAGCTCCTTATGCGGCACAGGGGATGAAGAGGGTACAGAGGACACCATGGAAGTGTGGAATCGAGGGCACTACGATGAAAGAGTTTCTAATTTGCACCATTCTGGTCTTTAAAGTCTTGTAGTGTGTAGACGAAAAAGCGTAATGCGTTCTGTCTTCACTCTTATACACTCACTTCTGATCTGAAATTTGATTTGAACTATTTACAAACTGCACGCTGTGGATACAGAGTGCTCGGATTTGCATTAGCGTGTTTCAGTTTTTTTTCCAAATTTCCTGCAGTCTCCACAAGATGCCTTTCGTAATGCGCTGTCTCGCTAAAAAGCTTAATGGCTCTTGTCTGAAATTGTACAGCTGTTATAAACTGGTATAAGCGTTAGATTTTTGTGAGATGAACTGTGGTTCAATGTGTTTGCAAACTGTATCAGCTGCAGCACTTTTGATTGTGTTGTGTGGTGTGTAAAAATGTCACATCTGATTAGCAGTGTGAGACACTCCAGCGCTGTTTTAAAACAAAAGCAGTTTTTTTGTGAAAGTGGTTTGCTGTTGAACATTAATCCACATTTCCTGTTGTAAAAAGTTCATAATAATAATAATAATAATAATAATAATAATAATAATAATAATAATAATAATAATAATGATCTGTGCACCTGCATGCAATAGTTGTATCCATTAAATAGAAATGCAGTTCAAGAATAATAATTCAATAAATATAATTTTTCAAAACATCTATTTTATTCTTTTATTTAAGTGCCTTCAAAAAGTAAAATTATCTGATAGATATCTGATCAATATCTGCTAACATGCAATACATCCAGGGAAGGTCTTATAAAGCATGTAAATGAATAATATCAGTAATAAGCTAGAACTGGAGCTTGGGATTTTTATCACATGTTTAATGAATCGCTGTCAAAAAGCAAGTTACAAAATGCTGCATTTAAACCCCCAGTGAGGCTACAGTGGCAAAAATAAACTCCTGAATACATTAGGAAGAAACCTAAAGAGGAGAACCCAAGGGGAACCTATCGTGAATAATGGGATTACACTAGGAAGAGTACGAGTAAGATTTATAGAGGGGACGCAGCTCACATGGAAAATCATCCCTGATATATAGCGTGACCTGGTGTTTATAGAGAAATCAGGAATACGCGACCCAGAACAGCAAAACGACTCAGAAGTCACACAGACAGATTTCTCAAAACAGCTTGAACTGTACATCTAAGCACGTACATTGACCTCAAATCCATGAAATTGAATACGCATCATGTTAGTGCTTTCAGCTTCAAAACCCTCAGGGCTTCATCTGTGATAAGTTGCTCAGATCGTCCCTCTGTGCCTCACGGCTGACCGGCCCGGGTCTGGCCTGCGTTGCCCAGCTGGCCCTCACGGCCACTAGAGCCCCTGATTTAGAGAGCATGACATCAATGCTGCGGTGGTGTAAAGGTCTAATCACGTTAGCGTTCAGCGCCAGACGCCCTCTCCGCTCCGTAATCAAAGAGCAGAGCTCCACTACAGATCCACATCAGACTCGCTGACTTATCAGACGACCTTTATCTCAGCACTCTACCTATGCGGGGCGGACTGAACGTGGCCTGGACTCCGTCAAAGCGAGACGAGCGTCGCCTGGCCTGCTCTGTTCAGGATGTGCCATTTTGTAAAAGACAAAAAGTTTTATTTTATTTCACTAATAAGTAGGTCAGTAGATTTAAAGTGAGACAGTTGAAAAATTGGATCTTGGCGGTATTTAACTGCAGATAAAAGTTAAAAACTGCTTTAAAGGAGCGCCTGAGCTAATAATTTATGAAAACCTGAGCCTTAAGCTAAGCAACTGGAGAAAAAGTGACAGCCTCTGATAAGGATACATGATATCTTGTGAGTAAATTTAATAAAAATGAATCAATAAATAAACTGAATTTTTAAAACTTGGAAAATAACTAATTTGCGTTCTGTGTTTACATTAAATACTTTTTTTTAAAACCAAAATATAAAAGGGTGAATCTCTGAATAGATTAAAAGCTCAGTCGACAATTTTACATTCATAGCTCTCCACCCCCAGGAAAAATTCGTATATTGTAAACATTATGGTAAATTTTACATTTACAATGTAAACACAGTTGCTAATGTATTAGCTATTAAAATGTGTATATCTAGAGTTAGAAACTGGCAATTTATACAGAGTATGCATATATACAAGAAGTGGAAAAAGAAAAATCTCAATAAAATGCTTGAATTCTTATATTTTTAGTAAAAATGCAATGAGCAACCCAATAATTCACCACCAGGTTTTGATTCATATAAAGTGCATACACCTTAATTAAATTAACACTCTAATATTAAATTTCTAATAAATAAATACATCTAAAATTAGGTCTTAAACTCATTTCTGATTAATAGCTAATGAACTAATTAGCTGTTAAAATATTAACTATATCTTTAAACACATACATATATGCACATATGCCCTCTTGTGATTTTATTAGATATATCTTACAAATATTTTTTTTGTCCTTTTGTGGATCTGTGTGCTGCTCAAATGCGGAACACAAAAGTGTGAGTATTAAACAAGTCAGCTGAGAAAGTCTTCCCCAGCGCGGAGGTCAGCGGAGGTGAGGGGAAGAGGCCCGTCCACGTCGTATCTCCTGTGGGAAACACACGGCGCAGATAGCAGTGCACCAGTAGTTTGTCTCCTGTCCGTCCCACACACACACACACACACACACACACACACACTGTCCCTGACCCCCTCACCGTCTGCGTATCTGCACCTCAATCTCCCAGAGAAAGACTAAACAGCTATAAAGTGGCGTGTGTCGAAACGCAGGTGAAGGCTGAGCGGAAATTAAAGCGAGGGTTTGTGATACAGTGTCTGGAGCTCTCTGGTGCTCTCTCTCTCTGTCCCCGCACTGCTCTCAGCTCAGCCCATAGCTTGTAATTAATGTTAATCAGGGCTGGAAACACACAGTTTCCTCTTTTCCAGTATGGAAAGATCTCGCAGCTTCCTCTGCTCGTGGAGGTAAACATGGAGTAAGCAGCAGACGAGCTCATCGCAGCAGGAAAGGGATTTTAACACACAGAGGCTGTGTAGCTGCAGGAAATTACAAACATGTACAGAGAAGAAAAAAAAAATGAATGTACGATATTTAGAGGTCGTAATGAAGCGGCTATCTGCCAGCTGATCCCATGCTTGGAAATTTCCACAGATGGAGAATGTAGTCGAGCAAGATTGATATAATTAATGACTAAGTCAAACTGGCAAATTATACTCATTAAAATTGTTTGCTATGTTTATTTTGTTCATTTTTTCCATATAGGTTTTTTTTTGTCCCCTTCTCCATTTTATTCCTCTCCACTGTTCAAAAGCAGCTTAAAGAGTCCTGGCTGAAAATATGGACAAAAGTAACAAATTTAAGTAAGGAATAAAACACTTGGGGGTGTGTTATTATAGGAAAATAATCAATGACCCGGTGGTGTGATACAGCCCAACCACCCTAAAGTTGATTATTTTCCTATAACAGCACATCTTGCAGTGTTTTATATCTCTTATACCACGGCACTTTGCCAACGTCGACCATGTTTTATTTATTACAGATCCACCATCCATTTTATCCATTTATAGTTACTTTTAATGTTGTGGAACGTCCATGAAACAAGTTAGAAGCTATGAAACTGTTGTTTCCTCACCAGCGTCTCTTTTTTTCTTTCTCTTGAAGGTAATAATAAAAAAAACAAAACAAAAAAAAAAACCGCAGCTTGTCACGTTACAGAGAAGTGTAATCTCCTCTCTCCTGAAGATGTCAGAAAACTTAAGGTTACAAAGGTTACAAAGTGCTGACACTGGAGACTCCTTCCATAAATGATAAATTAATAAACATCTCCTTAGAGAAGACTTCGCCATATTAACGATTACACACTTTTTTCGTCTGTTTATATGTATGTTTATAAGTATCCAGTCCCTGGAAGATTTGTTCCTATAATTAAGTATTAAAATGAGCACATTAATATAAACCTGTAATTTTAAAAAAAATCATCTGACCAATCAGCATTGAGAATTCATAAACAGGTTCACCAATCATAAACAGGGTTTGTTGCTGTAGCCATTTAAGTGTTTGGTTAGAAATTTATACAGTGCGCAACTTAAATTTTATAATTAGCCAAGTGCTCACTTAAACTAGGTCAAATTCACACTACACTAAACAACCTTACCTCTCTGTCCCAGAATCAGGTAGGGTTTTTTATTTCAGCTAATGAGGTGTGAAGTGTAGCATGGAGTGTGTGTGTGGTTCTGCCCATAAAGCGACATGAGGAACAGCTTGTTTGGGAAGAATTAAGACTTTATGTCTCGACTATTTCCACGGAATGTGACTGGGGCCTGTTGGTGTTTATATATATATATATACACATACACAGTTAGGTACAGAAGTATTTGGACATTGAAAGTGTTTTTGTGATTTTTGCCTTTATACACCACCACAAGAAATAAAACAATCAATATGTGATCGAAGTGTAGACTTTCGGCTTTATTTTAAGAGGTTCCACAAAAATATGGCATTTACCATTTAGGAATTACAGCCATTTTAAGCAAAGTACCTCCATTTTCAGGGGCCCAAAGGTATTTGGACAATTGACTGACAAGAAGTTAATTGACCAGGTGCGGTCCATTCCCTCGTTACTTCAAGACAAATGAAGCAGATAAAAGGCCTGGAGTTGATATCAGGTATTGAGTTGGCATTTGGCAGCTGTTCGACTGGAGCTACCAATATGAAGTCCAAGGAGATCTCAATGCAAGTGAAGGAGGCCATCATT
>CM040977.1:3081588-3093748 GCA_022985145.1 Pangasius djambal | reverse complement strand
CAAAGGTATTTGGACAATTGACTGACAAGAAGTTAATTGACCAGGTGCGGTCCATTCCCTCGTTACTTCAAGACAAATGAAGCAGATAAAAGGCCTGGAGTTGATATCAGGTATTGAGTTGGCATTTGGCAGCTGTTCGACTGGAGCTACCAATATGAAGTCCAAGGAGATCTCAATGCAAGTGAAGGAGGCCATCATTAGGCTGATAAAACAACATAAATCTATGAGAGAAAGCAAAAAACTTAGTTGTGGCCAAATCGACAGTTGGGTACATTCTTAAAAAGAAAGAAAGCACTGGTGAGCTCAACAACATCGAAAGGCTTGGAAGACCACGGAAGACAACTAAAGTGGATGATCGCAGAATCCTCTCCTTGGTGAAGAAAAACCCCTTCACAACATCAACAGAAGTCAAGAATACTCTGGAGAAGGTCGGTGTATCATTGTCAAAATCTACAATCAAGAGATGCCTTCATGAATGTAAATACAGAGGGTTTACAACAAGATGCAAACCACTGGTAACATTCAAGAACAGGAAAGCCAGATTAGACTTTGCCAGAAAACATCTAAAAAAAGCCTCCCATGTTCTGGAACAAGATTCTTTGGACTAATGAAACCAAGATTAACTTGTACCAGAATGATGGGAGGAGAAAAGTATGGTGAAAGAAAGGAACAGCTCATGATTCAAAGTATACCGCATCATGTGTCGTGGTGGAGGCAGTGTTATGGCATGGGCATGTATGGCTGCCAATAGAACGGGCTCACTGGTGTTTATTGATGATGTGACTGCTGACAGAAGTAGCAAGATGAATTCTGAGGTGTATAGGGCTCTACTCTCTGCTCACATTCAGCCAAATGCTACAAAACTGACAGGACGCCGCTTCACAGTGCAGGTGGATAACGACTCTAAACATACTGCAAAAGCAACTCAAGACTTTTTGAAAGCAAAGAAATTGAATATTCTTCAATGGCCAAGTCAGTCACCTGATCTCAACCCAATAGAGCTGCTTTTCACTTACTGAAGACAAAACTGAAGGCAGAAAGACCCACAAACAAGCAGCAACTGAAGGTGGCTGCAGTGAAGGCTGGCAAAGCATCTCCAGGGAGGAAACTCAGAATTTGAGTTTTAAGAACATGGGCTCCAGACTTCAGGCAGTCATTGACTGCAAAGGATTTTCATCCAAGTATTAAAATTATGGTTATATTTACAATTATGTCACTTTGTCCAAATACCTTTGAGCCCCTGAAAATGGAGGTACTTTGCTGAAAATGGCTGTAATTCCTAAATGGCAAATGCCATATTTTTGTGGAACCTCTTAAAATAAAGCTGAAAGTCTACACTTCAATCACATCTTGATTGTTTTATTTCAAATCCATTGTGGTGGTGTATAAAGGCAAAATCACAAAAACTCTGTCATTGTCCAAATACTTCTGTACCTAACTGTGTGTGTGGATACACACACACACACACACACACACACACACACACACACACACATTCTATATATATATAAAATCAGAATCAACCTGAAGATTGAATCATTCCAGACTTCTCTGTGCACTGAATAAATCTGAGCTGTCAGAATAAAAGCTAAGGTCAATTAGAAACTTGTTTTGTTATTTAATGATCAAACTTACTCGATTTTCTCAGCTCAGCTGTAGCTTGTGTTTTTTTATTCCTCAGTTTTGTTATTTGAGGATTTTATTCATGGTGGCTGAATCCTGTCGCCTGTGGCCTCCATACATTTTTATTCTGTCTGTCTGTGTGTGTCTGGCAGACATTGGGGCCCCTTTAGCAGCAGCAGCAGCCATTAACCCAGGTCATTACTGAGAGATGCTTTCTCATTAGGACCACATGGCTCCTCCACAAAGTCACATCCACTATCTTTTTTTTTTTTAATTCTCCCTTCCCTAGGGCTACGCTATTAAGATTTAGGGATAGCAAGTAAAAATGGCGTGGACTGGCACTGAGTCACCTTGATGGATCCAGAGAGGTGTCTATAGGTCAATATCATTCAGGCAAACATGCTACTAACAGCTCTTTTGTTCTCCAATAACGGTTTGTGCTTACAGCTATCACTCAGGTGCTGTGTGATGCTAATGTGGCTAGTGAATTTGATCTGATCTGCACTATGGCTCTGTAGTCCTTGAGTATTTTTACAGCTACATAATCAGTGTGAGTGAACTCGCCAGAGCCGTTATGACATGGGAAAGTCACCTCACCACCCACGCGCTAACACCCTGCTTCGCTGCTCTGCTTAGCTTTCGTGGTTCCTCTGCGGCTTTCAACAGCTTGCTAAGACTTCTGGGAAATGTAGTTCTTCCACTGCAGCCTTACACTGACCAAGTGTAACCAAAAAGATTGCTCCTGATGCCAGTGTACCTTTCTTCCTCATGCCATGTCATGCCATGTCAGATGCCAGGTTTTGTTTATGATATGTAGTGAAACTCAGTGTGGACTGAAGGACAAACCAGCTCTGAGTGCATGGGAAAACCAGCTGCCTCCCCCATCTGAGCAGCCTGGTAAACTCAGACCAGCGTCTGTTTTCTCTCACGCCGTGCCAATGCTAACCCAAGGGGACGTCGCAGGTCTGTGATTGGGCACCCTGTTGCTCCGGGGGCCTCTGGTCCGCATATCACACCCTACCAGCTTGCAGGGAAGGACCTTCAGCATAAAGGCCTCAGTTATGGACAGACTGATTTGGATGGGTTTGACTCATATCTTTCTTTTTCTCATCCCTTTGCTTCCTCCTAAAACTTGTCTGATTCTACTTCTCTCATTTCAAAGGGTCGCCCTCGCCTGCTCTTCCTGTCTCTCTGTCCTGTCTCCTTTTTTCCCCGTCATGAAATCACCCAAGTGATGTCCGATTGTCTCAGAGCAGATCTGCACAATAGGCAGATTAAGATACGTTCTTTTCCATGTCGCCTGTGCCTTTCTTTGAAGCTTTTGTGTCTGACAGGAAAAAACAAAAGATCCCGGCTCTTCTGAAAGTGCCTCAGATCCAATTTGTTTTATCTTCCCACCGTGTTTCAGTCCAGATTGAAAGCTGACCCGCTTCCCATTCACGAGGTACTGCGTAGTAAAAAAGGACGTGCAGGATTTACAATCCATGGCGTCCCCCTAAGGGGCTAAGAGGCCATATTATACATCTTGCTACCCCCCTCAACCCTTCCCTAGAAAACCGTAATGGATTCTGAGCTACTAGCTGGACCAGCCAGGCTCATAAAAACCCCACGGCCTCTGCTCTGGCTGTTGGTGGTCTCTCTCTCTCTCGCTCTCTCTTTGCCCTTTCCAATGATGGGCCTTTTTTTTTTTTTTTTTGCCCTGTCTGTGTTTTTTTCAACCGGGACCGACCATAGTAGGGGCAGAGACATCAAAAGGGTACATAATCCAGGTACAGAGCTTTACTTTTAACTTCTGAGTGCCCTGTGTCTATAGCAGCCATAAAATTGCGGTCACTGAAACCTGAGAATGATTGATGCTATACGCAAAGTTATTGCTGAGATATTTCGTCGCCTGTCAAGAAATAATTGATCTAATTGTAGATATTTGGTCATTTTATTAAAGTGAATTAAAATGGGAGCGTACAAAGACTCGATCAATATTGCATTCATAATTTTAATCATGCACAAGTGAGTAATGTTATTTATTATCCTTATAGAGAAAGGCACACATGAAATTTAAAACTCTGCAGCATAGTTTGGTACAAAATGGCTTCTATTTGCATAGGAGAGATGATGGCTATAATGTGACGGTGTGTAGATGTTAGCCGTGAGGAGACTGAGGTTTCCCTGTGTCTTTGACAAACAGGCATGCCACTTACCTCGACTGACCGACAGACAGACAGATAGACAGACAGACAGATAGATTAATAGATTGATCGATCACTTCTCAAGTGTAGAATAAATAAAAATACTATACGGCCAAACAAACTAAACATTACAAAAAAAGCAGAAGAATGTAAAGAAAGGACATGTAGATGCAGTAGGTAAGTAGAAATACCTAATGTAGGTAGGGAGTGAGTCTGTCTCACCCGAAATCCTTTTTTTTTTTTTTTTTCTGAAGACACTCAGAGCCTCATATACTTCCTTCAATCAATAGTAAGGAAGTTAAGTAAGGAATAATACACTTGGGGGAAATGGTGTTATAGGAAATGAATCAATGACAGGGTGGTGTGATATGACGTGCCACAAAGCAGAGTTACTGTTATCACATCAGTGGCAAATTGCCGTGGAATAAGAGTCTGAATAACATGGTATAAATAACACTTCAGGACATGCTGTTATAGAAAACGAATCAGCACCTTCTAACCAATCAGAATCGAGAACTCAATAGAGTTTTAAAAAAGCCCATATTTAGAAATTCAAATTAGCACCACAGTAAACCACATCTGCGTAATTTCCATTTTTTATTTTTTTTAAATCACGCTGTTTATTTTGATCATACTGCATCCAAAATAATGTCTCTAATTCCCCACGACATTACTTTAAAGGGATGACTTAAAAAAAAACACAGCCCAGAGATGAAACTCCGCCCTGTGTGGTGTTTCAGACTCTATATTAACAGAAAGAAACAACAAATAACTGATGAACATCCAACCAATCAGGACAAGGAGGAGTCTCTATTCACCTGTCAGTCATGTTGTCTGGTAAATGACAGCTCCTCCTCTTGTGCCAGCATTCAGGGGTTCAGTGTAGCAGATTTTCAGGGCGTGGCTTTGGACACACTGAAAGCTAGGTACAGCTACCTGCTGCCATAATCCCGTGATGTAGTAGAAGTAGAAGTGTTGTTATAGGGAAAAAAATCAATGACATGGCGGGGTCATGAAGTAGGGTTACAGGCATTGTTGATTATTTTCTTATAACAGCATGTCCTGAAGTGTTTTATTCCTCTTACACCACAACAATTAGCCAATGATTGCAATTACAACAAATTATCCGTTTAAAGTTACATGTAATGTTGTGGAACGAGTGCAAAACAAGTCTGCAAACAATTCTTTCTTTTTTTCCTCCTGAAGTTGGAAAAGTTAGAGCTTTAACTTTTGACTGTTACAAAGCACAGGCACTGGAGAATTCTCCCATAAATGTTAAATAAACAGAAAACTTTTTACCCATCTATCAGAGCATCCACCATACAAGTGAACGGGCTGTTACTATAGAAACAATAACGTATTAGAAAGCGGGCATTAATATAAAACTGAGATTTGCTGCTGCACTACAGTCAGAGCTGCTGTTACAGAAAATTAATCGATAACTTCTGACCAATCAGAATCCAGAATTAGCCGTGGAGCTCCGGTGCAAATTAAATAAGCAAACTTCAGACACCAAACATGCCTTGGCTGACTGACTGCAATTAGTGTAAGCTTGATCAATGTGTATTGGTTTTTTGAAAAAGTGAAACGGAGCACTTGGTTAACAAGTTAAGGATGATGATGAGGAGGATGATGACGATGATGACGAAGACGATGTTGATGATGATGATGCACATTGATGAACATTGTTGATGATGACAGTTTCTGCACTAACATTACTCAGATCAGGCTTCAGTTTTGAGCTCACAGTGCATCATCCTGGCAAAAGAAGAAATAAGAGACAGACAGAGAGAGACAGAAGGAGGAAATATTTGCCATGAACTGATGTAATGACTTCTGAGAGAGAGAGAGAGAGAGAGAGAGAGCAGCCAAATAGTGGAAGGGGGGGGGGATTACATGACTGTCATTGTAATACTCATTTTTTTTTAAAAAAAAAAAAAAAAAAAAAAAAAAAAAAAAAAAAACAGCTTGAAGGAAAATGGATGAATAGTTGATGAAAGATAATTCATTCTGTCTCCACTGTGGGAGTCAGTAACTTTAATACTATTGTTCCCTAATTGTGTGTTCTACATATTGATATAGCTGTTCTGATTGACTTTCCAGGCAGCACAAGTTTGTGTGTGTGTGTGTGTGTGTGTGTGTGTGTGTGTGTTTAAGGGGTTTCTATCGCCACCTAGTGGATCTCTGACACTCACCATACAAGCCACAGCTCTGAGAGCTGGTGAAGACCAAGTCCATGCTGCCTGTTAGACCAAAGCCTTTTGACATAAAATGTCCTTTGGTTAATAAATAAAACCACAGTCTACTCTGAAATCGCCTTCTTAGTAGATCAAGCCGTATAATCCTTGAATCTAATGAAACATCTAAAGGACATCTACACACAGCTGTTAAGCTACAAGTCAGAACCTTTTTAACGAGTAGGATCAAAATCAGCAGTCGTCTGAGCAGCTTGAACCTCATTACTGCTTTGAAATCGCTGTTATCGAAAATTGCATTATTGCCCAATGAAATGGCTGCTTAATTAAAGGAGCTTATCAGAGACAGAAATGAGCTCTGGGTAATGGTGGAGCATCACACACTTCACATGGACAGGACGTGTGTGAGGTTTTAGCCCATGGTTAGTGGCATGGCACTCCTACTGCTTTAAGCTGGCTTGTGTTTTGTATTTTATTAGAGAGAAATCCACAAAAGTGGATATTTTAACAAGATGCATTATTATTATTATTATTATTATTATTATTATTATTATTATTATTATTATTATTATTATACACAACAATGTTTGGTAATTCTGATCGGCTCTAATAATAATAATAATAATAATAATAATAATAATAATAATAAGAAGAAGAAGAAGAAGAAGAAGAAGAAGAAGAAGAAGAATGATGATGTAGGTCACCTATAAAGCTTAAAAACTAATTACGGTCCGTTTATAAGCCATAAATCATTTTACAGGTAGAATATACAGGTATTTCGAGGTGAAAGATACATATTAAAGGTACAAAAAATATTAAAGATACACCTTTAAGGGTACCACGCCACACAGTGTATTCAGATCTGAAATGAGATATGATTTGAAGTGTAATAACTAATACACGCAGCTTTAGCTTTCTCACAGCACCGCTTTATTTGCGGCAAATCCCAAATTTCGAAATATAAGATTTAAAATAGCACGAAATATTAAAACACTATATAAAAAAAAAACACACACACAATCATCGCTCATTAAAACCAAGACTGAAAATTTCATTGTTAATCTTTGGGGATGATGAAATGTTCCATAGTAACTCGGGGTTTCTGCTCTTTTTCATTTCTTCATTCATCCACCTCATCAGCCAGTCTCTCTCTCTCTCTCTCTCTCTCTCTCTCTCTCTCTCTCTTTCTGTCCCCCTTTAAACAAGAGCCAAACAGGTTTATGGACATTTACAAGCATGTTTAGACTCCATTCATATACAACCAAGCATCATTCAGAAAAAAAAATATAGCTGGTTAACATTTACTGAGATAGTGATCTGAGGACTTCAAGCAAAGATGCCTTTAGAAATAATGAAATCAAACCTTTTCTGCTTAAAAAAACCCACAATAAAGAGCAGTAAACAGTAATAAACAACACAAAGTGAGTATTTGACGTGCCAGCCCTTTGCCTTTACAAATGGTCTGTTTGTGCACTTTGTGGAAATTTCCTTTTAAAAGGAAATTGGCTGCTATGTTTTCCTAAACATCTTGAAGAATCTGCAGCAGCTCTTCTGGAGACTTTGACTCTCACTCTCGCTTCTGTTTTTGCAGGTAAACCTGACAGCATTCATTATGTTTTTTTTTTGTGTGTGAAATGTGGCGTTTTGTGTAATATGTTACATTTTTTGCTGAAATACATATTTTTTTTCTGTAACATTTTTTTTCTCTGGATTTAAGACATCAAATAAACATCTAAGACAAAATGTGTATTTAAAAGCAGGCTGTGTAAGACTCTTGCACAGTACCATAGATATGTAAATGTAGGATATAAAGTTAGAGATATAACATTGCGAGTATGAAATATAAAATATAGAGGTATATAAATATGCAAAAGGCTAGAGCTAGAGCTATATAGAGAGTTATGTTATATATATGTAAATACATACAGGATACAGATGTCTATAGAGATGTATATGGGGATATAAAGTTTAAGCAGTAGTTATGTGGATAAGTGAAAGAGTGTGGCTGAAACATGAAGGGCTCAGCAGTTTTTGCCTCCCACACAGCTCTGTTGATGTTGTAGTAGCTGAGCTAACACTGTCCTCTCACCACAGTGCCATCACTCTTCCACTCTTATAGGTCTCAGTCATACATCCATTAATCAGGCATGGTCATTTTCCCATTGGGTTTGACCAGAAGTGCTACATTATCGGTTAAAAAGCACTCCAGGATGATGACAGAGCCGTCACTGTGCTCCACGAACTGCAGGACTCAACACAACACAACACAACACAGCAGCTCAGTACGCAATGCGACGTAATGTAACATAGTAATTCATTATGTAACGTAAAGTAACAGTAACGTAATGTATCGTAACACATACCATAACACAACATCTCAGAACGTAACACAACATAACATAACAGCTCCGCATGTAACGCAAACTAACGTTACAGCTCCGTACATAACATCAACATATTATATATATATATATATATATATATATATATATATATATATTATAAAAGTTGTATTTACTGTAATATCATGTTGTTAGGGGGAAAAACACGGCTATTAGATGACGAGCATTTATACTTTTTATATTTCTAATAATTATTTGCTTTAATTAGATATTGTTTGATTTTACTTACATATATATATATATATACACACACACACACACACACACACATATATATATATATATACATATAGATAGATAGATAGATAGATAGATAGAGCGCATCCAATCGTAATATGACCCTGTTGACCTTTCCTTTCATGAATATCATTACAGCGCAATTACTGCGCAAAACCTGGTATTTGACCTTGAACGCTGTTTTGCGCAGTGATTGCGCTGTAATGATGTTCATAAAGGGTCTATAAGTGTAATGAGGTTTAATGAACTGCGCTGTATGCGCCGATACTGAAACCAACACCATAACTACTCCACTGCAATGAATGATACGTAAATAGCTTATATTTCATATATAATATAAAAAATAACATAATAATATCTAAAATAATACAAAAATGTATATAGATGCGTATAAAATCAAAACATAACGCTATATAATATATTACGATCTATATCCAGTGCAGACAAATACAGAAATATATGAAATGAAGTTGAGATTAAAAAAATATTGATAATGTGCTTGACCAGAAAAAAATTAAAATATTCTGGTCAAGCACAGTGAAAATGGGGTGTAATTGGTAGCGGAAATGAACATTTCCACTTCCGTGACGCATTCGTGGTGTAACTAGTCCGAAATAATTAATGGTCCATTCATTATGAGCAATAATATTTATTTGGCAAAGGTTGATTACAGTCATTACACAGAAGGTAATTCTGTAAGTAAAAAGAAACAGAACTCGCCTGTTGGTCAGCATGTAGAACTTTTCTGTGCTGGTTATTTGGCTCTGAGGGGTTTTTTTTTTTCTAATCTTTTTGGTCGCGTTAAGGACCCAGAGACGGCTAAGGTCCTGTTCTCCGACAGCAAACCCGCACAATCAAGCGCACTTACCTGCTAATGCCACCGCGTTAATGGATTTCAGGCGCAAAATCAACCACATAATCATGCTTTCTGCTCCTTCTTGCAATAATACACCTTCCCCAATCCTCCACCACACTGACCGACTTCACATACAAGTTGACTGGCTTTAAAAAAAAAAAAAAGAAAAGAAAAGAAAAGCTTAGAGCTTTTGAGAAGAAATATTTTAATTATAACTCGTGGTGAAAATTAATTTTATAAATGTACACCCTAGATAAGGGGAAAGCTTATATTATCACGCACATTTTAACCCAAATGTTCGAACTCAATAAATAAATAAATAAATAAATAAATAAATAAATAAGGGGTCGTTGAGCATCCAAAATTAAGACAACTAATTTGATGCAGTTTTGCAATTTTGCCTAATGAACTTAAGATCACAGGAATGTGTATATATTAAGATATTACTTATCTCTTAATAATATTTATTATTAAGAGTTTAGAATAAACACCCGCTTTTTACTGTTCTGATGGTTGTGTGTTGTGTGTTTGCGGATTGTTGTACGTTTTCAATGAAGTGTCCTAATGTTACTAACAAGCAACTATAGTTGAATTGTGTAGTAAACGTAACTTACACCTGGGGATGTACAAGTATAATCTGCACGATATTATAACTCAAACGAGCACACACACACACACACACACACACACACACACACACTCAGAGCGAGAGAGAGAGAGAGAGAGACGGTGCATTCATTCACACCGGCTCTGAAATGTGAGTTTTGAGATTTAACAGTAATATAAGAATTGCTGCTAATACAAGAGGCTCTTCTGCTGTTGCTGGTTTGAACAGGATCAGTAAAGTACAATACTAACACTACTAGTCAACCTGAGGTGGGGGTGTGTGGAGGGGTGTGTGGAGGGGTGCTGGCTCTGTGACCTGGTAATTGCGGCCTTTGGACAGATGGCATTATCCAGGCTCAGAGCTGGAGCCACTGGATATTATTGTAGCCAGAAGGGAGAGAGAGAGAGAGAGACAGAATGAATGAATTCAATCTGGGTTTCCCTCAAGTTCATCCACTTTCTGTCTTACTAATGAGGCATAGATAGATAGATAGATAGATAGATAGATAGATAGATAGAGGGAGGGAGGGAAGGAGTAACTGCAGTGCACTTAAGTAATAGTAACGGTTAAGTGAAGTACTTTCCTTAACTTTTACATTTTACTACATCATACACAGACAGACAGACAGACAGATAGATAGATAGATAGATAGATAGATAGATAGATAGATAGATAGATAGATAGATAGATAGATGGATGGATGGACAGACTGTCAGATAGATAGAAGTAATTATTGTAGATGTAGTAAAAGTTAAGTACTTTGTTTAATTTGTACTGAATTTAGGATGGATGGATGGATGGATGGATGGATGGATATATAGAGAGGTGAACTGATTAGAAAATCACAGACTACTTATTAGTTTAACTGCAGTTATATATTTTAGAACTCTAACTAATAATAAGTGAATAATCAAATAATAAACTGGGATTATTATCAACAGGATCAACTCGTTCAATAGCAGAAAGTCAGGGAGAATCTCACGGCTAATCTTCAGCTGCTAATAACACACATGGGTGAGGGTGGAAGGGAGTGTGTAGCACAGTGAGGGTGGTGTGTTACTGGACTATAAGAACGTGATCAGACTGAGGCTCGGGGCTTCTATGCTTTAGTTTCCTTCTACTTTTATTTAGTTTTCTATAATGGAGCATTTGGCAGTGTAGATTCTTTATACAAAACGCTTAATAATGAGCTTCCTGTGTGCCAAACGTGTGTTTTTGTACTACATTGATTTATTTTATTCTAATGCCCTTACACAGGGTTAAAGAAGGTTCCTCAGGAGGTAATAACGGATGCTGGATTTAGAAGTAAACCGAGAAACTCTTTGTGGTTCCTGGTAATGAAGGTAGAAGTTGTTCTGCATTGAAAAGCCCTCTTTGAAATGAGCCATTTCATTTCCAGTAAAGATAACACATCTGTATCCGGGGCAACGTATAACTACTATATGACTTGTTTGTATTTACTGCTGGTGTATTAGAAAATGCCAGTGTAGAAAACAGCGAGGGAGTTAAAGGGAAACAAACAGAAGTTGTTTGACATGGTTGTCACTCCTGGCTCTCTAAAGCGCACCACTGATCGTGTGCAGGGGAGTGAAACATTTTAACCTGGAGTGATGAAGCGATAGCAGTGATGACTCTGCTAATCAGGAAACCGAGCATTTAATTTTTGTGTTTGGAAGACTTTTGCTTTAACACTTTCTTTTTCCTGACTTTTTAGTTTTATTAAAGGTGACATAGACCATGACACACAGCTTCCCAACACATACACGGAATAGGTGATGAGATCCAGGTCACACACCATCCTGCAGTCGTAGTAGCAATACCAGACTAGAAGTCAGAATAAAGAAATCATATACAGTTATACGTCTTCTGTTTTTGGCGTGAAAAAAAGAATTCTGTACATTAGACGTTCATTCATTTAAATATTAAAGATATTGGTATTTATAAAGCAAACCTATTGGTTCATACTAACTACACCTGTATATATATATATATATATATATATATATATATATATATATATATATATATATATATATATATATATATATATATAT
>CM040977.1:3051412-3073663 GCA_022985145.1 Pangasius djambal | reverse complement strand
AGTGTGTTATTGGGATGAGTGTGGTGTGCAGTGTCAGTGTGTTATTCGGGATGAGTGTGTTATTGGGATGAGTGTGGTGTGCAGTGTCAGTGTGTTATTGGGATGAGTGTGTTATTGGGATGAGTGTGTTATTGGGATGAGTGTGGTGTGCAGTGTCAGTGTGTTATTGGGATGAGTGTGTTATTGGGATGAGTGTGGTGTGCAGTGTCAGTGTGTTATTCGGGATGAGTGTGTTATTGGGATGAGTGTGTTGTGCAGTGTCAGTGTGTTGTGCAGATTATCAGCCGGGATGGGGAGGTTGGTGAATATGTGCGGTTTGCTTTTTCTTTTCTCTCCCTTTTTGTTTTTTCATTTATTTTTCTTCCAACCATTTTGACATCTGCTTGACAGCTTGAGCCGAACTGCATGGGAAAAGGTCCAATAAAACAACGGCTCCGTTAATCCAGGGCAGCAACGGTCAGGATGAATATCTGCTTAGGAATAATGACTTAGCCTAATAAATCGCGCATGCGCAAAACATGCTGTTTTTTTTCCCTTTGTTTTGAAGTTTTTAAATCCTGGTACACATCAAAAGTGCGTGTTCGTAGTCTAACCAGGGTGTGTGTGTGTGTGTGTGTGTGTGTGTGTGTGAGAGAGAGAGAGAGAGAGATTGTGCAGATGGACCTGTATAATTGAACTGATAGTCTCAATAGTAAACGCTATAGCTATTAATATAGATAGACTATTAGTTATCTATTATTATTAACAACAACAACAACAACAACAACAATAATAATAATAATAATAATAATAATAATAATAATTCGTTATTTCATTTAGTTGTATTATTTGTGTTCTGGAAATTATTATTATTATTATTATTATTATTATTATTATTATTATTATTATTTTCAAGCGTTTACATGTTTTAAGGTCTCTGAATTCGGTTAGACCTCATTTTGTCGACTCGAGCCCCTATTTAAACTCTTACATTTACTTTTTTTTTTTTTTTTTTTTCTTTTCAGGATTTTTGTTCACTCTGTCGGTGTGTCGGCTTTTTGTGTTGACGAACTGCAGTTCTCCTGCACATAAGGACTTCATCAATCATGCCAAATTACAGGCCAAGCCTCGCCATTAATGCACACGTCACCTCACATAAACAGCCTTTCCCCAATAAAGCTCTGCTAAACACAGCGGAGGCTTCAGCTTTAACCTGCAGCAGCAGCAGAGTCCGAATCAGCTCCACGTCCCGCCGACCTTCACACGCGTCCAGCTCACTGCAGCACCCTCACCATGCTCATTTATTCACCTCCTTTATTTATTCATTCATTTATTCATCGATTTATTAATAAGAAATATTTATTTATTCATTTATTTATTCATTTATGTATTAATACAAATTTATTTATTTATATTTTACTTTTTTTCTAAGGACTGAGTCAAATAAAAACCTTAAAAGTGCGACTTTAATTAGAACTGAATCCTTTTTTTTTTTTTTTCTAGAGAAATCCGGACTCTCTTTAAGCGCTGGGACACTTTCATTCAACAAAATAAAAATTATGTAGAAAGAGGACACGCTTTTGTAATGCCTATTTGCAATAAACAATGCAAAAACAAATAAAAAAAACAACAGCTATTTTAACAAAAGGTTTCGAGGAAGCTCACTGAGAGATTAGATATAAAATCCCCTGAAGCCCGATTCTCTCTCTTCCTGTCAAACATCACTGCTGCTGCTGTTCAGGCCGTGTGTTTTTATGTAGTTTGAATTTTCATTTCTTTCTTCAGATTTTCTGTCGCTGAAAGACGCCAAACCACTAAGAATAATTTAGAAGAAATAATAAATAACCCGGGTAAACAAAATAAACAAATAAAAATAAAAAACGCGCATACCGACATCTTAAAACAAGACACAATAAACAATAATAAAAGTATAACAAACAAACAAATAAATACACAAACAAATAAAAAAAATGTCTAAAACACAATCCTTTGAAAATTATAATTATAATTATCAGAACATAATGCAAATGATACAACAATCAACTGTAACGATTAATATAGAAACCGAACATTACACCGACTTTCACATTCTGACAAGTTTAACAACTCTGCAGAAACTTTCTCAGCTCTCTCCCTCCCTGTGTGTGTGTGTGTGTGTGTGTGTGTGTGTGTGTGTGTGTGTGTGTGTGAGTGTGTGTGTGTGTGTTTGTGTGTGTGTGTGCCAACAGCTTTGTGCTAAGAAAAGTCGCTTTGGATTTTTTTATTATTTTTTTGGACTGCACAATGAACATGTTTTTTTTTTTCAGAGATTTTAGCAGTTAATAAAGAAATTCAGCCAGCCAAATTTAGCCAGTGACAAGTTTCGTCGTAAAAGAATAATAATAATAATAATAATAATAATAATAATAATAATAAACGTCTTAAAGTGCGTTCCTAAATAGCTGTGTCACTATTTTACAGCATTAAAATAAAATCAAGCAAAATTTATCAAGCAATTTAATCCTGCTTACACTGTTTTTTTTTCAGTGTTTTTATTTTTCATTTCACGTTTGATTTTATTTTTTTATGCTTTTATTCATATTGTGCGTTTTTATTTATGATTTATGGATTATATACAGTAATAATATAATATATCATTATTCAAAAATTAGTTAAATCGTTAGTTTAAAAAAAAAAAAAAAAAAAACTCCAAAACCAAACGGACCATAGATATTATATCCTACATATACCATCTAGAAAGAGCGATTTTTTTTATCGGATTCTGTACAATTAAAACTACGAGCGCTAACTCCGCCCCTAACCCCGCCCACAACTGTAACCCTAATCACTCGTTCATACGAGTTCTTATGAATTCCGAGTTCCAGTATAAATGTATGAAACGTGCTCTATAAGCAAAGCCAGAGTTTAGACTTCACTCTGTCTCTATAACTCACACTGGCATTGCTTTATAATCTATAATTCATCTCTCTCTCTCTCTCTTTTTTTTTTTTTTTTTTTTTTACACATTTAGAAGTATTGTAGTCCGGTGCTGCCATTCAGAAACGTCCCTTAAACAAATTTCTGCTAATTTCCTAAACCATACGAGTTTCATTTCTGTCGCCAGCAGAAAAGCAGACTTGATTTGTGACAGTGTTTGATTTCCTCTTCCGGGGAAACTGTGTAAAGTTGCATGACAAACACATGAAAGGCGTTTTGTTATAAATCAGTGACTTTATCATCATTTCTATAACTAGCTCACTGCTGCTGCTGCTTAATAATCTACAATTCAGCATTTTTTTTTACATTTTTTTTTTTTAGTTTATCAGTGAACAGATACTGTAGTGAATATTCTCACTATACCTTGGAGAAAAATATTCAGATTTATTTTCATAATCTGACTAGAACTTTCCTAATTACATCAACTATCAGTTAATATCTCACTAAACTCTTAATAGTGTATTTTATAGGGAGTATAAGTGGCACTCGAAGACAAATATTAGATATCTTTCCTAAATGGAAATATAGTTTGCCTTTTAGTGTAGCATTATATTTAAATATAATGCTTAATTGAGAGATAGCTAATTTACACACACACACACACACACACACACACACACACACACACACACACACACCAGGCTACTGTAATACAGTGTTTAACAACTTTGCTGTTCATGTCATGGGCATTTCATATTTCATTTCATAATGCATTCTGGGGCGAGTTTCTCCACATCACATCACAGAGATCACTGCTGAATGGTAGAGCGAGCATCACATTCAACTCTCTCTCTCTCTCTCTCTCTCTCTCTCAGATGACATGATCTTTACTTTGAAACTCAGCCTTGATCTGTAAACATAACCTCTCACACTGTACATGTACAGTGATATATATATTGTACTTAGAGGGATATATCTGTAGCTACCTTTATTCATCATGTCTATTCTGTCTTATAAGACATACAATCCTATGCCTGAAATAGTTCCTGACACACATCAGTGAATTGTTGTAGCTCGTCTGATAAAAGTGTTCAGGTTTGGTTTAATGAATTTTGATATGAAAAATGATATTTTACAACTTTTATACTGATGAGCTGAAGTTTCGTCCTTTTAGGAAAATGCATCATGTGACTAGTGCTGCTTACTTAAACAACAATTAAACAAATCATTCTTAAAAATAAAACAAAAACTAGAATGAATACTTTAATTAATACTAAAGGATTAAAGTATAATTAGGAATATAAAAAAATGTAATTAAAGTGAAAAAAAACTGTCAGGCTTTAAAGTCTATAACACCAGCATAGATGGATGGATGGATGGATGGATAGATAGATAGATAGATAGATAGATAGATAGAGTTTAAAGGTTTAGTCACACACAAACACACAGGACAGTTTTAATGCTTCTCAACATTTTATTTTTTTTTTATACAATCTAGAAGTATTTTAGTCCAGTGTTGTCATTCAGAAACCTTTTTCAAACAATTACCTGCTAAATTTATTTAAATGAATATTAAATAAATCTGATCAAACGTAAGAGTTTCATTGTTATGGGTTTAATTCTGCAATATAGCTCTGCTGTCAGGAGAAAATCCAACTTTATTTGTCACATTCTTTTATTATTCTGTCCTGTAAGGCCTCTTGGAAAGCAAATTTTTTTATTTTTATTTATTTATTTATTTATTTTTTTTTTAGAAATAATAGGCATGTGCCGGTATTACATTAAAAAAACAAACAAACAAAAAAACAAACACAACAACAATAAATGATCATGAACATAAAGTAATATAATAAAATAAAAGGTAAGCTTATCATGATATTTGAAGGAAAAAAAAAAAGCGTGACTGAACTCCGGGACCTTACTGAGGCCTTTTTTTACTTTATCTTCACTTCTAGTGCATGTGACAGTTATTTACTCTCAGTACTCCACTACGTTCAGCTTGGAGAAATCAAACGCAGCAGCAGTGATGATCATTTCAAACGACAGTTCAAAGCACTCATTTCCACGATACCAAGATCATCCAGGTTCGAAAATATTCTAAAAATATAGTGTAAGTGATTACAGGCACATGCTTACTAAACACATAATAATAATAATAATAATAATAATAATAAATAATAATTAGGCCAAATCATTAGATAAACGTTGAAGAATTGTTTCCTGAATAGTCAGAGATTTTCTCGGAACAACAGTAGAATGATTGCAGGGAAGTAAATTGGGGAAAAAAAAAAAGTCACAATAAAACAGATATACCGGACTTTTATTTTGCATCATTAGTATTCATTTGCATGATGGACGACATCAATGATGCGAGTGGTTTGTGTATGTGTGTGTGAGAGAGAGGAGAGAGACGTGGCAAAAATGTCTTAAGTGCAAAATGAGAAGTCACCCTATCAAATAGGGGAAAGAAAAAAAAAATAAACATCAAAATAATTAGCTAAAATATGTAAAAATAAAATTATATTTCTATATAAACCTCTATACTTAAATATGTACATGATGTGCAAATAAAACAAGTCGTATTATTCATCTGTTTAGACTATATAACGCGAATGATGTTACGTCAGTGTACACACTTCAGCATTGCTATTGGCACTACTGTGGAGCTCCTTCAGGAGGTGCGTACACCCCAAATTAGGAAAGAGAGAGAAAAAAAAAAAAGGAGGGATATAATATTATAGAATAATATTACTACAAATAAAATATCTCCTTGGGTTAAAGTGCTCTTGATCGACCTAACAGTAGCAGTGGAAGAGATTCGCTCGTGTCACACAGCAGAAGCGGCGAGAGATTCCACAGGCAGCGGGGGGGGCGAGGCGTTCCCGTCGCATCCACACCTCGTTAGGAAGCTAGGCGTACACACGCTGGTGTTAGACAGCTAAAACCGACTGAGGAATCACAGGAACTGTAACTCAGTCCATCAGATTAGAAGGAGCTTAAAAAAATGAACGGAAGTCTACGTCAGACAAAAAGAATCAGACTCCCAACTATAGTTAGGATAAAGGGATCTTCAGTAAGTGCTTCATCCTGGTCAGGGTCGCGGTGGATCCGGAGTCTATCCCGGGAACGCTGGCTGTGAGGCGGGAATACAGCCTGGACGAACCGCCAGCGCACACACACACATTCACACCTAGGCACAATTCAACGTAGCCAGTACACTGTTTCGGAAGGAAGTTGGGAGGAAACCGGAGAACCCGGAGGAGGAACACAGACCCGAGCTCAGGATCGGACCTGGGGACGCTTAACAGCACCATGTCACGGTTTCAGCGATCACGAATCTTCATATCCGTGTCCGCTTATACACGTTCGGAATCCCGAAACATCTCTGTTGTCTTCAGACATCAGACTTCACGCTGCGGTTATTCAAGCCGAGAGAGTTTGTCAGTGGACTGACTGCAACATCATCAAGCTGTTTTTTTTTTTTTTTTTTAAATTACATAATGATTATTGTTGGTGTATCTTCATCATCATCAGAAAACAAAACAAAAAAAAACAAAGCTTGAAGGCCCTGCGTTTCCATCCGGATCAAACCAGACTTTTTTGTGGCTGCTTTGGAATCGACGGATATAAAGAAAAGAGGAAATAGATGCAGAGAGCAGACAGTCATCAAGTGGAAAAATAATCTCTCTCGCAGACTGTGGCTTCATAAACAGACAAAATGTAATAATCGTGAGCGAGCAGACTCGGGTCAGGTCTAAAGTTCGGAGATTAAAATGGACGTTCATCGACTTATAATGACACGGCTGCATTTAGCTTCGTGTGGCTACATGGCTCTGCAGTTTTAAGCTGTGAGTGCGTCGCTACCCTTTTCTGCCTCGGGCTGCTTAAGGCAACCCACGCTTTGTGTGTGTGTGTGTGTGTGTGTGTGTGGGCTGCTGTCTAGCATTCCCTACACTATCCTAAAGAACATCTCCATATCTCAGGGTTAGGATGTCTCTCCATCCTCTGACCCCTTCGGATTAGCAGAAAGCGCATCAGTGCCATAGCTGAGTGTTTTATTGGCTAGTGCCCGTGTTTGTGTGTGTGTGTGTGTTTGTGTGTGTGTATGCATACAATCTGCTAGGCAGCCACATGGCCGATCAGATAGATGTTGTCATACAGGTGACCCACAAAGTCCTCGCTGATGTTCTGCGCGGCGCGGCGCGTGTTGCGGATGAACTCGCGCTTGGACATCTTGTTCTTCACGTGTGGGCTGCTCAGGTCGATGGAGAGCAGGATGAGCGAGTAGCACAGGACGTACACGGCATCTGCAACACACGGTTCACGCTTTTAAACGGACCGCACGAGCCACTGACAAGCCGCGACCCCAAATATTAAAAGAAAGCAAGAAATTAAAAATGAAGTGTGCGACTGTGACGTGTTCCAATACTTCGAAATGTTCTAGCATTTTAAAGATCTGACAAATCCGTTAATCTCAGTGTTTATTCACATCGGATTTCGGTTTCTTCCAGCTGGGAAATAAAATCTGAAGACGCAAAAGCAAACGTCTTTAGAAACCAGACGTCCTCTTGCGTCTGTATGCTTTAAAGGTTAGAAAGCCGTCCGTCTGATTTAGCTTTTTCACTTTCGCCATGACCTTTGTTTACCGCTTCTCACTTCGAGTAAATAAGTTGTAACGCTAAACAGAATCCAAACACGCTACAACATCATTGGACGGGAAACGTGTCATTTCGTGCTGAAAAACGAGTCCTGATTGTATCCTTTGTGTACCGAGGCATCTGTTAAGAGACGCAGCCATTGTGTGACTGAATGAAGCACGTCGTTCTCCTCGGCCTTCAGTCCAGTGTGTGTGTGTTCTTTGGAGGAACAACACACACTGCTGGCTGGCTTGGAGCGCTGCCCTGCTCTGCTAACACTTTAAGCCTGCAGGCTTAACCATGGCTTTGCAGAGTGGGAGATTTTCGTACCACCCTGGCTCACACACACACACACACACACACACACACACTCCACCAACTACCACGACAAAAGTGGCTGCAAATCCGCCATTTGTCTGCAGCAGTCTCGAGTCTAAGCCAAGCGTTAGTGGCCGGTGAGGACAGAAAACTAACTAAACCACGTTCCTGCCTTTAATTCTGGATTCTGATTGGTCAGAGGGTGTTGATTAATTTTCTCTAACAGCATCTCTGACTATAGTGCAAGCTGTAAACCCTAGGTATATATTAATGTGCTCGCTCTAACGGCTTATCGTTTCCATAGTAACAGCTCATTCACAGGGACTTGTATAGCGGGCGCTCCAAATAAAGCGTGTACAATCGTTGCTATCATGAAGCTTTTTTTTTTTTTTAAAAAATGGAAGGAGTCTCCAGGTGTAAGCGCTTTGTAACTTTAAGATTTCCGACATCTTCAGGACACAGTTTACTCTTTGCTGTATCTCAGGAGCATGACAAGCTGCAGTTTGTTTAATTAATGTAAAAAAAAAAAAAAATAAATAAAAAAAATAAATAAATAAAAAAAGAAAAAGAAAAGCAAGGCTGATGAGGGAGTGGCTGTTTATAGCTGCTATAACGTAAGTGAGAAGCGGAACTTGTTTCACAGACGTGCCACAAAGTTAAACGTAACTATAAACAGCCAAAAATATGACGTCATTCTTTAATAAATAAAAATTTTAATAGTTGGTAAGTTGCTGTAGTACAAGAAGAATAAAGCACTACGGTAACAGAGACTCTGCTTCATCACACTACCCTGGCGTTGATTATTTTCCTGGAACAACATGTCCTGGAGTTTCTTATTTCTAAAATTTCGACAACATTACGATATTTTCTAATATGCTGCTTTTTAGACACTATTAATTTAATCCATCACTAAAACATTAGCTCTAATATCTTTCCCTATCGAGTTTATTTCATCATAAATATTTACTGCTATTGATGTTTTTCGGTAAACGAGTCCTCTAACCATTATTAAGAACGCAATTAATAATTTACCGCTAACGTAAAAGCTTCATCGACAGTGTTTCAGCGCTTTACGGCAAGATGTTTCTATGATACAAGACATGCATCACCGTACACAGATTTACTAACAAACTGCCAGAAAAACAGAAGCATTGTATTTAAAATAAAATGAAGAATAAAAAAAAAATCTTAGATGATACTTATTATTTTTTTACAGAAAAAAAAAAAAAATACAAATTAACATTTTATAATTTCCAAGATACTTTAGCATCAGATCAAATATAATATATATATATATATATATATATATATATATATATATATATATATATATATATATATATATATATATATATATATATATAAAGTAAAAATAGAAATATTCTTGAAGAACTGTACAAATAATGAGCAGCTTAACAGTGCAGTAGGGCTGGGAAATATGACGATATAATATCAATATCGTGATAAATTCTGTCACAATATACTTTTCTGAGATCTTGGAGACATTGTAGTATTTTTCTGTATTTTTCTTTCCTTTGGAAAACTCTGGAAGCAGTTGATTTAATGTTTTTATTTATTATTAGAATTCATTAAAATAATTATTTTTTCCCTTTTTAATTTAAAGTAATTTATTTTGTAGAGATGCAACACTACTGATGTGTTACTGTGATACAGATGATAAAAGTTTTTGAGTGTATGATATTTGTCATATCGCTCAGCCCTACGCTGCAAAGTAGAGCGTAGGTGATGTGCACTCACCAGGCGTGAGGCCGACGTCCCTCACCAGCGTGGGGTTACAGGCACAGAAACGGTGTGAGAACTTGGTGATGAGCGTCTCCAGGTACTCGCCGCGCTCCTCGGGCGCGTGAATGTGTCTGAAGAAATCCCTCAGCGCGTTGGGAAGGAACTGGTTACTGAAGTTGTGTAGTGTGACCAGCTCGTCCAGCACGTCGCGGCTACGGGGTTAAATCAGGAAAAAACACAAAAAAAACAAAACAAAGATCAATAACACTGCTTTCACACCAAGTACAGAAAATGTCTAAATAACTACCTAGCTCTCAAGATTAGATTTATTCTCATCAGTAAAGCAGATGAAATAAAGATGGAGGTGACGAGGAGGCTGTTTGTCTTTGCTGTAGCTTTAGAGGCCGAAAATCAACTTGCGACTCGACTGCATGCAGTTACAGTTAAAGCAAGACGTCACGTTTATGAAAAATAAATAAATAAATACACATGCTGTTATAATGAAACATTTTCCATTCAACATGTCATAAATCTCTTCATATTCGCTCAATAACAAAGCACCAGCACTCCGTCATCCATGTTTGTTTTCCTTGCTGGTCTTTCAGCTTGTGACCTGATTGGTCAGGAGGTTTTGAAAGGGGGGGGAAGAAAAAAAAAAAAGTATAGCATCATAGGGAAACATGTGCTGGTGGTTCCTAAAGAAAAAACATAAAAATGGTCCATTAACATACTTCTCGGGAGGGAGGGGGCTAATACTTTTGGGAAGTGTGAGTGATATGGTGGACACACTGTCTAACCTTTCTATCTTCCTGATATTGTCTTTAAAAACAGTGAGTAACAAACCGTTCATCGAGATAAATACGCAGCATCTTCCAATTCAGCATTCTGGTGTAGAATATGAACTTGGCGATTTCCTTCGGATGGTCCACGAGAATGCTTTTGGACATGAGGTATGTGATGCCCTGCACACACACAGACACACACAGACACACAGAGAGAGAGAGAGAGAGACTCAGAGCCAGAATGTGCAGATCACGGGAGCTTTAAGTACAACCCTAAAGCTGTGTGAATTTAGCTAATGACATACATGAAGCTATAAAACATGAACGGCTTCCACCGCTCTCTGATCATTAACCAGAACACCGGAGCACCTAAACATCAGCCTCTGATCCTAGCAGTGAAGCGAAGCATGGCGTGCTAGCGTGAGAACGTGGCGTGCCAGTTCTGCTCACCTCCTGAGGGTTAGCGTTGAACGTCAAACTTCCTTCATCGAGCTGCATGTAGAGTTTTCTGTAGGAGAAGCCGGGGGGGAGGAGCCTGTTGTAGATGGAACAGTGACCCCAAGTGGACTTACACAAGCTGGAAGAGCAAACAGAGAGCACAGGGAGATGAGAAATGAGCAGGAGAACCTGAGAAACACACACCAAAAAAAACAAAAACAAACTGAGCACAAGATTTCACACAATAATGCGAGTTCTTATGCTAATAAAATAAAACTCAAAGCGCATTACAAGCGTACGTTTTAACCAAAATGCTGAGACGGCTGAAAGGGAACGAGCATGCACTCATCTACACAACACTGTGCTTTTCTCTTTAAACGACTCACATAAACTGGGAGAAAAAATAAATTACGTATATGACGGTGAAAGTTTCTTCAGTTCTGCACGGGTTGCTTGGGTAAAAGGATAGAAGGATGGATGGATGGATGGATGGATGGAGGGAATAGGAGATTAGATTATAAGATTACAACAGATGGGAGGACAGGTGGAATTAGAAATTAGATTACAATGGATAGATGGATGAAATAAAATGTTAGATTATGGTGGATGGATGGATGGACGGACGGAATAAGAGGTCTGATTATGATGGGCGGATGGATAGATGAATGGGTGGAAGGATGGACTGACTAAAGTATGGATGGGTGGATAAGGATGGCTAGATGGTAGCATAGATGAAAAAAAAGAGGTTAGATTATGGTAAACAGATGGACAGATGGATGAAATGATGGGTGGCTGGGAATGTAGACAGATGGATGGATGGATGGATGGATGGATGAATGAAATAAGAGGCTATATTATGAAGGATGGATATATAAATTAGAAAAGGAAGGATAGGACTGTTGTTTCTAGCCATGTATTGTTATATGATGTATTATATCAGTGTGTCTTCTTATCATCACAGAACCACACACACACACACACACGCACACACGCCCAAGCGCCATCACACACGCATGCCACACGCCATCACACACGCTGTGCGACCCCTCACCCCTGCCACAGGTACTCGTCGTTGCCCAGGTCCTGCCACACGCAGGAGGCCAGGCACAGGTCGGTGGCGTTCAGGTAGGAGAGGATGGTGATGCTGAGCTCTGGGGGCAGCATGTCCAGGTCGATGAAGCCCTGCTCCTCTTTGGCCTTGCGTGCGCGCAGCAGGTGCCCGAGGTCGGCGTGACACTGCGGCGTGCGGCGCGACTGCGACGGCGTCTCGCTCAGCAGCGGCGCCATCCTGCGCCGACGCTCACTGCGCTGGAGGAAACACTGCTCGCTGTACTCCTGCTGCAGCTGCTGGTTCCTCGCCACCCTCCACAGGCCCTGACCCATCTGCAGACCTGCACTAACTGACACACACACACACACACACACACACACACACACACACACACACACACACTTTTTCAAATATTTTCCTCATGAGGACCAGCCAAACTTCCCCACAAGGATAAAACTGTCAGATATTCCTATCCTTGTGGGGACGTTTGATCTACAAGAAGTAACCACATCTCATGAAAGTGTCCTATTTCATAATTTTACGGAACTCTCTCACCTTTCCCCTAGCGTGAATCAAGGGAAAATATCAACACTCCAGACGAAATTAAGCGTAAACGCATCTGTCAAAACCTTTCATCCATGACTTCACTTCCTGCAATCAGGGCGCGATTGATTCAGCTCTATAAAACCAAACATGGAGTGATTACTACACTGCTTCAGCACACGATATAATCCCTTACTCTCGTTTTTATTCTAGAGAGAATCCTACCATCATCCATCAGCTCAGTTATAATCATGGCTGAAATCCTTCAATTCTTCTCAGCCACAGTGACACTCATCGGCTCTTACTGACGTGCACCGCGGCTTTTTATGGGCTGCTACAGACAGACAGGAAATTCCCATCTTAAGCCCTAGTTTAACATCTGACATGTAAAATAGGAATCTTCCCAAATCCAGGATCCAGAAGGAACTAGGAATAATAATAATAATAATAATAATAATAATAATAATAATATCTTAACTTGAGATCATGAGATATAAGAAATCCGAAATTAGTCTAAAACCCATTGTCATATCTGTTGCCTAGCAACCAGTGAAGCACACACACACACACACAGCTATTACGCGCAGACTGAAACTGTTTGATTTACAGTCCACTATAAAGGATGTAAAAGCCATTCGGGTCAAGCCACATGTAGTGCGCTATACACAGACAGATACACAGCTACTGCTGTACAAACAGAAACGCAAAACTGCGTCACGTGTCTTTCCAAAGCTCTGTGTAATCGCTCGTAGATGACGGAGTTAACAACAAGTGCTCCGTCATCCCATCATTTTGTCCCATAATTTACGTGTTTCAATTATTAAAAAAAAGGTCTGTTTTTAGAGCTAGGAATAAAACACACGCTGTGTTGTGCTGTTACAGGGAAATGATCAGCCACAGCACGTCACAAAGTGTTTTATTCCTCTTACTCCGCAGCAGTTTGATGCCGATCTGACGTTTACGCTCTGTATGATCGAGGAACGATACTTTTCATCCGTTTCTAGTTTGTAGGAACAAGTCACTGTTATTACTCAGGTCACGTTACCAAGAAACCACACAGAGTAAACTCTCCTGTCTGGAAGACTTTACCTCCGACTGACTGACTGACTGACACTGGAGACTCCTTCCATCTCCTTACAGAAAACTTCACCATATCAACATTAATACGTCGTTACTATAGAAACAGGACCGTATTTTTATTTATTTATTTTTTTTAAAAAGAGTGCATTCATATAAACCTGTGATTTGGAGCTGCGCTACTGTCAGAGCTGCTGCTGTAGGAAATTCATCAACAGCTTCTGACCAATCAGAATCCAGAGTTCGCCTGTGCAGCGTGTGCGCTGTCGTAAAGGTCAGAGTCCATACACGCGTACTGAGCTGACGAGAACAGGGACAGGTAGAAGCTTTTAAATACACACCAAATAAATCGTGGACAATTGCTGTGATATTAAAGCAACTGTGATAAAGGTCAGTACAAGCACATGCCCACTTTCCCATACTGTGTGTGTGTGTGTGTGTGTGTGTGTGTGTGTGTGTGTGTGAGTGTGTGAGAGAGAGAGAGAGACTTAGCCGTGACTCAGAGAAATGCTATCGGACCTGCTCAGTAACATTCCTATAATTAGTCCATAACTGAGGAACATCCAAAAAAGCTGAAATAAACAATACGCTACAATCTTTATTTTCATTACAGTAAATCAGAACAATGATCTAAACTAAACACGCTACACTTTACTCAACTTTCTATTAAATATATTCAGAATTTAAATATTAAACTCAACTTTCTAAAAGCAATTTCTTAAATCATGTTTGATCAAATAAAATCTCAAGATATTCTTCTCTCAATAAAAATACTTAGCTTTATTATTATAATATCGATTTTATTGACTGATTGCAAAAAAAAAAAAGAATCAATCAGTCAATAAAATTTTGTTCATGTTTAAAAAAAAAAACAACTCAAACTCTAATCTAAAATTCTATAACTCCACTTTCTAAAAAACTTTTTATCCCATTTGCTTAAAAGAAATCTAAAATCAGTATATGATGATATTACGATAATATTAACTTCAAAAATAAATAATAAATAAATAATAAAAAATTCATGCACAACAAATTCAGTCATATTTGAACCATGGAGACAAAAACCCAATAAATACTAGTTATTTTTTTTATTTTAATTACATTTTAAACTAATATAATATAAATATATTTTACAGCCACTCTGTAAAATGCAAATAAGTAGGTAGATAAGACAGATGAACAGACAGACAGACAGACAGATAGATGAGAAAATAAGTACATAGGTAGACTGACATAGATAAATAAGTATGTAGATAGATAGATAGATAGACAGATAGAGAGATAGATAGATAGATAGATAGATAGATAAATAAGTATGTAGATAGATAGACAGATAGAGAGATAGATAGATAGATAAATAAGTATGTAGATAGATAGATAGACAGATAGAGAGATAGATAGATAGATAAATAAGTATGTAGATAGATAGATAGATAGATAGATAGATAGACAGATAGATAGGAAAATATGTATTTAGATAGATAGACAGACAGAGAGAGAGATAGATAGATAGATAGATAAACAGGACTATTCTACCTCCTCAGACACACCGCAGGGAAATAAAGATTAAACACAACATTAAACAGGAAAACAGAGAAACTTCTGGTTCAATATGTGAAGTGTGGTTCAGTGTGAGAGCTCCAGCATTGAGAAGTGAATGTTCTGTACCCCAGCATGTTCTCTCAGGGTTCACACACACACACACACACACACACACACACAGGACTGTCCTCTTGTACTGAGATTTCTGGTATTTTCAGTAAACACCATGTTGTGTTTAGCGTAAATACTGACTCAGCATCATGTATCTACACAATCATTCAGGTAAATTCAGGCAGTGCACACACACACACACACACACACACACACACTACACCTGCTATTGCAGATCATTTGTCTACATTTGCATTGACTGCTGGCCTCAAACAAAACACAACTCCAGTGTAAAGTCACATTTTATAATCAAATTAATAAAAGTCCTGATGAAGAAGAAACTTAATTAATCAGAGTTGAATTCTAAACACTAATATTAATGTTTTGCTCTGATTTTGGTCTTAAACAGCAATGAGAGAGTCGACATTCCGTGTTAAGTTAGATTGACGTACACCCTCAAGCCCCGCCTTCCTAGGAAATGATTGGTTAGAATGCGAAGCCGTCACGCGTATTCGCATTGTGATTGGCTGCTCCAACTGCCACTTTAGCAAGTATTGTTTTCAGCTCATGGCAGCACCACCCACCTGTGTGTTGTTATGGATTAATTCTACCGCCGCCGCGACGAAACAACAGCGCTGGTCTGATCAGTTATGGAGCGAAAATGTCCTTCACACTCTGTAGTCAAATGAAGAGCGCATTTCCAGCAGAACCGCCGGTGTTTAAGCGCCACAAACTCCGCTGTACTCTGAGACACTCTGCACTCTGACACTCAGATCAGCTTTAAGCTGCTCTGCCACGCCCCCTCCTCCCCATAACCACGCCCACTTTCTGTTTTAAAAACGTTTATTATAAAGCGTAACAAAACAAAAATTTAACTAAGATCACTCTTTTCTAAAATAAAGACTTTTAAACAGAGAGAAGTATTAAAATAAACACTTATTAATTATTAATTAATTATAATACGCATAAAAAAATTGCTTAGAGCTCCGCCTCAACTTGGCACACATTGTCAGGTTTGACGTTCGTTGTTTTGGACGGAAGTGACGCAATTTACTCAAGTAGATTTATCTGAAGAATCAAAAAAGGACTTTCGGTCGAGTTTAGTCCTCAAGATGAGGGGAAAATTATTGCACAGTATTTTAATTACGGAATAAAATCCACTTTAATCTTATTTTTAATCCTGCATTTATATCTATATAACCAGCTCTTTATTACCTGCTACAAATCAAGAAACTACATTTAAAAGAAGTTAATGAAGTGAAATTATATCCAGATTACTGACTGAGTTCATGAGGCACAGAGACTTTTATTATTCTGTTCCTTTTCTCCTCCTTCAATATTTTTAAATCTTTACTCCTTTCAACAGGGAATGCTTTTGTGTAACTAATATCATATTTTGTTGCATATTATTATATTTATTATTATATTATTAACATGTTAAAGAGGAAATATGAAATGAAAAGTGTGAAGATGGACTTTCACACTGTGGAGTGGAATAAAAAACAGAAAAGCATAAGAAAATAGAAACATGATTTAGATAGAGACAAAGAAAGAAAGAAAAAAGAAAATAAATCATTGATGAAAAAGATAGATAGATAGATAGATAGATAGATAGATAGAGAAAAGAAAGAAAGAAAAAAACAAGAAAGAAAGTGGGAAAGAACGAACGAAAGAAAGAAAAATCATGGAAGAACAGATAGATAGATAGATAGATAGATAGAGACAAGAAAAGAAAGAAATAAAAAAAGAAAGGAAATAAATAAAACATGATGAAAAAGATAGATAGATAGATAGATAGATAGATAGATAGATAGATAGATAGATAGATACTTTTGACTGTTCTGCTGTTCTGCGATTCAAGGCATTTGAAGCGAATGTGTCGATGTTGAATAAAAGGCCTGTGTTGTCGTATGTCTGCATGGAAACCAATCACAGCACAAAACGGACAGAATTAAAATGGCGTCCTGCTGCTCTCATAGTGCACTATGTAGGGTGTAGAAAGTATTATTTAATACACTATTTAGTGCACTTATATAGGGGATAGTGAGTGATTTGGCATTTAACCATGGTCGATTTTTACCCTTAAACCTAAGTAACGCGAATGATATTGAAGAAGACAGAAACTGAGTAATAATTATCAGCTTTTTATGTTTCCGTGATAAAACACAGCGCTGTTGTTGCATTAATTAAATTAGTTTTCTTTAACGGATTTCCTGGCTAACAGGCTAGTTAGCTAAAGCGTGTCTGGCTCAGGAAGTTTAGCAGCTTTCTGCTCAGTAAGGAGGAGTGGCCGCTTATTATTCAGCGTGACTTAATTAAATACGTGTTTATATGAATTAATAACTTTCTCCATCTGAGAAAATATGAGGATGTAACTGTGTGGGTAGCGAGAGTGCTGATGCTTTCTTTTTCCTGTGCAGGCTGAGAGAAGAAGAAGAAGAAACAGAAGAAGAAGAAGAAACAGAAGAAGAAGAAGATGGCTACAGGTGATGTGAAAGGAAGTCTCAGGAAGCTGCAAGCGTCTCTCCGGTCTGTGAAATACCCCAGAGATGTTGATTATCCGGGGTAAGAAATACGTTTAAGTTTTCTATAAAATGCAGAAATAAGAAGGAAATCAAATCTCTGTGATAATAGTGTTGAGGTTTCACTGGTTTGGGTCTGATTTCCTTTAATCAAGCTCTAGTGAAGGGAAAACAATCGCAGTGTGAGGTGTTTTTTTTTTGGATGTAAAAAAAAGAAAAAACCAGGATAACAGTTCAGAACAAAATTTGACAACAACAGTGGAAATATATAAATAATACAAAAAGAACCAGGACAACAAACCAAAACTAAACATTCAGCCAGGGGTAATATAAAATTAAAAATAAATTAACTTGGAGATAAAAAAGTAATAATAAAAAATTATAATAAATTAAATAAAATTGAGAAGGGAAAAAAAATTATAAAAGAGCTTAAATATTATACTTAGTACACAACATAAAAGACTTTAAAGCTTTGACATTGCTGCAAGTAGAGATGGTATCCAAATAACATTTCAAGTCTTTGCAAAATATAATAAATAGAGGTTTAACAGACAAAAATGTGCACTTATGTATAAAAAACAAAACTTAGCGAGAAATATATATAGATTTATTAGAAAATATTGATCTTTTAGATTCTCATTATAGATATGAATTCCAAATAAGACATCTTTAAACACCAAAGAAAAATGGTCTAAGAGAGAAGCATGGACAAACAGACAAAATGTCTTCCAAAAAAGAGTTACATGTACACAATCCCAAAAAAGGTGAGGGACGGATTCATCTTCCACTCCACAAAAGCACAGTGTGAGTTCTCAGGATTCTAGTGATGTGTCGGCTACGAGAATGAGTCGGTTCTTTTGAGTCGGTTCTTGTAGGTGAACGTTGAGAGCCGACTCTCTCATCTGAGCCTTTTTCCCTTTCTTTTTGTAAATGTAGATTCACTGAATCACTCACTCACTGACTTACTGAATCACTCACTTTCACTGAATCACTCACTCACTGACTTACTGAATCACTCACTGACTTACTGAATCACTCACTGACTTACTGAATCACTCACTGACTTACTGAATCACTCACTGAATCACTCACTGACTTACTGAATCACTCAATTTTACTGAATCACTCACTCACTGACTTACTGAATCACTCAATTTTACTGAATCACTCACTTACTCACTGACTTACTGAATCACTCACTTACTCACTGACTTACTGAATCACTCACTCTTTCACTGATTCACTCACCCAGTCACTCACTGAATCACTCACTCACTGATTCACTCATTGACCTACTGAATCACTCACTCGTTCACTGAATCACTGACTTTTACTGAATCACTCACTCACTCACTGACTTACTGAATCATTCACTCACTCTTTCACTGACTTACCCACTGACTTACCCACTGACTCACTCACTGAATCACTCCCTCTATCACTGACTCACTAACTGACTCACTAACTGACTCACTAACTGACTCACTAACTGACTCACTAACTGACTCACTCACTGAATCACTCACTGAATCACTCCCTCTATCACTGACTCACTCACTCACTGAGTCATTCTCACTCATTCACTCACTCAAACACTCATTGTCTCACTTACTCTCACACACTGACTCATTCGCACACTCTTTGACTTACTCACTCATTCACTATCTCACTTATTCACTCACTTTCTGACTCACTCACTCAGTTGTTGACATACTCACTGACTCATTCACACACTCACTCTCTGATGCATTCACCCACTGACTCATCTACTCACTCATCTCACTGAATTACTCACTGATTCACTCACTCTGACTCACTAAGTCAGACACTCACTCACTCATTTACTCACTGAATCACTCACTTCCTAACCCATTGAGAGCCTCACTCACTGACTCACTCGCTCACTCACTTCCTCACTGACTCCTTCACTTAGATGAGAAACATCTAACCTTTAAGTTTAGTGAATTTATTCTAAGAACATAAAAAATCCTTGAATGGAAACTCACCATAAAGTGCTGTAGTAAGGAGTTGGACCAACACGAGTCTCCAGAACAGCTGCCGTTCTCATTGCCTCAGATTCTACACATCTGCATGAACATGATGGAGATGGAGATGGAGAGCGCTGTGTAACACGTCGCCCCAGAAACCTCCCATAAGTGTTATACTGTTGTTTTTCTCCCTCTGGCTGTGGCAGCTTAGCTAAAGGAGATCCGTCGTGCTGTCTGCCCATCGTGAGCTACGCCTTCACCTCCTTCTCCACCGCTGTGGCTGAACACCTGGTGGAGTTAGGCATCGAGCTCACGGGAAAAAACGACCTGAGCTTCATGGAGTCCGTTTACAAGGTCAGTCAAAAGTTTGTACAGTACACCCTTACTTATCGAAGGTCTTCATTTTAATTAGCTTAGAATAATAATAAAGACATTAACACTATGAAATAAAACATATAGAATTGTGAAGTGACCTAAAGTTGTCAAGACTGCTATATCTTTTCCGTTTTTAACAGTATTCCTGTCGAAGCTTTACACACTCAGCATTTTCTCAACCTGCTTCCTGAGGAGCTTCACCCAGGAGGCTTTTCTGAGAGTTCCCAGGAAAAAAATAATAGTTTATGGGGAAACAATTCAATTTAAGTAAATAGTCTTGCTGCTAGCAGTGATCAAGGGAGCCAAGCACTTCCTGTCCCCAGTCTTTAGCGACAGAGGCAAAAATCTGTTGCTAAGATATTACCTCACTTCCTGTTTTCATTGGCCCTCCCAAGTTGCAAATGAACTCAAGTCTGGTTTTGTTAACTTTAGATCCCGTTGCTAAATTTATGTGACAGTGAGTAAAAGCGTGGTCGAGAGATGATTTTGGGGAAAAAAAAAAAAAATCCACATGGCAGAAATTAACATCATGGTGTCTGAATGTGGAAGAATGTGGAATCGCACTTCTGTGCGTCATTATTGTAAACGTATGTCCACTTTTGGCCTATCGGTGGCGCTAGCAGGCTGGAGTGGTGTACACCAAAATATTTGTGAAGGTAGCTGAGACTGTGCATTTTATGGGCTGCCATGTGGAAGCGTTGTAGTAGTAATAATAATAATAATAATAAATAATAAAACATACAATTCCAATAGCACACCTTCTTTGCTGCACACCTTCGTTAATTATTAAAAACACATTTTGATTGAGAAATAAATTTCTACAATGATTTGTGAACAGGTCCTTTTTCGCTTTAGACCACAGCGCTGTTGAATTCTCCATCCTGATTGGTCGGAACGGGTTGATTAATTAGTTTTCACTTTGAGAGACACGTTTATTATTATAGCTTATAACCGAGCTGAGTAGTCGAGGGCTAACAGTGACGCCTCTGGGGTTCGAACCTACAACCTTCTGGTTAGTGGCTCGGAACCTCAGTGCTGTTTTAAAGGCAGTATCCAGCCAAAAATAAATAAATAAATAAACTAAAAAGGCTGCTAAATTTATGCATCTCATACTCCAGAGTCCAGAGAATACAGTGATCTATTTACGATCAGGCAAATCACATGACCTGACTTTGCTCTTATCAGTCTGAAAAGCCTCATCTGCAGCAGCTTATCAGGACCAGAAGGTTCTCCCCGAGCATCTGCTTTACCTCCCTGCCGGCCAGCTCACTGACTCTCCCTGCCAGCTGCTGAGTAATTCCTATTTTTAGCGCGAGGGAGGAAAGGAAATCCATTTTGGTGTAAGTGTGTTACTGTGCATTTGGCTGAGGGTGAAGCAGCTGATTAGCCGTGTCTAGCGGCAGTTTCTCCTCCTCGGTGAGACTCCAGCAGACCGAAATGAAACTAGAGTAGGGCCGAGCGATACGACGATTTAATATCGATATCGTGATCAATTCAGTAACCGTGCGCTTTTTCTAAGATATTGTGGATATCATGATTTTTTTTTTTCATAGATTTATTTACTGGCTGAAAGGAGCTGAGGTTAAAATCTTTACATTTGAATTTTTTCTCCTTTCCAGTGTCTTTTTTTTTTTTAATGAGTAAAAATATCAATTTAATAAATTTTTTAAAAAAATTTTATTGAACGTTTATTAGACCTTGGGGCTGGGCGATAGGATGATTTCAGTATCGTGATGAATTATGTCTCGATACACTTTTCTGATTGGTCAGAAGGTGTGCGGTGTTTTGGTTTTACAGCACGGCTCGGGCAGCGGTTCCAGCCGTAACACGAGCGATAGTTTTACGTTAATGCGCTCGTTTCTATAGGAACAGCTCATACACAGGGACTCGCGTGGCCGACGCCCCACATGATCTAAGTCTAATAATAAACAGATTAAAATGTGGTGGTGGTGTTTAACAAAGTAAAACGTTTAATCGTTGATGTGGTGAAATCTTTTTTAGGAGACATTTATTTAACATTTATGGAATGAGTCTTCAGTGTCAGCGATTTGTAGCAGCACAAGATACCAGTTTCCGCTCTCTGGTTTCTCGGTAAAATGACAAGCTGCGTTTTTTTGAGAGGGAGGGAGGGAGGGAGGAAGGGGAGAGAGAGAGAAAGAGGGAGGGAGGGAGGGAGGGAGGGAGGGAGGGGAGAGAGAGAGAGAGAAAGAGAGAGGAAGGAAGGAAGGG
>CM040977.1:3023523-3044276 GCA_022985145.1 Pangasius djambal | reverse complement strand
GGGGCCAAGCCCAACTCCTGAAAAACAACCCCACACCATAATTCCTCCTCCACCAAATTTCACACTCGGCACAATGCAGTCCGAAATGTACCGTTCTCCTGGCAACCTCCAAACCCAGACTCGTTCATCAGATTGCCAGATGGAAAAGCGTGATTCATCACTCCAGAGAACGCGTCTCCACTGCTCTAGAGTCCAGTGGTGGCGTGCTTTACACCACTGCATCCGACGCTTTGCATTGCACTTGGTGATGTGTGGCTTGGATGCAGCTGCTCGGCCATGGAAACCCATTCCATGAAGCTCTCTGCATATTGTACTTGGGCTAATCTGAAGGTCACATGAAGTTTGGAGCTCTGTAGCAATTGACTGTGAAGAAAGTCGACGACCTCTTTGCACTATGCGCTTCAGCATCCGCTGACCCCTCTCCGTCAGTTTACGTGGCCTACCACTTTGTGGCTGAGTTGCTGTTGTTCCCAAACTCTTCCATTTTGTTATGATAAAGCTGACAGTGGAATATTTAGGAGCGAGGAAATTTCACGACTGGATTTGTTGCACATTTGGCATCCTATGACAGTTCCACGCTGGAATTCACTGAGCTCCTGAGAGCGGCCCATTCTTTCACAAATGTTTGTGAAAACAGTCTGCATGCCTAAGTGCTTGATTTTATACACCTGTGGCCAGGCCAAGTGATTAGGACACCTGATTCTGATCGTTTGGATGGGTGACCGAATACTTTTGGTAATATAGTGTATGTATGTCTGACAACGTTGGGGCTTGCTCCTAATGACAGGACGGATGGTGTCCTGGGGTATTTCCTCCCAGATTTGGACCAGGGCATCACTGAGCTCCTGGACAGTCTGTGGTGCAACCAGGCGGTGTCGGATGGACCGAAACATAATGTCCCAGAGGTGTTCTATTGGATTTAGGTCAGGTGAGTGTGGGGGCCATTCAATAGTATCAATTCCTTCCTCCTCCAGGAACTGCCTGCATACTCTCACCACATGAGGCCGGGCATTGTCATGTACCAGGAGAAACCCAGGACCCACTGCACCAGCGTAGGGTCTGACAATGGGTTCAAGGATTTCATCCCGATGCCTAATGGCAGTCAGGGTGCCATTGTCTAGCCTGTAGAGGTCTGTGCGTCCCTCCATGGATATGCCTCCCCAGACCATCACTGACCCACCACTAAACTGGTCATGCTGAACGATGTCACAGGCAGCATAACGTTCTCCACGGCTTCTGCAGACCCTTTCATGTCTGTCACATGTGCTCAGGGTGAACCTGCTCTTATCTGTGAAAAGCACAGGGTGCCAGTGGCAGACCTGCCAATTCTGGTGTCCAATGGCAAATGCCAATCGAGCTCCACAGTGCCGGGCAGTGAGCACAGGGCCCACTAGAGGACATCGGGCCCTCAGGCCACCCTCATAAAGTCTGTTTCTGATTGTTTGGTCACACCAGTGGCCTGCTGGAGGTCATCCTGTTCCTCCTTGCACAAAGGAGCAGATACCGGTCCTGCTGATGGGTTAAGGACCTTCTACGGCCCTGTCCAGCTCTCCTAGAGTAACTACCTGTCTCCTGGAATCTCCTCCATGCTCTTGAGACTGTGCTGGGAGACACAGCAAACCTTCTGGCAATGGCACGTACTGATGTGGCATCCTGGAGGAGTTGGACTGCCTGTGCAACCTCTGTAGGGTCCAGGTATCGCATCATGCTACCAGTAGTGACACTGACCCTAGCCAAATGCAAAACTAGTGAAAAACAGTCAGAAAAGATGAGTAGCAAAAAAAAAAATTTTAGTGGCCTCCACCTGTAAAACCATTCCTGTTTTGGGGATTGTCTCATTGTTGCCCATCTCGTACACCTGTTGTTAATTTTATTAACACCAAAGCAGCTGAAACTGATTAACAACCACCTCTGCTACTTAACTGACCAGATCAATATCCCAGGATGTTTAATTGACTTGATGCTATACTCTGATTAAAAAGTGTTCCTTTAATTTTTTTGAGCATTATGTATATATATATAGATATATATAGATATATATAGATATAGACTATAAGACACTAAATCAAATGATTTAAACACTAACTCAAAACCTTGTTTTAATAAGAATTGTTGACGTGACTGCACCGAAAACCCTTTGGCTGTGTTTAACCCTCTACATCCTATGCACCTTTATCATATACAACAGCTATCAAATCAAACGCAGAGAGGAACCCAACATTTCCAACCACAGCTACACCAAGCAACTCTATTTTTTAACTAAGCAGCATTACACACTGTTGCATTAGTTTGTTTGCTCTCCTCTGGTGTATGATCGCCTGACTTTACTGAATATTCGATTGGCGGTGTCCGATTGTTTGTTACGCGATCCCAGAGATGACTGGGAGTTACACTCTCACTAAGTGCCAGTCGCACTAAGGAAAGTCTGTTACCTGCCGGAATCTGTGTGCCTGTGGAGCAAACACCGAAGGAAGCGTGGGAAGCACGCTAGAGTCCGAGTAAGATCAAAGAAGCTCGGGAGGTTTCCATTCATCGGACAAGCGTCTTCGATGGTGGAGGCTGTAGGGGTGAACCTGAGATGTTCATACCTTGTGCCTGTCTTTCCGTCTTCGGAACTGTTGCCTCATTCCACGCGGATGGTTCGCGGAAGGCGGCGGTCTGCAGTTCGAGGAGTTAGCCACCTGAATCTTCGATTGCTACGTGATGGGAGTTCGGTAAACTTTTGTGATTCCTCTCAGAAAACTGCTACTGACGTCATTCCGGTATTGATGGCGTTAATTAATGCGAGATCTCTAGCAAATAAGACCTTTGTTTTGAATGATCTCTTTCTTTTTTATGAACTTGATTTTTTATGTTACTGAGACCTGGCTGAATGCCGGCGAATTGACTTCTCTCTCAGAACTTTCTCCTCCTGGCTGCAGTTTTTTCAGCACCTCTAGGTCTGTTGGCCGGGGTGGGGGTCTTGCAGTTATTTTTAAGGACAAGTTCAAGTGCAGACATTTACCTTCTGAATCCTATAGTACCTTTGAATCTCAGCTAACTGTGTTGAATTCTTTTAAATCTGTCTTCTGTGTTTTGATTTACAGACTCCCAAACTTTAGTGGGGATTTTATAAAGGAGTTTTCAGAATTTTTATCTGAAACTGTCCCATCTTATGATAATATTTTAATTTTGGGGGATTTCAATATTCATGTGTGTTGCCCTTCAAAGCCCCTGGTTAAAGATTTTTTTAAATTTATTAGAGTCATTTGACTTTTTACAATGTGTTTCTGGTCCAACTCATGAGCATGGTCATACACTTGCCCTTGTATTATCTTTGGGGTTCTCTGTTGATGGTGTGAAGATTGCTGATACAGTTTTTTTTCTGATCATAAGACTCCAATTTTTCATGTGGTGCTCTGAGTAATAATGCTTCTGTCTCTGTTGCATCGCATGTACTCACTCCCTGCACAGCTAGTAGATTTTCAGCGTTTTTTGAGGTCTCTCCTTCAATTGCATTGTTTGAGTCTCCTTCTCCCTCTATGGTTTTAGAAGAGTTGGTTAACCAGTTTAACTCTTCTTGCTCAGATATTTTAAATGTTGTGGCTCCTTTGAAAGTCAGGAAAAAAAAAGGTCAAATCACAACCCTGGTTTTACAATATCACCCGTGCTCTTAGGCAGGAGTGTAGGAGGGCTAAACGTAAATGGCTTAAAGATAAATTACAGGTTTCTTATGAGATTTTGAGGAACCGTTTGAGTGAATATCAAAGAGCTGTTAAATTAGCTAGATCAGAGTATTTTTCTGGCATTATCTCTAGAAACTATCTCTAGAAACTGTCATAATTCAAATGTACTTTTTTCTACTGTTATTGCTGTGCTCCACCCTGTTGCTACTTCATCATTTACTCCTTCTGTTGACATGTGTGAAGAGTTTTTACATTTTTTTTATTGGCAAGATTGCTGGAGTTAGATCTCAGATTTCTTCTGTTAGCAATGACTTTATTGCTTCTGTTGACCCTGCTAATCAACTGACCTGTTTTACGTCTGTTTCTTTGCATCAGCTTAAAGACATAATTGCTCATATGAAGCCCACTAGGTCTTCTGGTGATGTGATTCCTTCTTCCCTGTTTAAGCAGGTATTTGATTCTATTGGCCTAGGTGTTTTGTCTGTTATGAATCTTAGTCTGTCATCTGGTGTGGTTCCAGCTAGTTTTAAGCATGCTGTTATTCAGCCTCTTCTCAAGAAAAATGGCTTGGACCGCTTTGAGATGAGTAATTTCCGTCCCCTTTCGAAATTGCCTTTTATATCAACGATACTGGAAACAATTGTGTATGCACAGCTTAATGATTTTTTTAATGAGGAATAAAATTTTAGATAGATTCCAGTCAGGGTTTAGAGTTGGTTATAGTACAGAGTCTGCTCTTCTGAGGGTCTCTAATGACATTTTACGCTGCGTTGATTCTGGAAGTAGTGTTGTCTTACTTTTGTAAGATCCTACGGCTGCTTTTGATACAGTCGATCATAGTATTCTTATTGATCGTCTTAGGGATCAGGTTGGTATTCAGGGCTTAGCCCTGAAATGGTTTTCTTCCTATTTGAAAGATAGGACTTTCTCAGCCAGTTTAGGGGATTTTTCTTCTACTGTTGCCCCTCTTGTGTGCGGGGTCCCTCAGGGTTCTATTCTGGGACCTATTTTATTTTCCCTTTATATGCTCCCTTTAGGTGCTATTTTAGAGAAATTTGGGATTCATTATCATTTGTATGCGGATGATTCTCAAATTTACTTACCACTGAAATATGGGCAAAAGTGTACCATTCAGTCCCTTCATGAATGTTTGACTGAGGTTAAGTGCTGGTTGGCGAATAACTTTCTCCAATTAAATGAGAATAAAACAGAGATGATTTTATTTGGTAATAAGGGGAGTGTAGAAAATGTTTATGACTGCCTGGAGTTGATTCTTGGGAAAAAAAACTGTTCAGCGTGAGAAACCTTGGTGTCATTTTTGACTCCGAACTTAAATTTGACCGGCAAATCAATGCTGTTGTTAAGAATAGCTTTTTCCATCTTAGACCTATATCTAAATTGAAGTCTATCCTCTCTTTTGGAGATATGGAGAAGGTTGTTCATGCCTTTGTGTCATCCCGCTTGGATTATTGTAATGTGTTGTATCTGGGTGTGAGTCAGGCCTCTCTCTCTCGGTTGCAGCTTGTTCAGAATTCAGCTGCCAGACTTTTAACGGGCACTAAGACAGCCTTGTTTGCGCTGATTGCTCTGGCTGCGTGAACCGGAATGATCTGTTAGCAAGATACCAACCTACAATCTATCCTGGACATGGCATGATGTGAAGTCTGAGTGCAGCAGCGAAGTGTAAAGCTGCACTTCTCTCTTTTATCTGCATGTAGCCCTGAGTCAGCAATGCATCAAAGCAATTTTGTCTGAAACTTGCAAACCACAGTCTTCACACCTATTAGTTTCAAAAGCAGAACAAAAATGAAGTATGTTAAAGCTACAGTCATACAGATCAAATTAATAGTGATAAACTTGGGACTAATGTTAACTGGTGCTTCAGAGATTATTCATTCATCTTCGAGAAGCGCATTATCCTGGTCAGCCTTTCCCAGTAACGCTGGGCGTGAGGTGGGAATACACCCATGAGAGGACACACTCATTCATACCTAGTGTATCCAGTTCAGCTACATGTTTTTGAACAGTGGAAAGAAACCCATGTGGACACAGACAGAACATACAGACAGTAACCCGAGCTCAGGATTGAACCCGGGACCCTGGAGCTGTGGGGTGGTAACGTTTCTCATTGTGCTGGTTGGGAGATTATTCAAACTTCATTTGGAAATGAATTTGGAAATTCATCTCTTAAATTAACTCCTAAACAGACTACACAACAGACCAGTGTTTTATATAATGTGTGTAAATATGTTGATTAGTTGTAGTTTTTTGGATCAGTGCAGAAATTTGGCGGTTATATTTACGAAAATATACTAACATTAGAAATGCCACTGGTTAACACCGTGGGACAGATGTGCTGTAGCATCGCTGGATTGCAGATCGTGAGCCCCCAAGGCATCTTTGTTATTTTTGATGTTCAAAGACTCTTACAGAATTACTGTTTAAGAGAAATGTGTTTTGGGTTGCACATTGGTTTCACATTGGTTGCACATTGGACCAACGTAGTTTTCAGAGAACGTGGATAAGCGATGCGGGATGCAGGGAAACACGGACACGCTCGTAAATGATGGATCGGGTCAGGGTGGGAGTCACAGCACAGCCACAGCCTTTACCCCGTCCATGAGATCCGAGGCATAACCTGGGGATGCATACATGCACTCGGAACTCGTTAAACTGTTCATACGGTGGAAAGAATCTGGGACTTCCTCATCGGATGTGCGACTGTACAACTACCATGGTGCAGGAGTGAAGAGGGAGAGACAACAAAAAAGACAAAAGACAAAAACAGCAAGCAAAACAATACAGGAGGATTTTCAGCACGCAGGAGATAAGAAATGAAACAGACATTGCATGCATCAAATAAGGAAGAAAGATGAAAATAAACAGTGTGAACAGGAAGCGTGATTAACTCTCTGACCACAGAGTGATGGTGAAACTGCATAGCATGCATGCTGACTCAAAATACTCACTAAACAACAGTTGTGTAAGTTCATTTTTGGACAAAAAAATGAATATTATGATTATTCTTTCCTTGGTTATCTGAAAAGGTTGTACAAAAAAGAGACAATTATGCACAATTTCCCTCTTTAGCCAAATGTTGATGTTGAAAAAGTTATAATAGTACACAAAGTTTCCAAAGTAATTAAAGTGCTTTTAAGGCTGTAGGTGGTTGATAAACAAATGATATGCAAATGATGATGCCGTAATATCTGTAGTACAACACGACTTCAACATCAGTGACCAGCTATATCAGCAAGTGCATTGAAGACGTCACCGTCTCTCCAAGACCATCACCACACCCTCCAACCAGAAGCCATGGATGACTGCAGAGGTGCGTGCTCTACTGAGGACTCGAGACTCCGCCTTCAGAGCAGGTGACAAGGCGGCCCTAAGAACAGCGAGGGCCAAACTGTCCCGGGCCATCAGAGAGGCAAAGCGCACACACACTCAGAGAATCCACAGCCACTTCAAGGCCAGTAGAGACGAGCGGCGCATGTGGCAGGGCATCCAAGCCATCACCAACTACAGGACAACATCACCTGCCTGTGACAGTGATGCCTCCCTTCCAAGTGCGCTGAACGACTTCTACGCTCGGTTTGAGGCACAGGATGGCGTGACGGCGAGGAAGACCACCCCTTCTCCCAGTGACCAGGAGCTGTGTCTAACCACGGCTGACGTGAGGAAGACTCCACGGCTGACGTGAGGAAGACTCTTCCCGCGGAAGGCTGCTGGACCAGACAACATTCCTGGCAGGGTGCTCAGAGGATGTGCAGACCAGCTGGCAGAAGTTTTCACTGACATCTTCAACACCTTCCTGTGCAGCACCATTGTTCCGACGTGCTTCAAGGCCACCACCATCGTCCCCGTGCCAAAGAAGTCTTCAAAGTCCTGCCTCAATGACTACCATCACGTTGCACTTACACCCATCATCATGAAGTGCTTCGAGAGGCTCGTCATGAGGCACATCAAGACCCTGCTGCCCCCATCACTGGACCCACTGCAATTCGCTTACCGCCCCAACTTCTCAACAGATGACGCCATCACCACCACCCTCCAGCTGGCCCTCACCTACCTGGACAATAAAGACACATATGTTCGAATGCTGTTCATAGACTTCAGTTCAGCATTCAACACAATCATTCCTCAGCACCTGATTGGAAAGCCGAACCTGCTGGGCCTGAACACCTCCCTCTGTAACTGGATCCTGGACTTCCTGACTGGGAGACCCCAGTCAGTCCGGATCAGGAACAGCATCTCCAACACCACCACACTGAGCACTGGGGCCCCACAGGGCTGTGTGCTCAGTCCACTGCTGTTCACTCTGCTGACTCACGGCTGTGTAGCAATGCACAGCTCGAACCACATCATCAAGTTCGCCGATGACACGACCGTGGTGGGTCTCATCAGCAAGAACGACGAGTCAGCATACAGAGAGGAGGTGCAGCGGCTAACGGACTGGTGCAGAGCCAACAACCTGTCCCTGAACGTGGACAAAACTAAAGAGATGGTTGTTGACTTCAGAAGAGCACAGAGTGACCACTCTCCGCTGAACATTGTCGGCTCCTCCATGGAGATCGTCAAGAGCACCAAGTTTCATGGTGTTCACCTGGCGGAGAACCTCACCTGGTTGCTCAACACCAGTTCCATAATGAAGAAAGCCCAGCAGCGCCTGTACTTTCTGCGAAGGCTGAGGAAAACACATCTCCCACCCCCCATCCTCACCATGTTCTACAGAGGGCCTATCGAGAGCATCCTGAGCAGCTGCATCACTGCCTGGTTTGGAAATTGCATCTCGGATCACAAGACCCTGCAGCGGATAGTGAGGACAGCTGAGAAGATCATCGGGGTCTCTCTTCCCTCCATCACGGACATTTACACCTCACGCTGCATCCGCAAAGCCACCAGCATTGTGGACGACCCCACACACCCCTCTCACACACTCTTTACCCTCCTGCCGTCTAGCAAATGGTACCGAAGTGTTCGGGCCCTCACAACCAGAATGTGCAACAGTTTCTTCCCCCATGCCATCAGACTCCTAAACACTCAGAAACTGGACTGAACACACACACATACATATATACACACACAACTGAGCATCCTCCATCCTCTCTGCAATTTTTTTTGTGCAAGTTTCTTTGCACATGTTTATGCTGATACAATAATCATTATATTATACTGTACATAGGCTGCTACTCTTATGTTTACACTTATGTTTACACTATTTCAGCTACTTTTATTGTACTCTTGTACTCTTTGCACTATTGTCACTAGGTTCACTTATAGGCAGAACTGTGTACTGGTCGGTGTTGTAGTCATTGTACTGTCTTGTACTGTCTTGTGCTGTCTGCACATGTTTGCACTTGTGCACTTTATGTACAAATTATGTCCCTTGTAGTTCTGTGTTGTTCGTTGTTTCGTTTCACTATGTACTTGTATAAGGCTGAAATGACGACAAACTCCACTTGAAACTTGTAACTTTTCAACAAACTTGAAAACTTTCATTCCATGAAGGTCCTAAAGACGGAACCGAAAGATCAACGACATGCTAAGTGTAGCTACGGTACGAGTGATTTAGACATGCTTTAGAGACTGCAGTCTTGAGAGACTGGAGAAGTTTCACTTACTTATTGGCTACATTAGATTCATCGCTCCTGTGTCTTGGCTGATCGAGTACTTTAGAACTAAGTGGAACACTGTGCATTTTTTCTAGTATTAACTGTAAAATGAATCATCCTTCATCATAAAGAGCACAAATCTTAACATGTATAGATGAATGCAACACAGGTGACAGGAAGGAGGTAAGAGGACTTGACCCGTGTCCTTCAGAACGCTGTAGTACTGAAATAAGCTCCATAACTCGGATTTCATCAGCTGTCATTACAGGTCATGGCCTTCAGGTGGCAGTGTTGTGGAGCATGTGCACTTCGCCAAACCATAAGAGTGTGTGTGTGTCTGTGTGTGTTTGATCTGAGTAATATGGTGTGCATTTAATACAATATAAAAATCTATTATAATATATATATATATATATATATATATATATATATATATATATATATATATATAAACACACACACACACAATTTTACAGCTTCGCACCCTTTTGACCTTCAGTCCATAATATAATATAATATAATATATAATATAATATAATATAATATAATATAATATAATATAATATAATATAATACTATTCAACTATAATTCACATTGAGATAAAACAAACCCCCAACCGAGCAATACACACCCACATACCCAAACATTTTTCATTTACTATTATTATTATTATTATTATTATTATTATTATTATTATTATTATTGCTTTTCTATAGATATTTTTACATAACGTGAGATTAATTAATTAACTATTTTTCTTCTTCTTCTTAACAATAATAATAATAATAATAATAATAATAATAATAATAATAATAAAGATACAATACATTTGTTGATCAATGAATTAAATGTTCAGTTAGTTCATGCCTTTTTCCTTCCTTTTTCTCTTTCATTCATAATCTACCCATCCACCCTTCCATTTCATAATCCATCCATCTATGCATTCGTCCATCCATACATCCGTCTGTCCGTCCGTCGTTGTACCCCCTCGAAATTGGCATGCTACTCATGATTTTCATGTCTATCTGTTTTTTCTTGACCAGTAGACTTTCTCTACATTCTTTTCAAAAGTTTTGCCAGATTCATCAGCGTTCTCTCCATCTCCTGCTCTCTCACCTTTCTCGACTTCTTTCTCCTCCGATGGAACCGCAGCAGCTCCTTGTGCTGCCTCGAGACAAAGTTCACTGCTGCGTACTCCAGCAGAGCCGAGAACACGAAGAGTAAACACACGGCCATCCAGATATCTATGGCCTTCACGTAGGAAACCTGCATCAAACACACACACACACACACACACACACAAGGTCACTATAATGCACTGAGGTGTAAATGTGAGCTTATCGAGTGTGTTCGGGAATGTGGAATGATGGTATATAACAGCCAGCGATGCAGTCATGAGATTTCTTCACAATCTGCACACACAGAATAATTTATGATATTCATAACTATAATTATATCTTATAAGAATATTTAGTATTTTTTCCTAAAGAGGTTCATTGTTGTTTCCCTTAAATTATGCCTAAGAACAGTTTTGACTGAATGTGGTTGATATGAACAGACTTCCTTTGGTTGAATATGAATAGAATCATACGAAGAGGTATGAATTCTAACCCCGCCCATAATCTTTCACCCCTTAAACTCCTAATCCTCCCTTTTCCTGTTAGTCTTACTGTAGTTACTGAATAAAATATGTTAATATAAACAGGGGAATAATAAGAGTTTAAAGAGAAGTAAATATGAGATCATGGTGATTAGACAGACAGACAGACAGATAGACAGACAGATAGACAGACAGATAGACAGACAGATAGACAGACAGACACACAGACTAACCGACAGGCACACAGTCCAACAGACAACGTAACAGACAATCTAACAGATGGACAGACAGACAGGCAGACAGGCAGAATGACAGGTAGGCTGATAGACGGAATGACAGACAGATAGACCAACAGCCAGAAAGTTCACAGACAGACGGATGGACGGACAGACTGACAGACAGACGGACGGACAGACAGACAGACGGACAGACAGACAGACGAACAGGCGGACAGAAGAATGTTGAATTGATTTGCAGTGATGCTTGCAAGTGGAGCCATACCATGTAAGCAAAAATAAATTCCCCCTACAGACACAGTTTGATATTTACAGTGCTTGATACAAAACTGCCTTTTCCTAACCTCTTCCTAGCCTCTTTCTAACCTCTTCCTAACCTTGTCATGGGTTGACTAGTTTTGTTGTATTTTAGTGTTTTTGTATCACCTTTTCAGAACCATGTCTCAGAGCTGCAGGTCTAAACCAGACTCTGGCTACAGTGACTTGATCCTACACCAGTGCAGGGAAAGACTCTTATTAGAGACTAGTTATTAGAGAGCTATTAGAGTTACGAGAGAGTTATTAAAGAGTTACCGGTGAGTTATTAGAGTTAGTAGAGAGTTACTATAAAGTTATTAGAGTGTTATTAGAGAGTCACTAAAGCATTATTAGACAGTTATTAGAGTGTTATTAGAGAAGTTATTACAGTGTTATTAGAGCATTATTAAAGTGTTATTAGAGAGTCACTAGGGAGTTACTAGAGTTATAAGAGAGTTACTAGATAATTATTAGTGTTATTAGAGAAGTTATTAGAGAGTTATTAGAGAGTCACTAGGGAGTTACTAGAGTTATAAGAGAGTTACTAGAGTGTTATTAGAGTGTTATTAGAGAGTTATTAGAGAGTTATTAGAGAAGTTATTACAGTGTTATTAAAGTGTTATTAGAGAGTCACTAGGGAGTTACTAGAGTTATAAGAGTTACTAGAGAGTTATTAGTGTTATTAGAGAAGTTATTAGAGAGTTATTAGAGAGTTATTAGAGTGTTATTAGAGAAGTTATTAGTATTAGAGAAGTTATTAGAGTGTTATTAGAGTGTTATTAGAGTGTTATTAGAGAAGTTATTAGTGTTATTAGAGAAGTTATTAGAGTGTTATTAGAGTGTTATTAGAGAAGCTATTACGGTGTTATTAGAACATTATTAAAGTGTTATTAGAGAGTCACTAGGGAGTTACTAGAGTTAAAGGAGAGTTACTAGAGGGTCACTAGAGTGTTATTAGAGTGTTATTAGAGAGTTATTAGAGTGTTATTAGAGAGTTATTAGAGTGTTATTAGAGAGTTATTAGAGTGTTATTAGAGAGTCACTAGGGAGTTACTAGAGTTAAAGGAGAGTTACTAGAGGGTCACTAGAGGGTCACTAGAGTGTTATTAGAGTGTTATTAGAGAGTTATTAGAGTGTTATTAGAGAGTTATTAGAGTGTTATTAGAGAGTTATTAGAGAGTTATTAGAGAGTCACTAGGGAGTTACTAGAGTTAAAGGAGAGTTACTAGAGGGTCACTAGAGGGTCACTAGAGTGTTATTAGAGAGTTATTAGAGTGTTATTAGAGATTTACTGGTGTAATCTGACCTTAGGCAGAGAGGTTCTGGAGCCGGAGCTCTGTGTGGTCATGGTGAGCACTGTGGTGATGCCCAGAGCCACGCGAGCAGGAGCAGCGTCCATGTTGATCCAGAAGGACACCCAGGAGAGGATGACGATGAGCAGACTGGGGATGTACATCTGGATCAGATAATAACCCATCTGCCTCTCCAGGTGAAAACGCACCTCGATGCATGTGAACTTTCCTGCAGGAGATGAAGTGAGGATTCTGAGTTTTCATTTCTTCGCTTATCAAAAACAACCGTCAAAAGAAATTTCTTATCTTTCTTCATACAGGGCAGTGGGAGCTTAGTATCGAAGGCATTGGATTTCTACTCGGAAGATCATGAGTTTAAATCCCAGCACCACCAAGCTGTCACTGCTGGGCCGTGAAGCAAGGCCCTTAACCCTCAGCTGTGTACAGTAGAACCCCAGAAAGCGTAAACTTTCCTGAAGATGTCAGAAAACTTAGTTACAGCTTTACCTCTGACTGTTACAAAGCGCTGACACTGGAGACTCCTTCCATAAATGCTAGATAAACATCTTGCTGCATAAAACTTATCAACACCATATCAAAAATTCAATTGTGTTTTTTCTTTGTCAAAATATCTGTTTACTATTAGCTTTAGAGTATGTAGAGTGTTCACTGTACAAGTCCCTGTGAATGAGCTGTTACTATAGCAACGATAACGTATTAGAACGAGGGCATTAATATAAACTCCTTCCATAAATGCTAAATAAACATCTCCTTACAGAAAATGTCACCATATCAACGAGTACGTGTTTTTAATCTGTTTATGTGTAGAGTCCGCTGTCACCATGTTATTACCACTGAAACTATTTCAGAGCGTAATTAAAATAAAAGAAAGGAGAAACTAAGGAACATAAAAAAAAGTGAGGTAACATAACCTGCCAGATAGCAATGCTAACGTGCTATTCTGGTGTTTTTGTGAAACATTACTGTGTGTGTGTGTGTGTGTGTGTGTGTATTCACTTTTACCCAGAGATTAGAGTAAACTAGAGATTTTGTCGTGAGACTTTGAGATTTTCTTTTTTTTATATTTCAGGTCAGACGAGCCTCAAAGAAATGTGTATTAAGAGTAAAAAGGCTTAGCGGTGGAGAACACAAAGCCAGCAGTGTGTAGCAGTGTGTAGCAGTGTGTAGCTGAGCACACTTCACAGCATTGCTCTGGCCTTGATGTGGCTCAGTTTAATGAAAAAGGCTTTCTCTCAGAAGCGAGAACGTCTACATGGAAACCTTTTCCTCGGGAAGACAGGTTGGGAGTAATTACGGAAGATGACATTTAATAATGACATGTTATAGCTTGTTAATTATGAGAAAGGAGAAAGGTCAACCCCCCAAAACTTTTCAGAAATCCTGCCAAGTTCCAGATCACAGCTTCTATGTTGTATTTGCTAAGGAATGAATAAATCATAGCTTAAACTGTTATTTATGCTTGTTGTCATGGTTACAGTGTATTAGATGCAATTTTATTTATTTATTTATTTTAAATGAATGAATCTACACTAGACAATAATGGACACGTGGCATCTAATTGGAAACGAGTATTTTTTTTTTTTGAGCATGATATAAAATATGTCATGCTATAAACGTTTGCATAAAGTCATAATATCTAACGTTATGCTAACTGGAGAACAATTAGCAAACAAGCAGCATGTGATGGGTTTTTCAGCAACGCTAATATTACGTTCTATCATTTATGGATATTTATGATATGCTTATGCTAATTCTATGGTACAAGATTCAAGTATATTGTCCCAGAGTTTGTAAATCTGGTTCTGTCTCTTCGTAGCTCAAACTTAATCCAGACGACAAAGAACAAGCGAGCACATTCCAGGCTGTGACGCGGATTTGATTGGCTGGGACTCCCTGCCATCTTTGTAATACTGTTGTCTCAGTGCTAGTTTAAAATTGATGAGCGTGAAAAAAGATCCATAAAAAGACCAGACACTATTAGCTTATGCAGGCTTCATTAATCCTAATGAGCTGTGCTAGCCATTTCTGCTTTACACTATCTCTAAGGAGGAGCGGGAAACGCTCGCTGTGGGGAACAATCGTGATCTTGGAACGTATTACAAAATTTAACACACACAGTGTGGATTTCTGATCATCAGCTCCAGAACCCTGAACATCAGTCAAGTTTCAACCTGCCTTAGACTCGGTTCCCCTTAAATGCAAATTCACACCGGGATAAATATCTTTGTGACAAGAATTATAGAGAGCTGCAGAGAAGAGAACAATGTTTGAACGCAGTGAAATAGACAGTCATTGAGAATTTAGTAACTGAAATGAAGGAGAGCCAGAAATGAGAAGGAAAACAAACACAAAACAAACTTTTAGCTGTTAGCTGGACAGAGCAGCTACAAGGCTATAATGTTAACTGCTAAAAGGTTAAAATGTTCAAAACTTTAAAATGTGAAAATGTTAGTTTTAAATGTTAAAAGGTTAAAACATGTTTAAAGGTTAAAATGCTTCAAACCATTGAGTGGTTCTTCATTAGGTTGTTGCTATGGTATCTCAGGTGGTTGCTAGGCTGCTGCTATGGTATTGCAGCTGGGTGCGAGGCTGTTGCTGTGGTATCTCAGGCGATATCCCATGCAGCAACCGTAATTCCCATCTTTCCCAAAAGCACAAGTATTCCTGTATGGGATTTCAGCATCTGAAGCAAGTGGTTCAACCTGTGACAATGCTCCAAGTTTTCTTTTTTTTAATAATAATAATAATAATAATAATAATACTAAAAAGAAGAAGAAGAAGAAGAAGAAGAACAGTATGTTGGCTCTGCCAAGGCAACGTAATGATAAATGGATAAAAACTATACAGGGTGGTCACAGTAACACTTCATTACACCACCCTGTCGATGATTATTTTCCTATTACAACATGCCTCCCTTGTGTTTTATTCCTCAATCAACTCAGTAAGGAGAAACCAAACACGCAGGATTTTCTGACTTTCATTTCGTTTCATTTCCAAACTGGGTTTTATGGCTCGAGCTGCTCCATGCAGACCTGACAGACCTCAGCACTTTACTCTGCTAGCTAGTTATAAATCTATAGCTAACACTCTATAGATAATTGAAGGTGTAAATCTACGAGATAAAATGTTTCAATTACAGGGTTCTTGCTGCCAAGGTCGAGTGTGCTTCTCGGGAAAACTTCGACCCTTGACCTGGAAGTGGTCACTTATGTCACGCAGATATTTCACACTTCCAAGGACTATTGGGACGCAGTGCAGGAACAGGAAAATAAATATTCATTATTCCTGGGGGCTTGTATGTTTGCTAACGGACTTTACAATCGCTTACTGCAATATTTACTGTAAACATGTAAATATTTACTGTAAATACGGTAATAATACTGGAAAACGTATGTTACTGTACTATAAATATCACATACTTTAGTATTTCACAGTCCAAGAACGGCGTTTATTTTATTACGCCATACTGCTAATATAGTTTCTTAAAACTAAGATGATAATAATAGTTTTATTATTCCGCATTACAGTATTCCATAACTGCACATGTATAACCAAGTTTCAGCTGCACGAAGGATCATTTCTGACCTTTTGTACAAAGCACTTGGTCAATATCAATAGAAATAGTGCAGAATCTTGAACATTAAATATTCAGGATATTGAACACTTACTTTCTTTGTTTTTAAACATTTCAAAATTCTAAAACCTGTTTATTTCCAATTTTAAATGAAAAAAAAAAAATCCCAGATTTTTAATGTGGTCTCAGACTTTTGGACCCCACTGTATATAGTTTTCTATATTTATTTCGAGCTCTTTGTGTGTTTTCAACATTACGTGCTCTACAAAAGCCTTAATATTGAACAGGACATCATTTATCCAATCCAGCGCATCAATTCGTTAAATAAACGAAGCGTTCCTTTTTCCGATCGCTCCGGGCTATGCAGGGATTTCCCTGTGGCTTCCTGCTTGGCAGCGTGTGTGTCTTCCTCAGGTCAGTCGCTCCGTTGCTCCATTTGACTGACACGATTCCTATGCGCGTCACTGACATGGAAAATGGCCCGCGTCAGCCATCGAGTTATTGACTCCCACTCGAGATGGGTCCTGTGGAGTGGCCTGGAGGTTAAGTGATTTCAGTCATTCTGAAACACAAATGCATGGGTGTGTGCTAGAACACACCAGAGACAGAGACTGAAACAGAGAGCACGTTGTTTTAGCTTAGCAATGCTCTGAATGCTAAACCGATCCAACTGGACAACAGGGAGGATATCCTTTAACAATTTCTATGAAGCCCATATTCAAAAATCATTATAATACACTCGAATAATGCCTCACAAAGCTCTTATGCTGTGCTATCAATAATCCTAGGAACACAATCTATGAAGACGATGTGTATAATGGCCATTTATATAACATGGTACCTTCCTGAGGCATCATACACACTGCTATATCCACTTATTTCATTTATAGTCATGTTTATGTTCATGTTTTTTATAACTTTTACAATCATCATTAGCAAAGTGAGTGTAATCTACTGAGTGTATTTTTTAACAGACATTATATTAGCTTAGAAGTTATTAAAGTAAAGTATTTGTAAAGTAAAGTGACTCATTTTAAACAGAAATGTTTATTAAATCAACTGCATTTCTAATGTTTATTATAATAATAATAAAATAATAAAATAAATTATAATAATAACCTACAATGCAGTTTATATATAAATTTAGAGCACTAAATTTACAAAAGTTGTTGTAAAGTCTGCTAGTCTTGTTACGTTATAAAGTTTTGCACTCTGTTGAAAAGGTGTAGAATTTTGCAGTATGCTGTAAAGTTCTTCAGTGTTTTGTAGTACGCAACAATCTAAAGTTTTCTAGTATGTTATGAAGTTTTATAGATTTATTGAAACTTTGTAAAGCTTTGTTGTATGTTGTACAATTGTAAAAGTCCAGCAGTAGCATTTCATGATAATCACGCTGATATAATTTATTATTAAGGAATTATTATTTTTAAGATTAAAGTTTTGTAGTGTGTTGTAAAGTTGTAGAATTTTGCAGCGTGTTGTAAATTGTAAAGTGTTTTTTTTTATTTTGTAAAGTATTTTTGTAACACTGTGGTGTACTGTAATTTAGTAAAGTTTTGTAGTATGTTAAAAAACTGTACAACTTTGTAGTATAATCATTGTTTAATGATTTGATTAAAAAAAAAGACAGGCTTCATACAGTCATACTGCACTATGCAAATGTATTAGAGATGCATGCACTGTATTATTTTCGCATTTTCGTAAATAATGATAGCAATGTGCATGATGCCTTATGAATGCATTATAACATGCTATAAATGTATTCATAGTTCATTAAATGTTGCCATAATTCCATGATAACTTACAATAAAAAAACTATACCATAGTACATTTTGCTTTGTTACGTAACACATTTTTTAAAAATCTATTTATGATTACTCTTAGCTTACGTGAATGAGCTGTTACTATAGAAACGATAACGTATTAGAACAAGTGCATTAATACGAACCTGTGATTTGCAGCTGCACTACTGTTGTAGAAAATTAACCAACCAGCCAGACTGCAGAATTTAACACCACTGTGGTATAGTAGTGTTGAAAAACGGAACTTTCCTAACAAGTTAGAGAAGTACAACGAAAAGAGAAAATGATTAAACGTTGCAGGTTGTAGCTTCAAATGACTTTGTACCAGCTTCCGAAACGCAGCAGAGTGTAAATGAGGAGTGTATAAATAAAGAATCACTTGTGCACCACAGAAGCACGGAGGAAGGCTCTTATGGTGCTGGATGAGTCTAAATGACTTCCTCTGTGAAAGAAATCATCTTTTCTGGCAGCACTGATTAGACTGACACATTTTCAGCCAGCTGTCCTAGATAAAGCAGCACAGAATTAACACATAAGGACACTGTAATGCCCTAACGCTTCATACACACGTCCTATAACACAGCTTGCTTGGTCAGCATCAGTGTCAGGGTCAGGCAATAGAACAGACCATATACTATACAAGCGAGAGGAACAGAAAGAGACGCAATGAAACGGAGCGAGGGAGAGAAATGGAGATGAAGAGAAAGACATCACGGTCAATAATTAGGTCCATTAAAGGCCTCACTCTTACAGCTCATTAGCTGTTACTCATTAGTCAGTGTGTTATTAATCTTGATGATTAGTTTTCTACACACACACACACACACACACACACATGCTGAGGCAGCATGACATATAATAATGACAGCCTCACAAAATGAAGTCAAGAGGCTCATTCGTAATAGGCAGTTGAGAGTCGACAACGTACAGTCGTCCAGCACACAAAAAAAAACACACAAAAGACTTTCACTTCGCCTTTGTTTGCGGAACCGTTTCATTCGGATTATTTTGCTATAAAAGAAAATCTTGGCAGCTGCTGAGTAGTTTTAAACAAGCCCAATTTATTGGAAGAATCTTGAAGACATTAAATGTCATGTCTGCGGCTCCTCCCCCAAAACATGGTGCAACATGATTCCTGCCCCAACGGGCCCCTATTAGTGTTTGTTGCAGTTCCCATTTTTGACCACTGGGTGCAAAAATAACTCAGTGGAGCTAAATGGGGCAGCGAGCGTGCTGCACCATGATTGTGCCCCATCTAGAAAGGCGGCCAAATCAACAGAACCTCAGTTCATATCTATGGAAAAAACAAACAAACAAACAAACAAACAAAACAAAAAAACGCTGGGCACTGAAATGAGGTGATAAATATTTTAATGGGAATTAAAATGCATGGAGTTGTGACTGAGGACTTTATGAAGATTTATTGAACAGCTGATATAGATGGTGGTTCTACACCCCTTGCTCCTGTGGATGAGCCACCAGTGCAGGATAAATGTAGTAAGGAAGATCACGTGCTCACACACGCACACAGACAGACACAAACACACACACACACACACACACACACTTTTATATGTTCTCTATTCCCCACAAATCACAGCAGCTTCTTTCCTCATGGGTTTATGATCTGTTTCAGGCCTGTTTGAGACCTGAACTGTTTGAGGGAAAACTCTTGTGTGTGTGTGTGTGTGTGTGTGTGTGAGTGAGTGTGTAAGTGGTCTAGCTCTAGCTGCGTTTCCTGTTTAATGTTCAGACACGGAAAGTGCACAATCGGCACATGCACTTGGCAGATGCTTTTATCCAAAGCCGCTTCTAGAAGGTTAGATGATCTTACTGATCTCAAGATAATGGGCCTATCTCTGTGTTCCATTGTGGTGCATGCTTATAATTCATCAGTGTGTGTGTGTGTGTGTGTGTGTGTGTGTGTGTGTGTGTGTGTGTTACATACAGTGTACAGATATTGCATACTGCATGCATGTCCATTAGTGCTGGACACTAATAATTTATTTTGGACCCGTGTAATGAGAAACATGTTGCTGCTGCTCCATATTAATTCCATTCATGACCATGGTAATAAATTAGCTAGGCTTTTTCCTCTTACGTCTCTCTCTGCGCAGGATCGATATCAACGCGGCTTTCAGGAGACGATACTAATTCAATTTAAGAGGGACATGTTTCTGAGGAGGCTGGGGAGCGTTCTGAGTGACAGCGACTTCTCTTTAGGGTTCCACAGAGACCTCGTACAGCCACTGTGAGACCTCCAATCTGTCAGCAATGTGTGAATCATTCTCTCCACACCGCAGGGAATGGGCCGCACTGTTTCAGTGTCACTCACACACACACACACACACACACACACACACACACACACACACACACACACACACACACACACTTGTCTTTTGTCTAATTAATGCTATATGCATTTGCCTAATTAATTCTATGCTACACCTACACTGCCCTCCAAAAGTTTGGAAATGCCTGAACAAAATAGGGTTTTTGGGCAATATCAGCATAAATCCTCTTTAGTTAGTGACCATTTTGCATTGATAATAAGGGACAACACTAGGCATCCGAGCAGTCAGTTTATTCAAACATTGACTTGATATATTACTCCAAGCCTCCTGGAGGATTGCCCAAAGATGATTCA
>CM040977.1:3007328-3023423 GCA_022985145.1 Pangasius djambal | reverse complement strand
CTAACCCTAACCTTAACCTCAGTAAAGGAATTTATTTGTTTGTTTGTTTGTTTGTTTGTTTGTAATATAAAGCTGCAGGTTTTGTGTAGCTGACCAGCCGAAGGTCAAACCTGGGACACACACGTATCCATTTTAAACTTCCATATTAAATTCAAAACACAAAATCAAAAGCTCTATTCTTTTTGTATAAACTAATTCTACTTTATGTGATTAGTGTAATTATTAGTCAGGGGTGAAACCTTTTTTAGTAAGATTTACAGTTCCTGTGCGAAAGTTTGCACACTCAGTAACACTTTCTATGCAGCCCGTATTCATAAATCCTTTTAACTGTGCTAAATCACGTGCATCACACTGGCATGGCTTGTATGTGCCAAGAAAAATCTGTCTAGTCTCGTCTCCTTGTGTATACAGAGCACACATGAGGTGGAAACTAGCTCAGTCATTTTCTATATTTTCTATATTTTTATTTTATTGCGTACTGAGAAATGAGAAATGTATCCGATAAGGAGAGCGTACACTGTATAATATAACTCCTTGTACGGTAATGATTCCTTGTAAGCATTTTATAAAAGATAATAAAGTCTCATAAAGCTGTAATAATGTGCTATAAGTAATTCTGTGATCACTTATAATCATAATTACGCAAACGTCTTTATTTATTATAATACCATGTGCTTCAGTGCACAACCTTTATAACGAATAATGACCTCTAGAGAAGATTTCAGGCCAGATAGAAAAGCAGTCACACTTGTGACACGAGGACGACACGCTACACTGAGAAGCAAAACACCGATTTTTCTGTTCACTAAAAATCAATCGACAGGAGACTGCTTTTTACTAATGAAATGCTGGATGCGTGACAGGATCGAATATTTATGGCTTGAGGTTTGTGATTGGATAATGTAGCACGAGTAGAACGCACAAAAGAAAAAGGGAAATGCAATGCACCGGGGAACTGCATCCACGTCTGTACTGAAGTCAGGGTTTAATTCTTAAAAATCATCTGAGTGTTTTTTGCTGAAAACTAGACAGTTGAAGATGGGGAAAAAAAGAGACCTGTGACCCAATGTGGTGTTCTGCTGTTGTAGCTCATCCACCCTATTATTTGTGTTATGTGTTGTGTTGTGTGTTCTGAGATGCTTTTCTGATCATCATGGTTGTAAAGAGTGATTTTTTAATCTACCAAAACCTTCCTGTCAGCTCGAGCCAGTCTGGACATTCTGTCTCATCAACAGAACTGCAGCTCACTGGATGTTTTTTGTTATTTGCACCGTTCTTTGAAACTCTAGAGACTGCTTTGTGCGAAAATCCCAGTCTGTGTGTGAGATTAGCAGCTTCTGAAACACTCAACACAGCCCATCTGGTACCAACAGCCATGCCATGGTCCAAGTCACAGAGATAGCATTTTTTTATTCATTCTGATGTTTGATTTTGTTTATCATTAACTTAGGCTCTTGAGCTTGATTGGCTGATTGGATAGTAGCAGGTATTCCTAATCAAATGGACAGCGATTTTGACATTTTGCTCAGCAAGCCTTGTCCTTATCTTTGTGTTTTAAAATCATAAAATTATAAAGCAGCCCGTTAGAAACATGCTAACCCCTTCATGAACCTAATGCATGCTTTCAAAACGTTTCATAAGCTTGGACTACTGCAAAATCTATTAAAAATCTATTCAGTATTTTTAATACAGCCTGTGACACTAAGATCCTGTCATTGGAGCTTAATAAAAACTGACCATGGCTCTAAATCACTTTTCATTTTTTTCCTTTTTAAAACAGCTAAAGACTTTGAAATCATTTAACCTGCTCTGAGGATGTGAAGTGACAGGGCTGATGGCGCATAAAGGAGCAGAAAGCCATAATTTACTGCGGGACAATGTTTTCGAAACAGATTTCTCACTTCGCCTCGATAAAGAAGCCTTAAATTTATGGTACACACACACACACACACACACAAATGTGATAACTTGACCATGGCAGCAAATAGAAAATTCCCACTGTCTGAACATAATGAGTTACTCAGTCATCATGTAGATAACTTTACATCTGACTTCAATCAATGATCATCAAGTCAAAGTGGCAAAAAAAAAAAAATGCTGACATTTTGTTGCAGATGGAGATACAGTCTATGTGTGGCATTTTCTACTACAATTCTGCAAACTGCTCTCTGAACCGAAATCGTTCTGGTTTGAGAAAGTAAAGTTCTGCCATTTTAAAGCATTAACATGCAAAAGATCACATTTAAAGACGAAATTCGTGTTTGACTGAAAGACGCCGTGCCCACCTCTACATTTATAACCTGATTTACTTACGAAAAAAAACAACATTACTGCCAAATTTGAAAGAATTATAAGCTTACAAAAGGAAACGCGTTCTCACTTTGATTATCAGCATCACCCACATCAGTCTCTGTCTCATCAGCTGAGCTAAATTTAACTCACGGTGTTTAAACACGAGCCTCAGCGTCGCCTGTTCACTCCACTGATCTCTGTTCACGCTAACATCGGTGCAGAAATAATCGCTGATTGAGTCACTCACTTCTGTTCTGTTGACTACATTTTTGGTTATTAATGTCTTTTATTAGGTCATTTAAACATTTTCAAACGTTCTCTGTACGGAACTCTTTCTCTGTCGGCGGTCTTCTCTGTTTTGATGGTAAAACGATGATGCAGAAGGATCACAGACATTTTGATACTCGCTGTCCGATTACAGTGAGGCTTATATCTGCATGTAGCTCCCAACAACCCGATCAAATCATGAGGTAATCACACTTAGCTAGTCAGGTTTGAGACATCTTTAGACACAATGACTGTTTTTACCATCTGGCTCTTTACGCAACATCATTGCGATCACTTCAGAAAGATGCCAAGGCAAGGTTAGGAAGTTGCCTATATAAAAACACTGCCTCATCATTTCAGTGAAATGGATTTACTTTCTTATAAAAATAAAAAAAAATTTTGTCCAAACCTGATTTTTCATCTTTTTGGCTGTTTTTCCAAATTCATCAACTGTTAACGTCTGACAGGTTTCCCCAGAGCACCACACAATTACCCTGTAACGTCTGGGCTTAATCGCTAAAGCAGAGTTCTGTTTTCTCTATTAACATATAAATAAGCTGATTTTGACAGTTTGAAGAAGTTAAGAAGAAGTTACAGGAAAAGTAATGCTTGGGGTCAGTACATTTACTCTTAAGTCTGCTCATTTGCCTGGTGCTTTTATTCAAAGTGACTTACACTCGAGGCAGGTCAAAAGTAAGCAGTTAATGGTCTTAGGAATGGACCAAACAGTGGCAGTGATGGGATTCGAACTCACAACCTTCCTACCTTTTGCCCAAATCAAGCCAAAGCCTTAACAATTCAGCTACTGCCTTCACTGCATCTAAGACTCTAAATCAATCTGTATCGGTTCTATATCAATACAGTGTTTGGATCAGCATTTGAAATCTAAGCAGTGGTGTTTTGTGCATTTGAGAAGAGACTCATATCCGTGCTGTTGTGCTTGAACACTTATAGAGAGTGGTGCAATGATCGGATTCAGACCTGTATTGTAATGCTTGGTGCAGTATCTGAGATCAGACTCGTCCTTCAGGATGAACTGAGGAAGCGTGAGTCCTTCAGCCACCTGCACGGGTCCGTTCTCCTGCCACTCAAAGATCAGGTCGTTCATCGTGTAGCCGACTGCAGAGACAAGAGAGAAGGCGGTCGTGCCTTGCGTAAGTATTCGCCCCTCTTGAACTTTTTTTGTAGTGTTACAACCTGGAACTGAACTGGACTTAACTGGGATTAGATGTCGTGAATCTACACAAAATAACCCAGGTTACCCAAGATACTGAGCATTTCCTTTCTTTGTTTTAAATTCTGTTCATTTCCAGTATAAAATGAAGAAAGAAAAATAAATAAATAAATAAAAACATTCCCAGATTTTCAAAGTGGACGCCACTGTATATAAGATTGATCAATTCAATCTCACAGTCATGACTCGGACGATCATGCAGCCACAATATACTGGCAATATATCAGACTATTATTAAAATATTTATCTTCTCATTTGTATATCGTCTTATCTTTTCCCTTGCTTTTATGCCACATCTACATTATGCTGCACTTGTGCTTCTTGACTGAAACACCAGAAGACTTCCTGCATAATAAACCAGCTCAAGGCCCAGAAATGAAGACGAATTGTGTCTCAAAGCACTAAATCGTGCCATCGCAAATATCCCCAAGGCTAACTGCAGTGGAACGGAGATGGGGTGTAAAAATGTTTAAATAAATCATAGCTGATGTAATTAGAAAGAATCTTGACGTTCTTTATTTAGCTCCAGCACCCATTTAGCCTCTCATCTGATGGGGGATTGAGGCGCCTGAGTGGAGACGGAGAATTACTTTGCATAAGTGCTTTACTCTCAACTGCTTCGCCAAAGTGTGCTTTTTTTTTTTTTTTTTTTTTTTTTTTTTTTTTTTTTTTTTTTTTTTTTTTTTTTTTTCCTATCTCACTCCTCAGGAGGGCGAAACATGAATATTTTAGCATCCAGGTGTTTGATATGTAATTTAAACAATAATGAATCACTGTCAATGCCAGAAATAAACGTAACATATATGTCTTTTCAGTATTTTGTTTCATTAGACCAGTTTAAGCCTCACTCCACTGCGCTCCTGTGTCCTTTACGGCTGACTATGTAAGGAATAAACCATTTGGGGGCGTGCTGTTATAGGAAAATAATCAGTGACATATGATGACATATGATGAAGTTACTGTTATCACCCTGAAGTTGATTAATTTCCTATAAGAGGCATGTCCTGAAGTGTTTCATTCCTCTTATACCACAGCAATTTGTCAACAGTTACAATGTTTACTTATTAAAGAATGGTACGTCATACTTTTTATCCATTTATAGTTACCGTTAATGTTGTGGAACATCCGAGAGACAATTTCCTCACCAGCCTTGCTTTTTTTCTCTCTTGAATTTGAGAGAAATGAAGTAAACGTCTCTGTCTTGGGGCATGTTGGAAAAGCGCTGACACTGGAGACTCCTTCCGTGAATGTTAAATAAACGCCTCCTTACAGAAAACCTCACCACATCAACAATTATACATTTTTCTTTGTTAAATGCAGTCTGTCTGGCGTCTTTATTTCTGTAGACGTTTTGTTGTTTCTATGTGTCTCGATTAAGGAAAACAAATCTGCCAGTTTGCGCCTCGGCTGATGTGTGCTATAGTTTGCTTGAGCAGAGCTACATATCAGATGAAACCGAATCTGCTTGTCCCAGTCATCCAGATACAGATTTTTCCACTACATGCTTCTAGCTCCACTTTCACAGTATGCTAACATTTTTTTTTACTTTTATAATAAATTTTATTTATACCTCCATGCAGCCATTTGTTGTTCCAACAACAGCCAGTCAGTTGTATTATGTAATGAAACCAGACTCCGTAGTGTGGACCGTTTTAATTCAGCCAGGATGAGCCGTCATGTCATGTATCAGGCTGCTCTAAAATATGCAGGGATGCAGACAGATCCTCAGTGACAGGGTTCTTCCGTTAAAAGCCCTCGTCACTGAACATAGCGATCGTCCTGGTAGAGATTGAATGAATTATTGCCATGCGGCGCCACAGCCTCCTGTGAGGAAATGAGCACTCAGCGTGACTTACTGCATACTTCAACCACAGAGTTCACTAAACTTTAGGCTCTTATGCAAGAGAGACTGGCAGAACATGTTCCTCAGCAAACCACAAAAAATCTTTTTTAAGAATCATATATATATATATATATATATATATATATATATATATATATATATATATATATATATGTATATAGACTGAATTGCAAAGCTAGTAACGAATGGTGTTTATTATATTTCCACGATTGTTTTTACTTCCTGTTTCGTCTCAAATCCCTATTTGTTTATTATTACTATATTATTATTCATGTGCAGTTGCAAATCACAGGTTTACATTACATTACTCTAATATGTTACGTTTCTATAGTAACCACTAAAGCAGGGACTTGTACAATGGACACGTCACATAAACAGATTGAATAATGTGTCCAATCGCTGATTATGGTGAAGTTTTCTGTGAGAAGATGTCTATTTAGCATTTATGGAAAGAGTTTCCAGTGTGTGTCAGCGGTTTGTGATCGACAGGAGTAAAGCATAAGCGAGAACGAAAACCTGTTTTGCGGATGTTCCACAACATTAAAAGTAGCAACAAATGGATAAAAAGAACATATAATAGTAATTGACGGTACTTTCCTAAAACAGCACAGCCCCAAGTGTTTTATTTCTTACTTACAGTAAGGCATTATAACGACAGCATCAGTTGTACTGAATTAGTCCTTTTCGACAATACAGTACGGCTAAAAGAATGCTAGAACCACAAAGATGAGAGGAGATCCCCTACTGGGAGGTTAAGTACAGGCCGAGAGGTTCAGCCAGGGTCCCACATCGACCCTAAGGACATCAGAGGCATCCTCAAGGCAACCTCACTACAACCAGGGCTACCATGACAAAGGAAAAAAAAGCCATACAGTTTGTGTTAGATGATGAGTGTTAGGGATTATGCAAAACCCTGCAAAAGAGGAAAAGGACGGAAAGCCCAGGTTACTCACAGCTCTCCAGCTGCATGATGCACGTCTGTACATCCATGGGGAAATTCTTCAGATCCATTGGACATGAAAGCGTCAGGGTCAATCTAGAAAAAAGAAAAAAAGGATTAGAATGATTTGTCTCACAGGTTTCATATTTATAGAAGATCTTACAGTAGACTGGAGGAAACAGTATAGCCCACATTGTAAGCAAAAATAAACGAAATCCAAGGATTTCCTGTGAATTCGTCACGCTGGGTATTAAGGCTTCGTGTGATTTAAAGCAAGGCTTCAAATCTTAGTGTTTTTAAAGGGGCCAAGCATTTTTCTTCACCTTCTTCTTCTTCTTCTTCTGCTCCCTGTTATTTCTTCACTAAAACTGATCATGCAGACTAACCTGTAGGTCGTACAGATGTGAAACTTGGTCAGTAGTCTATGTCAGTACTCCCTGCCGCTACTCAGGCTGAGCCCGATCAGCAGGATGGTGGCACTAGAGTGCATCTTGTTACACTTTTGCACGAAATGTAAGTCATACCATGAAAATCCCTTTTTCCCCCCGATTCCCTGGCTTCTGCCAAACAAAGCCTAAACAGTAAGTGTATTTCTAATGATGAATAGCCGTCATCCAATCAGCTTTCAGCCGGCATGTCAGAGAGTTAGCACTGAGCTACCATCACAAAATTTGCAGTGGTAACTATGGCAACGACTGATCACTGCGAGCAGTATTTGTGAAGGTGAAGAGTGCTTGGGCGCTGCAGATTGCTGCTTGCAACTAGATTATTTATTTATTTATATATTTATTTATTTTATTTAATTATTTTGTCAACGCGTAACGAGTAATGTGCAAGAGAAGAAGGACGAAAGGCTGACAGCTGCAGATTGCCCATGTTTTAATTATACTTCATCTCTCTCGCTTTCTCTAGGGAGCAGGCTGAGGAGTGAATGCAAGGTCATCTCATATCTACCATACACTCCTCATCCTCTCTCACAGGTCTATGTGTTACCTCACACCCTGCCCCCAACCAGCTACCCCCCCTGGTCTGACTGACCCTCTGATTCATCCTGACGCGACTTCTGCTTGGAGCTTCTGCACTTGTCACTCACCTTCTTCTACTGTGGATGTTTCCACATGGATACAGTAAAGATTTACACTTCTCAAAAACAGTTTATGCCCAAATCTCACCACTGTTTCAGTGGATAATCTCACCTGGGTCCTGTAGCTTTATACTTAAGAACTGCTGCTGTGATCATTAAGACTGCCCTGTGCTCATCCCAGGACTCTTAATCCTCATCCCAGGACTCTTAATCACAATCTGCTCATACTGAACATCCTGTAAACACACTCAGTACTGTTTGTTTTTACTCAGCTACACCTGTATACTGTAATGATTTATAATCCTACTATTTATTGTCACCCAGAAAAGGACGGGTTCTCTTTAGAGTCAAGATTTTTCCCTCATTGTCTCAAGGAGTTTTTGTTTGCTTAACAAGGAAATAAATCTATATCCAGATCTACAGTACGCTCTGAAGGTCTACTAGGGCAGTAGTAGTCACGAAACCATTCTCAAGTCCAAGACCAGAACTAGCTCGTGGGGAAGTGGTAGCTCAGTGGTTAAGACATTGGACTCCTGATCAGAAGGTTGAGAGTTCAAGTCCCCACACCGCCAAGCTGCCACTGCTGGGCCCTTGAGCAAGGCCCTTAACCCTCAACTGCTCAGTTGTATAAATGAGATAATTGTAAGTCGCTCTGGATAAGGGCGTCTGCCAAATGCCATAAATGTAAATGTAGCTCAGTTCAGGTCAAGACTGAGTCTTAAGAGATTTGAGCCAAAAACCATCAAGTCCTTTTTGTGAACTGAACTTCAGCTAGTTAGCATCATTGTATGCAATCAACAATGATTAGGCTGGAATTAATTCTTGTACTTCTTGTAACATTGTGCTTGCAAAAAGACAACACAAATATTTACAAATTTTTGCAAACTCTTGGTGAAGACCAAAATCATATTTAGCAAGACAGGTCCAAGTACAAAAATATGAATAATTCTGAGACAAGTCCGAGTCAAAACAGAAAACCTTGAGACTGGAATTGAGTCTTACAGCCCTAAAGTCTACATCCACTACTAAGACCTGTTTTCAGTGGCCATGGTGTGTCATTTTTATGGTGAATACAAGATGACCAACTCTCTTCTTTTGCACCACTTAGCGAGATCATAGCAATAATTCATATTTTTCTTGATTATTTTGGGATTATTAAGGAACAAATTGGGAGACACATTCAGGACAGGACTCACCTTATAGAATAAAGGACATTGCCGTTCTTGAATATCCTCAGCAGCTTGTTGTCGGTGGTGACTTCGTGAAAGTGCGCACCTTTTTCATTAGCAAAGAACAGATCCGGCTTCCAGATGGAGTCTAACATGGAGGGGTCAAGGTCAAGAGAGTCATCCGGGTACTCGCTGTAGGCCAGACGCGGATCGTTCCACTGCTGTCGCAGGAAGATGTTCACTCTGTAATCCTGAGAGGAAACGCACGGCTTAATGTCAGACAAAACCAAGAGTTGCAGAATGGATGGATTAAGAGAATGAGTGTTCACTGGCTGCTAAACCACTCCTGAATTTTAGAAATTCCCAGATGAAACTGGAATCATGCAGTTGCTTTGTCTACTCAAATCACTAACTGTCTAGTACATGGAGTAGCATGTAAAATACACCTTTATGTTAATATTTACTACTGTTAAATCTGTGCATTTACGCCACATCGATTACTGATCTCTCCCTTGCAGGTCTTGCAACTCAGTAGTCATTCAATCTCTAGAATTTTACTCCTTATTCCACTGTTTTTTTTTTTTTTTGTTTGTCCTTTATAAAATCCTGATGGTGAGTATTTAATCCAAACAGTACCACATTAAACTCTTAACACAATATTAATCATTGCTGTATTGTAGTAGCTACCACATCGTACCGACTCCATTCACACGCTGACACAACTGTATCACAATGAACATTCTGGAGCCGTACACATGCATCAGTACATTTCTCTTTTCAGAAGAAACATTTCCAAACAATTACAATCTGTTTGGTTCAATGATAAACAAGGTTTTTTTTTGGGGGGGTCAACAGTTTATGCAATACATGTCAGTCACTTCAGGTCAGTGAAGGTCAATGTCATGTTGTTTTTCTTGTCACTAATACTGGGTGATTTAAGGTCAGTTCAGTATGTACAAGTCAAACATCCAGCACAGCAAATAGAAAACTGAATGACAACATGATCAAGTCTGTCCTGGTTTAAAAGACTGTTTCATAAATGAATAAGGAATAAAACACTGTATAAAAAAAAAATCATTGCTTATTTGGCAATGATTACAATTTCTTATTTATTAAAGAATGACACGTCACACTTTTTTTATCCATTTATGGTTATGTTTGATGCTGTGGAACGTCCACAAAACAAGTTAGTTCCTGTTCGCACTTATGTTATAGCAGCTATAAACAGGCATTCCCTCGCCAGCCTCTCTTGAAGCCTTTCTCTCTCTTGGAGGAAAAGTGAAAAACACACACACACACACACACACACACACACACACACACACACACACACACACACAGCATTGTGTTACAGTGAACCACAAAGCATAAACTCATAAAGCATAAAGGTACAGAGGTTTATAATCTGTTTACACGGAGCATTCTCCGCATGAGTCTCCGTGAATGAGCTGTTACTATAGAAACGATAACCTATTAGAAAGAGTGCATTAATATGAACAGGTAATTTGCAGCTGCACTACTGTCAGAGCTGCTATTATAGAAAATTAATCAACACCTTCTCACAAGTCATAATTGAGAATTCAAGAGCACTCAGATGTATAGAGGCAAGACAGCACGAACGTGCTTATAGCCAGGTTATAGGCTGTTATTACTCTGCCAGACGTCATCTACTTTGTTTATTTAATAATTGCGTCTGGAGATGATGAGCATCATGGCTAAACCTGGCTTGTGTTGATTTTGCTGTGTGATTTGTTTTCTTTCACTGATGTACTGTATCTCATCTGACTGGGAGACAGAGAGAAATATTTTAGCTCATCAACAACTAATATCACATCCCTAAAACCTGAATTACACTTGCTCTTAACTAGACATTCACAAAATGGCCGCCGCACGTATCCTGTGGTTGGTTGGAACATCACTTGTGCACGTCCTCAGAAATGAACACTATGTGCCTGTGTAGTGCAATACTGACGGAAATGCCGGGGACGGTATAGCACCATGTGACACTGTGTATGCAAGCTAGCATTATGCCTCAAATTGTACACTCGTTCTATAGCAGGCTACGATATTGAACGAGTGTACAATTTGAGACATAATGCTAGCTTGCATATAGCTCTGTTTTGTGTACCAGTCTTCTGGATCTTCAAGATTAGCAAAAGCTTTTGAATGTAACGCCAGAGGTTTCGATTTGAGACTCCTCTCATGACAACCATCACAACGACGGTGGAATGCTTTAAGAGAAACAGAGCTTGTGCGTGCGAACAATGATGCTTGCATGCAAAGTCACACACCGACTATAAACCAAACCTCACCCTCAGTGTTTTACTGTGAAAAGTCTAAATCTGCTTCCTGCACTGTTTGACACACATGGACACATGTCTCCTCAGATAAAAATCAATTTATCAAATGATAGTTAATTTCTACTGATTGTCACCCTGTCGCTCTAATGGTCTGCAAACGCTAATGCTAATCCAAGCATGATGACTTGTGTTATTTAGATAATTATCTTGCACACACCCAGGTAAGGACATCTAGTCTCATCATCAGACTTCTTAACACTTGGATGTCTGTGCCTTATTTTGCTGAATGTAATAGGACAAAGAGTAACTTTTGTAACTGTACAGTATGTTGTATTATATTTGGCTTTTTTTTTTGCAATGCTCGGCTAATTTGTATTTGATTCTTTAGTTCCAGTTTTCTGCTAGAGTTCCCGAACATTTTTAATTTGACCATCATTATGCCAGTTCGCAATCCTGCATTCAAAAACCCCAAACTTGATGAAATGCTACTCACTTCTCTGATGTCATTCAGGAAACGTCTCGGCCGTATTGTTACAATCGTTAGCAAGATCAGTATTCGCATCATTCCATCAAAGAGCACAGCACCATCAGCCCACTCAGCCAATTAAATCAAACTGGCCCTTAGCGAATCTATTCAGCTGAACTTTTAACCTTTAATCAGAAACTTTACCCAGAGTAACCATGACCCGGTCCTCATTAACACTCTGAGATCTGAGCCGGGCTTCTCAGATTTAATATCATCTATTGAATTTTCAGCACTGTAGAGGACTGGCAGAGGCGCTGGGAGATTTCCAGAACATTCCACGAGGCTGATGAGCAGTCAGTGCTAATCTGATTTAAACATCGATCTACACACTCTCCAGATGTTTTCGGAGCAATTAAATAGCATGTCGAAATGTCAGGCTTGACAAGAGCTAATAAATCTTTCACAATTTAAAGTGCTTTCATAATCTCGGGAAATAAATCCAATGAGACAGCAGATGAGATCACCACAAGCAACAGGGCAGACACCAGTTTAGCATCATTTCTTCAGTGCTAGCCTTTCTCATGATTACTAGTGTGGGACAGTCAATAAAAGATCAATAAAGTCAGTCTATACGTATATGCATTCATGTTGAAACACATCGTTCAACAGGGTTCATGTCACAAATAGAAATGCTCTCTTTAGACCACAGATAGATCTTAAAGATGAAATATAAACGATGCCCAGTGCAACGACCTTAAACCTCTGAACTTCTGAACCTTTTTATATATAACATTTTAGCTATTTTTATATAACAGCACAAATCTGACAGTAGCTCCAGCTGTAATACGAAGGATATGTTTATATTAATGGTGTGTTAATATTAATTAAAGAAAAATGGTGTGATGTAGTTTATATAACATTTATAGAGGCTCTTGTGTCAGTGCTTAGTAACAGCTACAGTGCATTGCAGACTTTAACAGCCCAGGAAAGGAAAGGACAGAGGAGTTTAGGTTTTAAAGTTTCCCGGTAAAATGACAAGCTGCATTTTTTGAGAGATGGATTAAAAAGAGAGGCTGGTGAAGGAAATGTTTATCATTGCTGTAACGTAAGTGAGAAGAGGAACTAACCTGTCTCACAGATGTTACACAACATTACATCTAATTCTAAGCCATTAAAAAGCATGATGTGCTGCTGATTAATACTTTAAACATCGTAATCGCTGGCAAATCACTGTGATATAAGCGGAATGACACACTTCGGACCGTGCTTCTGAGAGGTAACCACCTCAGCATCTATTTTTTTTCACATAACAGCATAATTCCTAGGATAAAGCTGTTAAGATTAAGCTGTAAGCTTGAACACAGGAAAGTCTTAAGGAATTTACGCTTTCTTGGTAATATGACAGAAGGTTGAGCGTTCAAATCCTGGCATGGCCAATCTGTTCCTGTTGACTAGAGACATAACCTTCTTCTGTTCAGCTCAGTTGCAGGTTGCTTTGGGTAAAAGCATCTGCGATTAAATAGCTCGAAAAGAAACATTTCTTGATTTCATTTGAGTTATAAAAGGATGATTTTTAGGTAGTTATTCACCTGAAGATAGCCTTTTACCACAATCATGCAGCTGGGAAAGAAAATGGCATTAGACCTTAACTAACTAACTAACTAACTAACTAACTAACTAACTAACTAACTAACTAAGGGCAGTATATAGGTGCAGCAGGTAGCATTTCAGGTCGATCCTGAGCTCGGGTTACTGTGTGTTTGTGGAGTTTCACATTTTCTCCCTGTCAGTTTCCTCCCGCCTCCCAAAATATCCAGTAGGGTGGACTGACTAGTCTAATAGCCACTAGGGATGACTGAGTGAGTGAGTGAGTGTGTGTGTGTGTGTGTGTGTGTGAGAATGTGTGATGGATGGTGATGTACTGGCATCTCATCCAAGGCTCCTGGGATGGACTCCCGGATCCACCATGACCCTAACCAACATTGCGCACTTACTGAAGATGGATGAATATATAAATAGGTAAATAAATAAATAAAATGTTATTTTGAAACCGAATAAACTGAGGCAGGTGAATTTGGGGCTGGCGATGTCTTTGCTTCACTATCCTTTTCTTGCATAATGTGTTAAAAGATTCGTCACCAAAGCCTCCAAATGGACTGCTAAAGAACGTGTTTAAAAGTGAAATTGTGTAGTCCGTACACGTGGGAGCACGATGGTCAGTCCTGGCCTGTGGGGAACTCGACACAGGTCAGCGATGTGGTGATGCGGTGATGCGATGATGCACCGCTCCACTTTACTGTGATTACATCACCAAGAGCGAGTCGGAAAGGAAGCTGACCACAGCTGATCACAGATGGACATGGCCTGGGTCTTCAAAAAGAAAAGCTCTTCCGTAGCCTAAATGTGGCACATGGGGCAGTCAGGGAGCTTAGAGCCCTCTGTTCTCTTTACTTCTGCACAGTACACAGGCGGCCTGACGAAAACTGCTAGCGACAGCGCTATATGTTGCGACTCATGTAGCCTGCGGAGTAGATTTTAAATTATTCAATTTTTAGAAAATTCAGTTTACAGTGTATGACATGTCAGGAACGGAGCAAAGGTACTTCAGTGTATTTTGCACTATATGTAACATTATAATAAAGGTTAGTTTGCATGCTCATATTTATTTATTTATTTATTTATTTATTTTTATTCAGTGGTATTTAATGCCATTTTTCTTTTATCAGAAGGAAACATAACTGCAAAAAAAAAGTGAAAAAAAAATGGGATTATTACAATAAATAAATAAATAAATAAATAAACCCTGTTTATCTTATATTCTACTCACATATTCTCCACAATTACTGGCACCCTTCATAAAAGCGTGCATAAAGAAATATATAAAATGATTAATATGCATAAAGGAGACAAAGAACAAAGTAGAAGACTACATCATTTGTATCTTAAAACATCTTTTTAGCGTTTCTGTATAGTACATTCCAAATTATCGGTACCCCTACTCTATTAATACCAGACGACGTGTACCCTACAGGGAACAACAGCACTGAGTTTCTTTTTTTTAAACTGTCAACCATCTGTCTCTGGTTTCATAAGCTCTTTGTTACTCAGTGGCAAAACCTTACAGTTCAGAAGCGACTGAGAGCAAGTAATGTAAAACACTATGATATATTTGCATTTATTTGCAATATTCTTTTGGGTGTTCATCATTTTGATAGGAAATAGCATTATCCCCCCCCCCCCCCCCCCCAAATCTTTGTTGTTTTTGGATCCTTTTTAAAGGGTGCCAATAATTATGAAGGTGAGTGTATATTACTACTGTTAAACTTCTCCTTTGAGGATGATCTGTTTATCCTGAATACACAATCTATATACACACCTGTTAATGCTGAGGTGTTCTTTTGGAGCAGAGAGCGCAGTCTTGTCAGATTTCATTACTTTAGAGCCAGTTTCCTTACACAGAATACAACTTACTTAGGATTGTGTGTGTGTGTGTGTGTGTGTGTGTGTGTGTGTGTGTGTGTGCGTGCGCGTGTGCGTGCGCGTGTGCGTGTGTGTGTGAAAGAGAGAAAGTGAGAGATAGAGAGTGCCAAAGACATGCTACTCTTGAGTTAGAAATATAAGACATTAACTTCTTTTAAGAAGACAGAAACATTAATGTTCATTTTTTAAAAATTATTGTTTAGAGATGGCTTAGAAAAAAAAACCCCAAAAAAAAAACCCCCACTAAGACTCATACAGATGTCATCTGAGCACATCTGCTTTTTTTACCCCCTCATTCCTCCTCCGTAAGGGAATGCATGCTTGGCTGTACACACATTTACTTTACATTCATTCATCCAGCAGACGCTTTAATCCAAAGCAATTTCCATCTGAGTATATAATCCAAGGATAATGCTTAGAAGGCGAGGGTTGGGAGTTACATCGAGTGGCCTAGAACTCACGGTCTTTCAAATAAACCATTTAAAACAGTAATAAACACCGACAACACTCAGAACACAGCATTTTCCCAAATGACTGAAACTTTACCTTGAATGTAATCTTTCAAATACTGTGAAACATCATGTTATATTATTTTGCATTAATGTGTAAATTCATTGAACATCTCAGGCTTAGAATATCCTTTGTCATGTGTCCTCCATTATAAATTATAATTATGATGATTCATGTTCTCGTTCATTTTGTGACCTGAACACATTCAGTCCAATGAAATATTTGGAATATTCCACAGGAAGTTGCATCATCTAAATTTCCTGAAGATCATGTGAAGAAGAAAAGTAAATTATATATATATACACTGCCCTCCAAAAGTTTGGAAACGCCTGAACAAAATAGGGTTTTTGGGCAATATCAGCATAAATCCTCTTTAGTTAGTGACCATTTTGCATTGATAATAAGGGACAACACAAACTAAGAAAACATATTTTATTAAATAAAAAGTTTATGAACATAAACATGAACATAACATAGAAAAATACTCAA
>CM040977.1:2961457-2981487 GCA_022985145.1 Pangasius djambal | reverse complement strand
GCACAAAGAATGAGTCAACATTCAGGAGAGATATGTTTTTTTTTTTTTTTTTTTTTTTGCGGTCAGGACTCTTGTGTGTAATCAGTCGTACAATCACATCTGCAAGGGTCATGTTTCACAACCTGAAGGACTCATTTTCACCTTCGCACGCAGTTTGTATGATGCTAAACTGGTAGCTATAATCATCCTTTCCTATGCCATTCATTTGAATAAACAGAAGACAAAATTCTATAAATGCAGGCAAAGTTTTCAGAATGTTAATATCCAGCTTTGTTGATTTTAAAAATCACAGCATTTGAGCACTTGCTTTTTAAAGGGACCAGTTTGGACAACGATTGAAAAGTCTAGTGTCTGAAATTTTGTACAGGAGCTAAGATTAATGTGGAAGACGCTTGTGGCTATCAGTGCAGCCTTGGAAAGCAACAGACTGGCTGAGCGATTACATTCGGTGGCTGGGGCAAACTATTGTGACACAGCCAGTTACACCTATGTCCTGTTTCAATATTCTTTCGAATGGTGGATTTCCTCTCACAGCTCAGAAATGAGTAACATCTACGTCAAACAAGTGGCCACTTGCAGAACAAGAGGGGGCGGGGACAACAAAAAGTGCAATTTCAGCTAGGAACACACTCGTCCTCGAGAAGTGAGCGAACTTTGAACAGCGAATAGATTTGTATCAGTCTTAAAAATGAAAAAAAATAAATAAATTTGCATCACAAACATAAGCTTCATAAGCTTTTGCCTAGCAGAGTAATCATAAAACTTTGCTAAACAAGACAAACCAAATGTAATGTTTTAAAATATCAATTATTTCAAGGTTTACGCCTAATTAGCGTTGTCCGCCATTTTCGTTTGAGAACCGGAAAAGAGGCTGCGTCAGATCTCTGTGATTTCTGAAAAAGTCTACATCTGTACTGACTCATTCCCTGATTCCTGCAAGGGCTCATTTAACTAATTTCCGTCCACCTTGTATAGTAACGGAACGGTCCTTTAGATGGCATCGGTGATTCGCTTTAAGAGGAGATAGCGAGGGTCAAGTCAACACGGGCGTGTTATCACCCGGGCGCCGCAGCGAGTGGCAGCATGGCACAGCAGCTCAGTTAAATATCCCCTACAGCGATCAATAAAGGACACTGTAGTTTACATCTTCTAGTTGATTTACGTGTAGATTTTATTCCAAGCATTGTGTGAAAAACAGGGTGTTGAGCAGGCGAAAGTGTGCTGATTCACTCACCGCCAGCGATCTGGAGAAGCCGATCACGCCGTGTTTGGTGGCCGTGTACACCGGCTGGTAAGGGGAATGAAGGAATGCTGTACAAAAACAACGGAAATGTGGTCATTTATTCCTTCCAGCCATAAACATAAGCAAACAACTGTAAACACAGTACAGAATAAACTACAACCACGCCTGGAATTACTGTGCAGCAGGAGAATACTTCGCTGCACATAAAATAAGTGTGTTTTATGCGTAAGGAATGAAACACTCAGAGTCATGCTCTTACAGGAAAATAATCCACGATATCAGCAGCACTGTGACGAAGCGGCGGTACTTTGACCACCATGCAGCGGATTTCCAATAAGTAACTTGCGAAAGATTATGATTTTTATTTCTTAAAATACAAGACGTCATACTTTTTGTCCATTTATAGTTACATTTAATGTTGTGGGACATTCAGGAAACATGTTCGTTGCCGTTGTTATTCTCTCACCAGTCTCTCTTTTTCTCTTTCTTGAAGTTAATAATAATGAAAAAAAAAAAAAAACCCTAGCTTGTCATGTTACCGCAAAGCATAAATCCTCTAACCTAAATATATCTGAAAACGTATCAGATATACGTTTGGACTCCTTCCATAAATGTTAAATAAATACCTCCTTAATTTCATCATATCAGCAGCTAAATGTTTTTATTTGATACTTAACGACATGCTTGGATTATGCGAAGCGCCTGGCGTACGAGCTCCTTTGCAAGTTGTTACTATAGAAACCACACCACCATCTGACCAATCAGAATCGAGAATTCAGCAGCGCTGTGGCTTCTTTTACACCATGCAGGTCAAATCCTTTCACTTTATACGTATCACTTGGCCCCTACGTGATGTGACGTGACGAATGTTCCTGCACTAATTCCTGTGCCCTCTGTAGATTCAGGGAATAAAAGGTCTCACGAGAGCACAGTAACTCTGCACTCTTTCACACAACACATCAGGTGTTGTGACGTACCCCGGGATCTTCAGCAGTCTACAGCGAAGCTTTTCAACGTCTAGGATCGACGCAGAAGAAGGGACACCTTGACCAGCACGGTGAGTGATTCCCAGCGTCTTCGTCATGGAAAAAAACCGGAGCTTCCAAGCCCGAGGAATATTTTCATCCTTCGCTTTTAAATCGGAGCAGTAAAAATCCTGCCAGCTGCCGAGTGCGCTTAAACAAAAGCCGTGCTCCAGAAACATAAATTGGCTAAGGATCATTTCCTGAGCTAAATAAATCTTCAGGCTCAGTACCACTTTTTATAGACCCACACAAACCCGAGCAGCAGCTCTTTCTTCTTATTTTTTTTTCTACACTCATAAATTTCAGCTGTCTGCTGGCTCTGTTTCTTTTTGTCTCCCTTATCATGACGCAGTTGCGTTCTTAATCCATCAACCCCAACCTCGAGGCTCTGACATGATAAACAACTTTACGACCGGCACTAACCCTTCAATTACCGACCAGGACATGCAAAGACAGCATTTATAATTAAACAGCTTCCTGTGTGTTCTGGATGAGTGAATGCAAACACGGTGTTGACAAGACTAATCCATGTGGACACAATGGGAGCCTCTGTTTCACGTGTTTCCCCTGCGAGTTCGTACCACTACAAGCTCTCCATTAGGCTGTGATAAAGAATGAGGTAATGCCACAGAGACGTGCCGCACGGCTGTTGCGTAAGTGCAGAAAGAAGCAATCGTCACACTGCAAGGACCTTTCGACACTCCACGTCAGCGTTGAACAACTGAAACTCAACTCAGGGCAAAATAAACCATGGTTATTTTTTATTTTTTTTACTAGAAGGTAAACCTTCTACGTCCAAAGTTCTAAGTCCGCGTCCAAAGTTTGCTTTTTAGTTTTGCGCTGGAGCTACGAGATTAATTACTAATTAATTAGCTAACAACTAATCCCCTCTTTACCCAGCCACTGACTTTTGTTGGATTGCCTCCTCTAGGTGGAGTCACGGCTGTGGCATATTCTTTCAACTTATTAAAATAATGAATTTAATGTTGCTCTGTGGGATTTTTTATTTTATTTTATTTTTTTATATATATATAAACAAACCCTGATTGATATTTTTCCAAGACTTGGGCCCAGACATGTTATGATCTTCATGAAGTTGCTTGTTTAGGTTTTCCAGGAACAGTATTCAGTATTCATACTGACATCACATGACACTTTGTTTGACACACAATTATGGTGACTAATTCATCGGGTGAATACTTGTACAATCACTTTTTTTTTTTTTTTTTACATGTTTTTATTTGCAAATAATTCATCCATTTTTCCAAGTCAGCAATATGGAATATTTTGTGTAGATTGCATACAAAATGTGACGAGGTTCAAGGGGGTGAATACTTATGCACACTGTGTGTACACGGTACAAAAAAAAAAATATACACAAAGCAAAAGTGAAGGCCATTACCGTCTGAATCGCTAACGACTATGACTCCGCCTTCAAACTTCAAGCCACGCCTCCTACATGACTCTGATGCAAAAGAAGTGTTTTGGCATCAAGATGGAGCCAATTTTGTCCACCAGCGACGTCATACAGCGTCAGAAACTAAACAAAGTAACGTGTGTGATGTTCTACGAATGAGGTTTAGATGATGCGAAAACAGTTACTACTACTACTTGTTAGCAACATTAGCCTTGTAGCATTCGTTTTTGCTAATTAGCTATATTTTAAGCCCTTTTTTTTTTTTTTTTGTTAAACTATTTCTTTAATAATTCATTCATTCACTCATCACGAGTAAGAGTTTTATGCTGCTCAGGGTTGCTGTGGATCTCGGGAACACCGAGCAGGAGGCGGGAATACACCTTGGATGGGACGCCAGTCCAACGCAAGACACCAAACACACACACACACACACACACACACTATCACACCTATATAATTATTTGCATTTTGCATTAGATAATCATCTTTCTTTTGAACAAGGGATAAAGCAAAAATTAAAATTGCGTTTTTATTTCAGGAATATATTTGCTTTACCTGACATGCTAGGGAAAAGAAATGCGTTAAAGCCATCTTTCTAAACGTAATTTCGATGATGGTGATTCGTTTTGACGTCCGTTTTAAAGTTATAGCACCCCATCATCATGGAATGAGCTAAAACTAGTGCCATTAATCTCACGATCAGATTTTAAGCTATTTATACAGGAATAGTTTCAGTATGAATGCAACTGTTTTGAAGTGTTTCGCAGTGCTGTTATGAGGGTTATTTGTTATGCTGTGTGTATTTTGGTTCTAGTGTGACTACCCTGGTTAAATAAAGGTTAAGTGAATCAAATAAAAATAAAACCCTTAGGGACAGTCCACCTGCTTGCATGTTTCTCCGAGAACCCGGAGAAAACCCCCCACACGGACGCCGGGAGAACATGTGACACGTGAGGATCGACTCCAAGACCCTGGAGCTTGTGTTAATATTGTAACCTATTTTAGTTATTTTAAATAAAATTTCTAGATATAACATATTAGAAGATGGTCAGCAAAGACTTCACACTTATTAACATAGGACATATTCATTTATTTCGGACTGTACAGTAGTCTGACTTTACTGAATCCTTCACTAGACTTGCAGTCATAATACAGAGCAGTGTGTGTGCGCGTGTGTACGTGTAAGTGTAAGACTGGAGTGTTTGTGAAAACTGAAACTGATCCACCCTTTTCGCCTATCGCTGACTTTCATCGCAGCACACACTCTGGCCCATGAGCAGTATCACTGTCAGCCATCTGAAGGCCATTTGCTCGTGTTTGAACGTGCCTGAAGCGTGTTTAGAGGGAATGTCGTGTTTTGTTTAACTGACTCTCGTTCCTCTGCCCAGGGGAGAAACATGTAAAAAGACCAGAGGCTAATCTTAACATTAATGGAATGCATGGTTTTAGTGCTTAGCTATGTTTACAAGCTGTGCGTGTGTGTGTGTGTGTGTGTCTGAAGTAAACACGCAAACGGGAACTTTGGCGTCCCACAATCACATACTTCTGCTTTTGTTTGGAAACGTGACACACACTTTAGCACCGAGCAAACTGCTCACATAGGCGCCTATTTTCTGCTCGGCACACATTTTATTCTTGTTACAGATGTTACTTAATCACACATATCTGTTCCAGCTGAACACATACTCATCTATCGCCAGAACAAATTCCTCACGCATTATTTTCCTTGTACATCATCCAATATGCACAGCTATATAACTGAAGTGTGTAAGCTCGGTTAAGGAAGAGTGCTTCTTCCAGCTCAGAGCTGCTGCCAAACTAAAACGTGCCTAATGAAAGCCGTCTGATTTGCTTTTCTTTCTTTCCCTGCTGACTCTTATAACTCCCTTTACATGGAAATCTGTCAGTCGTCCTGGTAACATCCATCGCTGTTACAGAAAGCAGCTGTAAGGGCTTACGTGTGCCAAAAGACGGCAAATCAACATCTCTTGTACTGGCTTCCTTCCAGAGGCTACCAGTGAAATATAGAATTGAGTTTAAAGTTCGCCTGAAGTCAAAAACAATCTGGCTAAAGGGTTAATTCATTATTCAGATTATAGTGACCATGTCGAAATTTTCCATTTGGGTCGAGGTCAGTGCTCAAGTCACATTTTTTTCTGTTTTAAAAAAGAAAGTTTCTTATGTCCTCTGTAGAATACTCTTTAGGGCTCAGTTAGTGATGTCACAAAATGCCTTTAGACCAATCACATCCAGTATGCAAATCATTACAATGTGATCACTGGTAGTATTGCAAGCCAGATGTCTAGCCTTCACTAGAACATTTGGTATCTTTCGTCAATAAGTGTGGCCAAGAACAAACTACGGGGTGTCTCAAAAGTCTCAATACGTAGGAGAAATGAACACTTTTTAGCAAAATGTCTTCCAAAATTTTTCATACACAGTTTATTATATATATATATATATATATATATATATATATATATATTTTTTTTTTTTTTTTTCAGATAGCCTTTAGGAATGCAAAAGAGAAAAAGAAGAACATATTGAAATCATTCTCATGGCTGGATCAGGAAGCTGTCACAAGGTTGTGATGGACTTTAACAGGAAACATGGCGAGCACATCACACACACAGACACACTGTCGCCAGGCTGGGAGCCAAAGTTGGGAGAGACGACTCCGTGTGTGTTTACAAAGAAAACTTCTCATGTAGAGGATGTTTTGTGAATAAAGTTACATGTTGCTTAAAAGTGTTAATTTCTGCCGCGTATGGAGACATTTGAGACACCCTGTACTTTACCCGGTGCATGGAAGTGTGGAAAGCGAGTCAGATCGCAACCTTCAAGATTCTGAAGCTTGTGGCCAGAAAAGTACACTAAACACATCAGGCACAGTGTGTCAGACGCTGTAACCGGTAGGTTTTGGCTACCGAACCTGGCTGCTGAACTAGCTAGCTAGCTAACTTAGGTAGACAAATCTGTTATGGTAACTGTATGTCATATCAAATGGGGGACGTCAAAGACACACACTTATTTCTAGCACTGGTTACGTTTGCTTTGAGCAGACTTTACGTAAATGGACTTTGAGCGGGACTGATCTCTCAAAAAGAAGTGGAGGAGCTGGTTATTTCTTATTGTTGCGTGGCGTAAATTTCATCCATTACATATGCTATGGGCTTTAAGGTAAAATTGTTTTTTTCTCTCTTCCTGGTAGGATTTTTTGTTAGAAATGTTGTCAGCTGAGTCAATAGTTTGTTCAATTAGATTGCAACTTTCATGATTCTGAAGCTTGTGGCCAGAAAAGTGCACAGAAAGCTTTGTGGCCTGTGGAAGGACTATCTGTGGGCTGAGACTACTGTGCGTAACCTTTAGCTACAGAATCTCTGAGCTGAACTAGCTAGCTAGCTAAGGTAGGTGAACAAAATTGCTGTTATGGTAGCATTACATTTTGACAGAGTTGGTTGCTTTTAAATAAATCACTGAAAAAATGACGACGTTAACGTTCTATTCATTGCTGAATTTAAAATACTAAACATCATGCACATTGTTGCTTGGTTAGTTTTTTTTTTGCCCCAGAGTGTAGCTGCATTGGTCTATCCTACTTAAATTCACAATTTTCATAGTAATTTGAAATTTGTGGTTTGAAACCTGACAATGCTTTAAATATCTGTTTAGTCATAACATGAATATTAAATGAGGTTATAGCACAGCACAGAATTGAAGAGAAGCTGTTGATTAATTTTCTGTAACAGCAGCTCTGACAATAGTGCAGCTGCAAATCACATGTTTATATAGCGCTCGTTCTAATACGTTATCGTTTCTATAGCAACAACTCGTTCACTGGGACGGGTACAGCGGACGCTCCACGTAAAAACAGATTAAAAAACATGTATGTTCTTTGATATGGTGACGTTTCCTTTAAGGAGACGTTAATGTCAGAGGTAAAGCAGTAATTTTAAGTTTTCCGACATCTTTACATTTTTACACAGGAGTTTACGCGTCGTGGTTTCTATGTAACATGACGTGTTTTTTTTTAATTAATTTATTTTTTTATAACTTCAAGCAAAAAAAAAAAAAGTTGCTGTTGAAGGAATGACTGTTTATAGCTACTATAACGTAACTGAGAACAGGAAATAAAGTTCCACAACACTGAACATAACTATAAATGGATAAAAAGTGCTAAATGATGCTCTTTAATAAATAAAAAAAAAATCGTAATAGCAATAGAGGAATAAAATACTCCAGGATGTGCGGTTATAGGAAAATAATCCACGTCAGAGTGTTAACTGTAACTCTGCTTCATTACACCGTGCCGTGGTTGATTATTTTCCTGTAACAGCATGACACCACGTCTTTTATGACTCACTAAACGTCATTTAGTTTATTAATGATGATGAAAGTCACGTTGGTGTGATGTAAAGCTGGCAGTAATGAACATCATCAATAGCAAGGTAACAATTTTCCTGTACATTGCTAATTCGATGCTGTGAATTACTTGACGTGAATAAATCTTGACCAGACCTGTATACGTAAACGATTCCGATTCAGAGGCAGGTTGTGATTGTGTAATTAACGCCAACAATTTGGTTAATTGCACAAACTCAGTCTAGCACTAGATAAAGAAAACACAAGGGAATGGAATAATTATGATGGAGAACAACGTGCTCTGACATGGTATCATCTCCCGTTAATTTTCACCTTTCTAGAATTAATTAACGGAGGTGGAAAGGAAGACGAGTGAACTGCACTTCACCTTCAGCGACAGCTTCTCCAACACTTTTGTTTATCTACAGTGTGTGAGACCTGCAGCTGTCAGCACTCAAAGAAACTAAAAATGCTGAGGAAACAGCCAGGGGCTTCGACCACACACACACACACACACACACACACACACACACAGTCTGCTATAAGCTAAAGTTCAAGCTATGCCTGCATTCCAGGATCCTAAGACCTACATGGAGCTTTTCCAGCAAAAACTCAGCGAGCCAGAGGATTAGGAGCAGTTCAGGTTTTAACACTTCTACTCCTACTACTTCTACTCCTACTACTTCTACTCCTACTACTTCTACTCCTACTACTACTCCTACTCCTACTTCTACTCCTACTTCTACTCCTACTACACACACACATTTATTAAGGAGAGGGATTTGTCTACCAAGAATGTGTAATATCCATCTACAACACGCTATTACAAACAAATGTCTCTTGATTTGCGTCTTATAAATTGTTCTTTAAATAAAAATGTTCACATATTTTTTTCAACTAGAGACATATTTGAGATTCTTTTTTTTCTTTATACAAATACCTTAGACTTAATTTGTGGATTAAAGGAAACCTCCACCCTGAAACACGTTTCTACAGAAATATTTGTGATGTGTTTAGTGATTCTGGGGTTTATGTGTTGGCTGGTGCAGTATTTTCGATATTCCTGTGAGAAATTAGTGTTTATGCGCCGTGCTGATGTCACAGTATCACATGCTGATGCTCCTGCTAGCTCAGTTACAATGGCGATCAATAGGAGAAAAAAACTTCAACAATCTCAAACGGTCAAATTTCACTGTTCGCTCCTAAAAACAAAAGAATGTCTTTTCTCACACGCGGTTTTGCAGCGACGTTCAATATCACATTACTGTGAAATCCGGCGTAGAAGCAGGGGAGACGTTGGTGCAGACGCAGGACTCAAAGTCCCAGAATGCAATGCAGCTATGCAACGCCGAGTTACAGCAGAGACTCGGCTCGGCTACTTAATGATCTACGAGATAACAGGCGTGATTAGTGTAAAGGTTGAAGCTTTGAAAGCTGATCTGTTTGAGCAGAGTGTATAGATGAGGAAGTGACAGAGCTGAACAGACTAAAGGACTAAAGCGCCGCTGCAGCGCTCTCTCTAGGTAGAGATGAAGCGAGGGCGAAATCTCACTGCAGCACTATCAACAGGTAGTCAAACGGCATTGTGGGTAATGTAGGAAACTGCTACTAGTGAAAATAGACTAACATATAGGTGAAAGAAGTTAAAACTCAGAATTTCATAACAAAATAAAGTGCGGATGTTATTGAAGATCACATGTTAATTATAAAGGTTAATATGCAAGGGGTGGACAAATCATAAATTCATTAGCCACCAGGCTAAGGAAAGCTCTAATGTGCTTGCTCAGACTAATTAACTAGGCTAAAAAAATGACAATTAGCATAATTTAACTCAAAAGCATGATGAGCTAATGATGTGCATGAATACACACCGTGGAAAATAAGCAAGTACTTTTTTTTGTGCCCTCGATAAAAAGGCAAAGTCTTTCGCTAACATTTTAGTTATGACCCGTGGTGTTCTCTCATCGTACGACGTTAGTGGAGTCAAGTGGTTTCGTCGTGTTTTAATGCGAGCTCACTATGCGTCGTGCTAGCATTAGAGTCATATCACAAGTATTTGCTCTGCACTGTGCTGTATTTTCCTCAGTTTAGCCACAGTTTCCCTTCGTGTTCCTGATTCTGGAAAGATTACCTAGCGTCCGGTCAAGCTAATGAATAAGGCTAGTAAAAAGCGTTCCTGCTAACAGCCAGACTGCGTCCGGCATCAGTGCTTAGCATCCACACCTTTCGCACACTTGCTAAAATCAGCACGTCTACATTGAACAGCTAGCACAGCCATCAACTCAGCACACATTCTACATGATACAGGTTGTACATCTGTAATAGCCATTAGCGAACATCCTGCTACATATGTGCTAGATCAGCTTCTCTCCGTCCCAACAGCGCCGATCTGTCACAGCAGAGTCTCTCCCAGTTCAGAGGGATGTTCAGATCACGTTTCAGTCACCTCAGGAGACAGATTATTGGCACGAGCCCTGCTGATACAGAAAGATGCTTGATTTTTTTTTGGACTTGGCTGAGTCAGTATGTGGAAAGGAAAATAAAGGCAGGCGAGATAGGGACAGTATCAGTGCTGCACATCTAGTATGGAGGTGGATTTTTAAAAAAAACAAAACAAAAATAAGTATTGAGTAGGGTTTCAGCTAAAGGGAAATAATTTAATTGCTTCTTTTTAATTTCTCAGAACAAAAGCGTCTGCTAAAAGTCCTTTTCTCAGCATTAGGAGTGAATTTCGGGAGAGAACATTACTGTGTACCGTATCGTAACACTCCGACAACACTTCTGCAACATTGTGGAAATATTGACACAAACGTTCCTGTAATATTTCTAAGGCTCTATGTGGGTTAAGAATGAATAAAAGATAACACTAAGGTCATGATCTAGCTTGATTTCATTCGAGACTGGACAGACTGTTCTTTTCAAAGAAAAGTATATTTTAGTAAGAACTAAAATTATTTTAAGTTCTAATACTGTTACCAAAACCTTGCAGGGACGTTATATTGAAATGAACACTGTGCTCTACTACTCTGACCTTCTCCGAACATCTTCACTGGCTTCTTGAACTGCTATCTGGAGATCAAGGGTAAAAATAAAATATAATCTTCGCACGATCTCTCAGACAAATATGGTACTAAACTCTGCCTTCCGTTGTGAGAGTACTGTACATCTTAGTATCTTCAGTACTTGAGAAAATCTGAACCGTGGTTTCCTAGTGAGCTGGGTTTAAAAGGATTCGATGTCACCTCGTCTTCACGAAACCTTGGCTGTTACTCCATCTGTGATTCTGCATTACAGCTCTTTATGTACGCTACACATAAGGAAAAAATAAAACAAAAAAGCAATGTGTGTTGTCTCCAGGTCAGCTTTTGCACTAGATAACAAAGTATCTGTACACAGTGTACCAGGTCTGTCCTTAATAAGCCTGAAAGGGTGTTTTATTTGCGTAGGCGTCACCGTGATGAGCAAACACGCTCAATGTGCATGAGTCATGCTAAAGGCCAAAGTGGCTGCGCAGCCAATACGCAATAAGCAAAGTGCAAAGTCAACATCTTTGTTTTCCGTTAGTGGGAAATATTTGCCCCGATCGTCTGTCACTGCGTTCAGAGCTGATGCTTGACAAGCCTGAGGGAATATTTCCTGTGTTTGTCTGCTGAGTTTAAGTACAGATGATACTTTTACACTAGCGGGGAAGTGTGTGGTACAAAGTCTAGTGCAATGAGTACGGGGAAAAACCTTCACATACAGGGAAGTCATTCTGAATAAAATGATGATATACTTTTCCTCTTAAAGCTGACAATTTCAGCGTACTTTGGCATTTCATTACTAGCACTTAGGGCTACAAATCAAATGGTTAACTATTTATATCCTTTCAGAGGAATTGAAGCCAAAAATCCACCCTGAATGAGGTGCACATTAATCTTTATAATCAACACATGATCTTCAGTGACACCCAAGAATTATTTTCTAAAGAAACTTTAGATTCTATTGTTACTTTCATGAACAGTTTCCCACATTACCCACAATGCCGTGCTGAAAGTGGTGCAGTGAGATTTAGCCCTGGCTTCATCTCTACCTAAAGAGAGCGATGCAGCGGCACTTTAGACCTTTTTTTTTTTTAAATTCTGTCCAGCTCTGTCACTTCCTCATCCTCAGACAGATCAACTTTAAAGTGTCATGTCCTATAGCTCTATTGCATTCTGGGACGTTGAGTCCAGCAGATGTTGAGTCCAACACCTCCACTGTCTCTACGCTGGATTTCTCATTAATGTGGTGATCAACGTCGCTGGAAAATGGCGAGTGAGAAAACAAGCTCTCGCTCTTCTGGTTTTAGGAGCGAACACTGAAATTTGAATGTAATCCCTTATGACTGAGAACGTTACACTTTTTTTTTTCCCTATTGTAATATTGTAACCCAGCCGCTAAGTTCTCATGGGACTAACAAAAACACAGCACCAACCAACAAATTAGCACCAGAATGAATGTGCACTAAGCACAGAGCAGATCTTTCATCATTTAATATGATTTCCTTTAATCTTTCTGTGAAAATGCTCACCTGGATTCTTACGCAAAACTGAAGGAGATGGAAATCATATTAGGCAGCTGTGATCCACCCCTGTTTACCAGACCAGGGGGGGTGGGGTGGGGTGTGTATACTTTTGGAACATGTCATTGTGCATATTCGTAGACTCTAGATTTGTGAATGAGGGTAAACGTGCAGGCTTAATTTATTGTCTCGTCTTGTCTTGTGAATTATTGTCTTGTTTAATGGCATTTGTTTGTAGAAATGGCACCATCAAGCACTACGACAGCGCTGTTCAAATCTCAAATCTGATTGGTCAGAAGGTGTTGATTAATTTTCTGACAGTAGTGCTGGCTGTAATTCAAATCACAGGTTTAAATTAACGCACTCATTCAAATACATCATCATTTATAAAAATAAAAAAAAAGGTGTTGTTATTGAATAAAGAAAGCTTTCCGTAAGGTAACATTTATGGAAGGAGTCTCCAGTGTTAGCGCTTTGTAACAGATAGTACACTGAAAAAAAAGAGGGATGGTGTGTTCGGTCAGATTTAAGAGAAAATATTATGTGTAGTTTACGTAAAAATATAAAGTTTCTCATCAAACTGTGATTTCATTGCTTATACTAAATTTAATTTAAACAAGTATCTAGTCGACTAGTTTTTAGTAAATTATGTAGCGTAAGTGTGAGCAGTTCATGTAGTATTTACGTGACGCACTTACGTTCTAAAATCTCGCGAGGATATTATATCAGGGTTCGATCCTGAGCTGCACAAGTATTCAATTTTTATTCCAGGGCTTAGAAAATACGTGATCGAATCATGTTGGCTGTATGAAAAGAAATTGTGTTGAAGCAACTGAATTAACTGAATGAAGTCAATTCAGTCGACTTTTTTTTCAGTGGACGTTTTCCACCAGGATAGATCGAGAGAGAAAAAAAAAAAAAGAGAGGCTGGTGAGGGAACGACTCTTTATAGCTGCTATAACGTAAGCGAGAACAGGAACCAAGTTGTTTCACTGAAACATTAAGTTTAACTCGGAAAAGCATGACGTGTCGTTCTTTAATAATAAAAATAAAATGCATTTGTCGGATTGCTGTTGTATAAGAGGAATAAAACACACAAAATGCGCTGTTGTTGGACAATAACCAACGTCAGGCTGGTAACAGTGAGGGACATTACCTGCCATGGAGGAGACGTTAATGATGACCCCTCCCTCCTTGCCGTACTCCTTACTCATGTGCTCCAGAGCTAAGTACGTGCCTTTAATAACAGACGTCTGGAAAAGAATATAAACACACACACACATCACGTCGGTCTTTTCATTCCACAAACATTAATATTAAACATGAAATACACCGTACAGGTGAAAATCAACTTGTAGCGCACTTTGGCTTGGCATTAAGAAATAATTAACACTCGTCACGCCATATTTAGCTAAAGATTTCATCACGCTGTTCGAAGATAACGTCCAGCGACGCGCCAAGTCAAATAGTGTTCGTGCTATCAAAGTCCAGCGTGGCTCAAAAACATGTCACTTACAAAGATTCTGTTCAGATGAAAGCACAAATACCTACTCAGGGAATTTATATATATATATATATATATATATATATATATATATATATATATATATATATATATATATATATATATATATAAATTTTAAAAAGTGTTCAATTTTCACTAATAGAGATGGATTTTCATTTAAAACCTGCTCTGCATCTTTATCATCAAGCACTTTCAAGCTCACGGGCTGTCCTCTAGGGAAAGGTAGGAAATAAATAAGGAATAAAACACTCTGTGTTGTGCTGTTATAGGAAAATAATCAACAACGGAGTGGAGTTACCTGCCCGAAGTTGACTGTTTTGCTATGAACAGCACAAAGTGTTTTATTCCTCTTATACCTCAACAGTCAATGATTCCTATTTTTTTTTCATTTATTAACGACTGACATGTACTTTTTATTCTTTTATAGTTACATTTCATGCTGTGGAACGTCCGTGAAACAAGGTCGTTCGCGTTCTCACTTGCGCTATAGCAGCTATAAACAGTTGTTCCCTCACCAGCCTCTCTTTTTTTTTTTCCTCTATTGAAGTTAATAAGGCAAATAAAACGGAGGTTGTCGTGTTCCTGAGAAAAAACGAAGTGCAAAGCAATCCTAAAAAAAAAAAAAAGTTTTAAGAGAAGATTTAAATGTACTAAGAGACTGGGCTTCTCTAAGATCACATGGAAGGGAGTTCCACAGTTTTGGAGCGTAAGGAGAGAAGACCCCATCACCCACAGTACGCAATAATCAATGCACCCCTGACCATCACACCATATATGCTCCTCCCCCATACTGTTGCCACAAAGCTGGAAGCACACAATTGTCTATAATGTCTTTGTATCCTGTAGCATTACAGTTTCCCTTCACTGGAACTAAGAGGCCCAAACCTGTTCCAACATGACTATGCGACTGTGCACAAAGCGAGCTCCATGAAGACATGGTGTGTGAAGGTTGGAGTGGAAGAACTCGAGTGTCCTGCACAGAGCCCTGACCTCAACCCCACTGAACACCTTTGGGATGAACTGGAACACCGACTGCACCCCAGACCTCCTCGACATCCCAACATCAGCGCCTGACCTCACTAAATGCTCTTGTAGCTGCATGAACATAAATCCCCACAGCCACGCTCCAACATCTAGTGGAAAGCTTCCCAGAAGAGTGGAGCTCATTATAACAACAAAGGGGGAATAAACCTGGAATGGGATGTTCAAGAAGCACATATGAGTGTGATGGCTATAAAGTGTGTAAAGCTGAAGTTATCGAAAATTAATCAACACCTCCTGACCAATCAGATTGGAGAATTCAGCAGTGCTGTGGAATGATGATAAAAACACATTGAACTGATTAGCTGCTCTATCGTGCTGTGAAATCTGAGAGTGGTTACACAGGTGTGCTATGTTTGCTATGTGACTGTAATTCATCTACAATCCTAGATGGCAGGTGCAGGCTTTTGTGCCCTGAAGCAGAGTGTGTGTGTGTGTGTGTGCGTGTGTGTGTGTGTGTGTGTGTGTGTGTGTGTAGTGATCAGTGCTGCGCTGTGTAAACTGTGGATCAGTCCAGATCCAAATCAGGCCAAAGGGTGTGTCCTCACCAGGTTCACCTGGATGGTCTTCTCCCAGTTCTTCTCGTTGTTGATTCCAGCATTGTTGATGACGATGTCCAGTCTTCCGAAGCGCTCCACCGTGCTTTTGAATGCCTCTAAGGCAATAAATATAACAAATAAATCAATCAACAAGTGATAGGAAGCATTATTTAAGTGCACTTTAGGTGTCATGGCAGTATTCTGAAGTTCCTGGCGTTTGAAAACATTTCCTTATATAAACTTATATATTTTCACACACACGCACACACACACACACACACACACATATATATATATATATATATATATATATATATATATATATATACATGTTTATGTCATACATTATATATAAATGGCTTATTTTATCCTTGCGGTTTTTGCAATGGGACATCCTTTCATATTTTATGACCTATTAATTAGCACTGTTATTTTTTTTTAATGTAATTTGCAATTCAAAATAGACAGATTGATACTGTAGATAGATAGATAGATAGATAGATAATTAAATAACATTAATAATACATTTTATTTATACATCGCTTATCATTTGAGGCAAATCTCAAAGCGCTTGAAAGTAAAAATGTTGCAAAAGGAAAACCATGCAACTAAAACTAAGGCGAAAATATTCTGAAGGCATAAAGTTATAGTGAAAAACACTACACTAAGTCACTAAAAAATAAAAGTAAAATTACCAAAAAAAAACCCACAAAAAACCATTCATAATATGTCTTTAAATATTTTATGACGTACTCATTAGCAATTCGGGGAATTTTACCACACCGGGTTTAGTATCTCAGTATGTTTTTTTTGTATTTCTGTATATTTTTATAGTTTGTCCTATATGCCGTTTCTTACGCTGTAGAACTTTGAGATTTGCCTCAAATGACAAGTGCAGTGTAAATAACAATAACAATAATGCACTGTTATTGCTTTTTATTTCATAAAGTTAATTCTTTCATTATTATTATTGCATAAACAAGTCCAAGAGGTGTCCATAAACCTCACGACAGTACTACAGACTGTCAGTGAGCAATGATCATGTCTGCGAAAAATACACAAAATAGGAAAAACCCAATGTAGAGAAAGTAAGAAAGCTCAGGATGTCTTGACATCGCACATCTTTCTTATGCAATGGAGAACATTCCAGGGGTTTGGCCTGAGGTGCTCAGGCTGTTTCAGCTCAGAACAATTGCACCTTGTTACAGTGAGCACAGCACAGGTGATAGGGACACACACACACACACACACAGAGAGAGAGAGAGAGAGAGAGAGAGAGATTGAGAGACTGCTGCCGGCAAGAGAAAGGAAATGTAAAATAAAGAAGACAGCATGCCAGAGGAAAGAAAGAAAAGGTGCACAGGAGTTCCAAGTGAAAAACAAAGTGCACAGTGTTCATGCTGAAGTTACCTTGTAGCTTTCCTCCGTCCGTCACGTCACACTGAATGAAAATACAGTTGTCTTGTCCATACTGCTCATCTAACTCCTTCTTACACTCCTCTCCAACCGACTGGTTCAGGTCTACCAGTGCAACCTGAACACGCGCACAGAAAAGAAAAATAAAAGAGATCTGCTATAGAGAGAGTGTGTGTGTGTGAGAGAGAGAGAGAGAGAGAGTGAATGAAGCTGTTAGAACCTTGGCATGGTTCTCCAGCAGGCTCTCGGCTGCAGCTCTCCCGATCCCCTGCACTCCTCCCGTCACCAGCGCCACTCTCCCGCGCAGCGCCATTTACCGCCGCGGACTCCGCGACGCCGCGCCGCGCTTTAAGTAGCAGCCGAGTAGATTCCCTCCAAGGAATCGGTTCTTTTTTTTTTCCTGAACAGATTCGCTTAAAGTGAATCGTCGGCAGAATCGAGTCGCAAACGCGAGTAGAGGCGAGGGTACCTCTGTTTAACCTGAACTGTTAACGGCCAAAGTTTGTGCGCAGGCGCAGGAAGTACACATGAATAACAAAACAAAACAAAACAAAAAACAAAACAAACTTAAGATGAATATGTGATGGGTGGAAGTGGCAAGGATATGCCTGGAAAAGAAAAAAAAAAACATACTAGCCTAGAGCTGGGCTGTATGATAAATTATGCCACAATATGTTTTTCAGAGAGAGAGAAAAGAAAAGAAAAGAAAGAAAGAAAGAAAGAAAGAAAGAATAATTTCTGACTCTCTGGAAACAGCTGATGTTAAAATTTTGTACTAATTGTTTTTTTTATTATTATTTTTATTGTTTTCCTCTTTTCAGTGTTAAATATTTATTTATTTAAAACGTTATTTTATATAATGAATAAAAATACATTAATTTTGGCAAGCATTAGGCCTAATTATGTCATCAAACAGTTTTTTTTCTTTTTTTTTTTTTTAAATAACACAATTATATTGCTGGCAGTTTTTGTTGTATTGGCTATGCCCAACGCTCTCTGGTCTACATGTTGGTTTATCCTTTTTAACAAGTGCAGTCTTCACAGATCAAACCCAGGGCCCAGACCAAGAGTAGACATTCAGAGCTATTAACTGTTTAAACAATCAATGTAACAGGACACACCTGGGCAGCAGGAAACAGCTGTCAGTCACATGTTCCAATATTTTTGATCACTTGAAAAATGGATGGGTTCGAACAAAAGGTGCCATGCAAGTTGTTTAACAGACCTAGAATAAAGCTGTAATTCTGATCTATCTAGACCCAAATGTCTTCAATGTATAGCAAAAAAAAAAATTGCCTTGCCGTTCCATGTATTAATGAATGTATTAATATTAATATTAATTTAAAAATATTGTGATTTGATTGTAAATTGTAAACAACAACAACAACAACAACAACAACAATAATAATAATAACAATAATAATAATAATAATAATAATAATAATAATAATAATAATAGATCACTGTTTTGGTAATAAAATCTTAAATTGCTTTATATAAACCAGTGTAAACATTAACATTTTTGCTTACTTACACACTACAACAGGTACACAATAATGCTGCACGTTTCTCTGAGTGGTGAATCAAATGAATCAAAACACGCATAGTTCGATTCACTTAAAGATTCGGTTCTTTCCACTCATTAGCTGAGCGCCCGAAATCCTATCAATACCACACACACATACTCTCTCTCTCTCTCTCTCTCTCTCTCTCTCTCACACACACACACACACACACACACACACACACTCCCATACACAAAATCAGTTTCAGATCATTCTGCACTTTAGTAAAGTGGAAAATCAGAAGTGGTTTAGTGGTTTAGCTTTTAGTTTCTGATGGTGTGGAGTAAGAGTGACTCTTAATCTCAGCAGTGATACAGCTGGACTGATTCCCATTGTTTCAAAATCAGTCTTCACTAAAACTGTTCCTATAAAGCTGTACACTGATGACGCACTCACTCCTGGGTCATCCAGTACTTAGTGTCATTCTCAGCTCAACTCTGTCGTTTGATATTTAGAGATGACGTCATGTTCGAAACTTCTTCCAGGTGTTATGGTTATACGATTCGCTTGTTTTACTAGTGAGATAGCAGAAGCCGTGTGGTCCAGCTGGAAAAATTGTGGTAAAAAGATCTCTGGTGATCTGCTAGTCACAGTTATTTGACAACAGTTTTGAAACAAACAAATCTTAACTTGTAGAATTAAATACTGATAAGTATAGACTGTTTGTATGGGAACAGTGGTGATCAGTGATTGGCCATTAGGAAAGATGATTATCAGTGATTGGCCATTAGGAAAGATGATTATCAGTGATTGGTCATTAGGAAAGATGATTATCAGTGATTGGCCATTAGGAACAGTGGTGATCAGTGATTGGTTATTAGGAACAGTGGTGACCCCAGGGCCATATTCAGAATTCCTAAGCGAATTTGTGGATTTCATCTCTAACCTGGTTATTTCTTTAGACAAAGCACTAATTGTTGGAGACTTTAATATTCATTTTGATAATCCAGAAGACCCTCTGAGAACAGCAGTTGTGTCCATTCTAGATTCCGTAGGGGTTAATCAGAATGTAATAGGACCCACCCATAGTGGTGGTCACACTTTTGATTTAATTCTAACATTTGGATTAAATATAGAAAATATAGTCTCATGTCCACAGTCTGATGCTATCTCAGATCATTACCTCATCTCATTTAAAATGTGTCTTAATCTTACTATATGCACCTTGCCACGTCACCGTGTCAAACGTACGTTCACGTCAACAACTGCACAGAGTTTTATCAGTAATCTCCCAGATTTATCAACCATGATTGGATCACCGTCTGATCCCAAAGAACTTGACCAGGCAACTGAATGCTTAGAATCAACGTTCTGCAACTCGCTAGATAAGGTAGCTCCACTTAAAAGAAAAATA
>CM040977.1:2913288-2924160 GCA_022985145.1 Pangasius djambal | reverse complement strand
ATCATCTTTGGGCAATCCTCCAGGAGGCTTGGAGTAATATATCAAGTCAATGTTTGAATAAACTGACTGCTCGGATGCCTAGTGTTGTCCCTTATTATCAATGCAAAATGGTCACTAACTAAAGAGGATTTATGCTGATATTGCCCAAAAACCCTATTTTGTTCAGGCGTTTCCAAACTTTTGGAGGGCAGTGTATACAGTATATATATATATATATATATATATATATATATATATATATATATATATATATATATATATATATATATATATATATATATATATGTATGTGTGTGTGTGTGTGTGTATTACATATTATATTTTAAGTAAATTATTAGAATGCCCTTAATGTTCTCATGCTGTTAGCATGGATGCTAGTGAACTACATGCAGTGTATTAGCTAATTCTATGTTAAAAAACCTAACCTTATTATTCATTTAAAAGCAAAATATTAGCAAGGATACCTTGTAAAAAAAAAAATGAGTGAAAAAAAAAGTGAGAGGGAAATGATGGTAAATGAGTTTAAAAACAACAGTTTCTAACAACTGCTGTTGCTCAGCCTGGACAAACCAGCATTTATGTGATTAGCATCTCTTCAGCATCCTGTGCTGCTCTGCCTTTTAGTTCACACTTGATTATGGTCTGGCTTTTCTGCTAATAGCTTAACATGACTTAATTAATTCGTCAGGCCAGAGGACAAGGAGCTCGAGGCAACACAATGACTCCCCAGGAGCAAAGTGTGAAGCACACACACAACACGAGTTGGGTCCATTGGCTTAGCCGTCCTCGTGAGTGTCTAGAACAGGCTTCTTGTGGCTTTAATTATCTCCTGTATTGCTGTAATTTTTGAGGTTCCAGGGCTTTAAATGTGCAGCAAATCCCCAACATTAAACAACAGACTTAATCATTTACAATTCAGATAATTATGTGTGTAAGGATTAAACACGTGGAGCATACTATTATAGGAAAGTAATCAGCGATGGGATGGTGTGATGAAGCAGAGATACTGTTACTACCCTGTGTTTTATTCCACTTATAGCACAGCAATTTGCAAAAAAAAAAAAATTGCAATTGTTATTTATTAAAGAATGATATAATGCACTTTATCCATTTATAGTTGCTTTTAATGCTGTGAAACGTCCACAAAACAAGTTCCTGTTCTCACGTTATGTCAGAAAGCCTAAAGTTACAGCTTTACTTCTTGCATTTGCAAGAGACTGCATTCTCTCACCAGCCATTCTCATCCACTTCATTTATTTCAATACAATGTTTAATCCTCACATAGGCTTTAATGAAAATGCATGACATTTCTCTGAGAAAAGGCAGAATACGCACCATAGTCGTCTCAGCGATGGAGCCAAAACTGTTGATGAATATGTTACAGGACACATTCACAGGTGGACCTAGAGAAAAGTTTAATTAGAAATCAGTCAATTCGTGTCTTAGGCCAGTTTGTGTAATTAGAAACATGACAGATAATTGCTGTTTGAATCCACCGTCCTGACAGCTGTTATGCTATTACACATGACCACAAAACAAGAGAGTAAATGATAACTAGTTTTGTCATTCGCTGTCATGTATGGCTTTGAAACCGTTTCTGCTTACAGCAAGACACTACAAGTCATTTTTTAACCAACAGATATCATAATCAATCTTTTTTTTTTTTTTGGGGGGGGGGGGGGGGGATGGGAGGAGATAATCTGCAATACCCTTCTGATTAGAGATAGGAATAAACATGCAATACTTCATGGATGCAGCTCATCTAGATTAGATTAGATTAGATTACCATTATTAGATAATGGTGATGAATGCAGTTGACTTGGCCCCTTGCCAAGCCTGGCTTGCACAACCTTCATTTGGTATTCCTCTGGATCAAACTATCCAAAACTCCAAAATATAAGTCAGATATAGTACACACATTGATTCTTCAGCACCATGTGACGTATGCAGTTGCTCTGGGGGGACACGTGCTTGACTGGCTCCAGAAACAGATGTTTAAACTGCTGTGTATGAAGACACCCTCTCGAGTAACTACTGAGTGATGGGTGGATCAGTACTGGCCCACACTCCACTGTGACATGATGGTGATGATCTCAGCTGAATCTGACCAGAACACAGCCACAACTTCACCCTGATGAGACATTATTTCAGAATGTACCCCTGGGCCACATCTGGCCCAAAACCAGCCAACTTAGGCAAAGATTATAAATATGGGGAAATTTTAATTGCGACTTCTTATAATTGGGACAGCTTTGGCCCAGAATACACTTGCCATTGCCAGAACTGTCCCTCATGTTACTAACCCATATTTGGCCAGAAATGACCTGATCTGGGCTGCCAGATGTCTCATTTGGGAAGCTTCAACTGCCACGAATGTTTGATGGCACTCTAATATGCAAAGCTTGGCGTTTAGGAGATGTGGAGGTGATATGAATAGAAGGAAAATTGTTATTTCAGGCAAACTGAGTAACTTGAAAGCACTCTTTCACCTGAAGCCAATAAAATCTGAGAGATGCAATATGTCTGTCAGCCTGAGAAAACCCTTCACATTTGTAACCCTTTTACCTTTTTCAACTGAAAACTACAGGTGGAAAAACTGACCCTTATCTGCCTAAGCTAATATACCAAGCCTGGTGTTTCAGAGATGTGGAGGTGATTAAGCATGACATGGATTAAAGGCAACTTGGTAAATAATGCAAACTGAATAACTTGAATGACAGAGAAGCCAATTAAACTAGGGAGTATATGTTTGACAGCCTCAGAAAACCCTCCAGATCATGAAATTGCGACATTTTCTACTATATGTACTGATGGTTTATTGGCAGTCTAATACGCCAGGCCTGGTGTTTAGGACAAGTTGAACTTGGAAACACTTTTTGTATTATAATACATTTTCTACTATATATAGTTTTGAAAACTACAGGCTTTCCACTGAAGCCCAAATTACACTTACCATTGATGTATCTGCCTTATCTGCCTAAACCAGACATTTGAGAGAACTTGCCTGATCTGGGCTACCAGATGTCTCATTTGGGAAGCTTTAACTCAGAGGCTAATCTGATGTTGGTTTGTTGTTACACTAAGATACCAGGCCTTGTGTTTAGGAGATGTGGGGGTGATTAATTATACAACCTCATTTCCAAAAAAGTTGGGACGCTTTGTAAAATGCGAATAAAAACAGAATGGAAAGATTTACAAATCACACAAACCCATATTTTATTCGCAACAGAGCACAAACAACATATGAAATGAATGAAGTGAGACATTTTACTATTTTATGAAAAATATATGGTCATTTGGAATTTAATGCCAGCGGCATGTCTCAAAAAAGTTGGGACGGGCGCAACAAAAGGCTGGAAAAGTAAATAATACTAACAACAAACAGCTGAAAGATCATTTTAAAACTAATTGGATTAATTGGAAACTGGCCAGTAACATGATTGGGTATAAAAAGAGCATCTTATAGAGGCAGAGTCTCTCAGAAGTAAAGATGGCCAGAGGTTCACCGACCAGTGAAAAACTGTGCAGGCAAGTAGCGAAACAATTTCAGAATAAAGTTCCACAACGTAAAATTGCAAAGAATTTAAACATCTCGTCATCTACAGTACATAATATCATAAAAAGATTGAGAGAACCTGGAGAAATCTCTGTGCGTAAAGGACAAGGCCGAAAAGCAATATCGGATGCCTGTGATCTTCGGGCCCTCAGACGGCACTGCATCAAAAACAGGCATGCTTCTGTAATGGATATCACTGCATGGGCTCAGGAACACTTCAAATTAAACACATTAAACACAGTTCGCCGTGCCATTCACAAATGCAGATTAAAGCTGTACCATGCAAAGAGGAAGCCATGTATGAAAATGATCCAGAAACGCTGCCGTCTTCTCTGGGCCAAAGCTCGTTTAAAATGGACTGAGGCAAAGTGGAAAACTGTTCTGTGCTCAGACGAGTCCAAATTTGAAGTTCTTTTTGGAAATCATGGATGCCGCGTTCTCCGGACTAAAGAAGAGAAGGACCATCCGACTTGTTATTAGCACTCAGTTCAAAAGCCACCTTCTCTGCGTATGGCATGGGCAGCTTGCACATCTGGAAAGGCACCATCAATGGTGAGAGGTATATACAGGTTTTAGAGCAACATCTGCTTCCATCCAGACTATGTCTTTTTCAGGGAAGGCCTCGCATAGTTCAGCAAGACAATGCCAAACCACATACCGCACGTCCTACAGCGGCATGGCTTCATAGCAGAAGAATCCTGGTGCTGAACTGGCCTGCCTGCAGTCCAGACCTTTCATCAATTGAAAATATTTGGCCGATCATGAAGCGAAAAATACAGCAAAGAGGACCCCGGACAGTTGAGCAGCTGGAATCCTATATCAGGCAAAAATGGGACAACGTCCCAATTTTTTTGGAAATGGGGTTGTATGATGGTTTGAAGACAAATTGAATAACTTGGAATTTCTCTTTCACTAGAAGCCAATAATGTGTGCGGTGGCTTGGGAAAACCCTTCATCTAGTGAAAAATTCAATCTTTTTCACTGCTGCATTGGTTGAACTGGCATGATCTTTGCAGTAATATGGCCTATGAAAAATTAAAGAGGATATGAAAACATTTACACATCATCTTTGGTGAAATATTTACAGTTTCCTAAAGGGTGTTGAAAATTTGTTACAAACAGAAAGACCTAGTTTAGGCTAAAACCAGATTTTTCATCTTTTTTTTTTTTTTGGTCCAGAACTCAGCTGCAGTGACATCACCTCAACTGTGACAATATGGGGTGCCAATACTTCATGCAGTCTTTAATTGCACTCTTAAAAGTAACATATATGGCAGGTGGCTCTGATAAACTGGCAGTTTGGGGTATGTGAACAGGAAATTCTGAACATGTCTATAGAAAACTATTCTCTGTTAACTGGCCCATACAGAATAAATGATCACAGATCACTGATGAAAAGACAGATAGACTGAAGCAGGAAAAACATTAAACGCTTGTTCATACAGCTTTAAACCGCACCTTTGAAGTTGGGCCTAATTCTGGCGTCGTAGCCCGAGGTCCTTCCCATGAGCTTGTCCAGAAAGTCTGAGGGAGACATGGGTACGGCTCGCCCCCGAGGACTTTCAGGGTCCTTTGTGGCCACCAGACTGAGAGAGAGAGAAAGAGAGAGAGAGAGAGAGAGAGAGAGAGAGAGAGAGATGGGGGATTTTAGAAAAATGGGCTGCGACAGTCACTGAGGCTACAAATGGGAAGAGCTGCACTAATATCATCTGACATCATAATTCACATTCAGGTTTACTCAGAGACGTGCAGGAGAGGCATCCCTCAAGGCACAGCACTTCTATTCACTCCCAGAAAGACGAAGTATCTTTAAAAGTCCATTTGCAGAATGACAAACTGTGCCCTCAGAGTGGCATCCAAGAAATTCATCTGTATATAATACTCCCACGATTCCTAGATTCCTAACAGGGGTTTGTAGAGATACTAACCCTAACCCTAACCCTAGATCATATGCAAATGATCTCCACATCAACAGTCGACCGTATGAATGTTGATCAAGATTCTGACTTGGCAGCACAGTGGAGTAGTGGGTAGTGCTGCTGCCTCACAGCTCCAGGGTCACTATTTCATTCATCTGGCTAAATTTCCCATTTTTTTCTATTGGCTTCCCAACATCTAAACTGCATCATATCAAACTGTGCAAGCGACAGCCTGAACCCTTCAGTTCAACACTCCATATTACCAAAATATATTACTACTGTTTTTTTTTTTTTTTTTTGGTGTAGGTGTTTGCTTACAAAAGGACTTTTTAATGCTTCACCACTAATGATTCATTTATGGCTAGAAATAAGAATCATCCATTTGAACTGTTTTGTTTGCAGTGACATTTTTTGGACGCGTGAAACTCTGAGCTTGACTACATATTTCTCCATCCATTCATGTTCAACCTTTAAACATTTTCACTGTCATGTTTTCTTTTTTTTTTTCTTTTGTAGAAGCCATGTTATCACTTCACTAATCAGACCATAGAAGGTAAATAATCTAAGAAAATATGTGAAAACCTTCTCTCTGGGCTGATGAGCTGACTTCAGATAAATAACTTAGATAAATACATACCTGTGATTGAATAAACCGCAACAGAGAAGCTGCACTGGTTCATATTTCGAAATGTAGAGTCATTGAACTCTGCTTTGTTTTTCTTCTTTGATACATCGAACAGATCTACGAGATCTATCTACTATCTATTTTGGTTTTTCAGATTAGTCCTCTAAAATACTCGGCTAGGTCTGCTAGTTGATGCTGCCTGGTCTAATGTTTGCAAATTCAGAGGGCTAAAGCCCATCTAGAAGAATTTTGTTTGACGCTAAAAGTTTTGTTTGCGCTCCTCCTTCAAAGTTTACGTAATCTGGCTTTGTCACTTTTGATCAGACTGCTTCTTTGCACTGTGAAGCAAGACATACACTGACTTCTCACAAGTCTCCCAGCTTTCTTCAATCTCTTACTATTTAATCCTAAACACAGGCAATAAAAGGTCAAGCAGGTCTGTGTGTGTGTGTGTGTGGGGGTGTGCTGTCACTGTTACTGAGAAATATCCTGTGTGTTCTTATCATTCCGTCTGCCTAAATGACTGTAATTTTCTCAGGGGTGTATTTTAGCTCGTGATAACAAGCCTGCAGCAAAGAGAGGCTCCAGTGACAGACAGGAGATAGACGAGCGAATGATGGCCGGGCTTTGTGCCAGCTCTTTCAGAGCGAGAGTGAATGACGGAGTCGATCCCGAGCTGTAATGACTGTTTATGCCTCTCTGATTGCCTCCCTGTCGTACACACTGCACGACTCTGTGTGTGTGTGTGTGTGTGTGTGAGGCCAGCACTGCCAGTCTTATTTATAATGCTCTGTTGTGTGACAGCTGCTTTTAAATCTCCTCCATTCTTTCAAAAGGCGCTTTGTATCGGGCATGTCGCTACAGCTCCAGGCTAAATCAAAAACACATCCTGCAAATCCAGCAAAACTGGCTTTAATTCAATGATGTTTTACAAATATTAATCAATTTCTGCATCCCCAAATGTCATCAATCAGCCAAGACATGTTCACTGCCCAATATTTGCTCCTTTAGTCTTGTACTGGAGCTACTAGACTAATGTATCTTTAGCGTGCCATCCAGGTCACGGCACCAAGCGGTTAGAAATTGGGCAAAGATGAATCAGGAGACAGGTTTGTGTAAAATAGGACATATTGCTTCACAGTATATTGTAAATTCCAAAGTAGATCTATATGATCCTCCAATTCTGCCTTGGAACATCAGGAAGTGGAGTCTAAAGGGGGGTTCCATGGTTGAGGAGCCACTTTGTGTCTCACTGACATTGCATTTGCAAATCTGTATGTAACGTAAAGCTAAAAGACATTTTAAACACAGGTCCTTTTTACTTTATAAAAAAATATTTTAAAGTGAGGTGAACATTGGAATGTTTTGAAAGTCCTGATGCCTTTAGCGTAGATGCTAGTCAACCACATTTTTATTTATTTATTTTTTTTTTTTACCAAACTGTTTTTTCTTTCTTAACTTGTCATCTTTTGTCTCTCTCCAATTGCCTTTCATTTCTTACACTGATAGCCTTCACAGTGACTTTCTCTCCTACTCCTCAGGTCGCTTTAGACAACAAGCACCTCAATGCCAGACACACACACACACGCGCGCACGCACACACACACACGCCAAATAAGGCCAGTCACCATGGCAACCAGTAGCCAATGATGTTTCAGAGCAGTGGGTGAGGCGGTGACTGTTGATGGTCAAGTTGAAGCTGATTGAAAGGGACTGAGAACTCAGAGAGAGAGAGTGTGTGTGTGTGTGTGTGTGTGGACTTCTGTGCACAGGTGAAACAGATCAACAAATTGGTCACAGTCCTACTAATAAGAGTTCAGAGATATTGCTGATATGAATGCCATTACGAAACACTGAAGGTGTCAGAAAAAACTTAAAGTTACAGCCTCACCTCTGACTGTTACAAAGCTCTGACACTGGAGACTCCTTCCATAAATGTTAAATACAACAATATGAAAGATTATACACATTGTTTAGTCTGTTTCGGTGGAGGATTTGCCATAGAAGGCCCTGTGAATGAGCTGTTACTGTAGAAATGATAACGTATAAGAACAAGTACATTAATATAAACCTGTGATTTGCAGCTGCACTACTGTCATAGACGTCGTTATAGAAAATGAATCAAGAATTCAGCAGTGCTTGACTCTGACTTCTTTGGCATTTACTACTACCTCGGCTCTTTTTTGTTGGTCCTTGAAAAAGCAGCTTTAAAACCTCACAGAAAGCTTGATCAAATTGGGAGATTTTTTTTTTTTTTTTTTTTAAAAAGTCTTGATTGTAAAATGTCTAACATTTGGACATTTCTGAGGTTCTCTAAAATCTGGTTCAATCTACGAGCAGCATAGAACCTAAACTCTGCTTCACTATGTTTCGTGTTTGTCTTAGGCATGTCTAGCAATTAAAAAAAGAGGTTCTTATATCATTACGCAGGCGTCGCGATGTTTAAACGTGCTCTTACCTGTATGGGAGTGTGAGTGGTGATGGTTTATGGATGAAAGTGCGAGATGAAAGCTCGTCCTCCCAACGGGATTTCCTGTCACACATCTATCCTACAATTCATGTTACAACTCATAAAAATGGATTGCATTTTCTGACCCCTGTGTGCGCTGTATTGATCTGCTCCCAAGCTACAATCATTCTCTGTGCTTGACCGACTCTCTGACGCACTCACATATACGAATGTCTGCATGTGTCTAAATCAACACAAGTCCTTTTAACACAATGGGTACAAGCCCTAGAGCAGAATCACCGATCCCTGACCTCAGTGCTCGTCTAATCTCCCTCCCAGTGCATTGTGGTTAATGCAGCCTGGCAGCTAAGAAAGACCAGGACGGCACTTTCTAGATTAAAAACTGCAGTGTGTAGTGTGTGTGTGTGTGTGTGTGTGTGTGTAGCCTCACATCCATATCATGTATGAACGGTAGAAAGCAGATTTGTCCAGTTTGGCTAAATACAGTAGAACAGCATCCAGAAGTTGACCACCAACAACTGGTTTATTCCACTACTTATTAAAAAAATGAATAAGTTAAATAGACAGGTTATTAACAGGTTAATAGCACTAACAGGAGCAGAAGTCTAACTCAATATCTCAGACTTGCCTTTCTGAGATTTAAAATTACCTTGGCTCTTTTGACACACACACACACACACACGCGCGCGCACACACACACACACACACACACACACACACACACACACACACACACACACACACACACACACAAACGTAATCAAATCCCCACTACACACTCTGCTGTGGACTCGATTTTGTTTTATCTGTGTGTATTTAACAGGCCTATTTGATACAATCAGTCAAAACACACATTCAAAGCTCATGACCAGCAAAGCAGACACACACACACACACACACAATAAAATCCTGACTGCACCCTGTTCTGGAAGTATATTTTGATGGCCTCTTTGATGGAATCAGTAAAACACACACTCAATCCCATGACAAACACACACACACACACACACACACACACACACACACACACAACCAAATCCCCACAGCGGACTTAGCTGTGAAACTCCATTTCTTTGCTATTTCAGAGTGCGTATTACTGGACCAACACACCCTCAGTCTCAGAGATGACACACACACACACACACATACAGACAGACAGAAATCACATTGTCTCCCCAGTGGACACGGAGTCTCTCCTGAAAACAACAAAACTCAGCCTTGAATCAGCGTCTGCATGCTAACACAGAGATTAGCAATTCAATCAGCGACAGGGTTCCGGATTGTTTCCTTTCACAAACCAAACACAAAGAGAATGAATAAGAAGTCAAGCTGATCAAACACACACTCTGTACTCCAGTGTGAGGTTAGTGTGTGGAGCGTGTTTATGAGGAACATCCTAATATACCAAATCTAGACATGTCTTATAACTATGGGCTTTATGAGTGTTATCTTTTTATTAATTATAAATATACTTGAGTTACTTTAAGTGCTATGTACTGTACTGTACAGTTGTAAGTATTCACCCCCTTGGAACTTTCTCATGTTACAACTTGAAACTGAAATGGTCTTAATTTTGATTACTTGTCTCTACCCAAAATAACCCATAATATTGAAGCGTATGTGGGGGTGGTATTCAGCCCGTTACTGTGAAGCCTTTACATCATACGTTCTGGTGCAACTAGTCACCGTCAGAATTCACATAATAAGTTGAATGGTGTTGACCTGTATGCAACAGTTGAGGTTTAAAGGTCTTGCTCAAAGGCCCAACAATTTCAGCTTGGTGGTGCTGGGATTTAAACTCACGAGTTTCTGATCAGTAGCTCAGTAACCCAATGTCATAACCACTGGGCTACCACTGCCCAGTCCAAGATGGTGTTACTTGGACATGGTATGGTTTGAAGGTTGTGTGGTTTAGAGACGGTGTTGTTTGGAGACAGTCTGATTTGGAGACGCTGTTGTTTGGAGACAGTCTGATTTGGAGACGCTGTTGTTTGGAGACAGACTGATTTGGAGACGGTGTTGTTTGGAGACAGTCTGATTTGGAGACGGTGTTGTTTGGAGACGGTGTTGTTTGGAGACGGTGTTGTTTGGAGAAGGTGTTGTTTGGAGAAGGTGTTTGGAGACAGTCTGATTTGGAGATGCTGTTGTTTGGAGACAGTCTGATTTAGAGACGGTGTTATTTAGAGACAGTGTTGTTTGGAGACAGTCTGATTTGGAGACGGTGTTGTTTGGAGACAGTCTGATTTGGAGACGGTGTTGTTTGGAGACAGTCTGATTTGGAGACGCTGTTGTTTGGAGACAG
>CM040977.1:2900882-2913188 GCA_022985145.1 Pangasius djambal | reverse complement strand
TTTGGAGATGCTGTTGTTTGGAGACAGTCTGATTTAGAGACGGTGTTATTTAGAGACAGTGTTGTTTGGAGACAGTCTGATTTGGAGACGGTGTTGTTTGGAGACAGTCTGATTTGGAGACGGTGTTGTTTGGAGACAGTCTGATTTGGAGACGGTGTTGTTTGGAGACAGTCTGATTTGGAGACGGTGTTGTTTGGAGACAGTCTGATTTGGAGACGGTGTTGTTTGGAGACGGTGTTGTTTGGAGACAGTCTGATTTGGAGAAGGTGTTTGGAGACAGTCTGATTTAGAGACGGTGTTATTTAGAGACAGTGTTATTTAGAGACAGTGTTATTTAGAGACAGGTCTGATTTGGAGACGGTGTTGTTTGTAGACAGTCTGATTTGGAGACGGTGTCGTTTGGAGACAGTCTGATTTGGAGACGGTGTCGTTTGGAGACGATGTCGTTTGGAGACAGTCTGATTTGGAGACGGTGTCGTTTGGAGACGGTGTCGTTTGGAGATGGTGTCGTTTGGAGACAGTCTGATTTGGAGACGGTGTCGTTTGGAGACAGTCTGATTTGGAGACGGTGTCGTTTGGAGACGATGTCGTTTGGAGACGGTGTCGTTTGGAGACAGTCTGATTTGGAGACGGTGTCGTTTGGAGACGGTGTCGTTTGGAGATGGTGTCGTTTGGAGACGGTGTCGTTTGGAGACAGTCTGATTTGGAGACGGTGTTGTTTGGAGACAGTCTGATTTGGAGACATTGTTGTTTGGAGACAGTTTGGTTTAGAGATGCTGTGGTTTGGAAATGTTATGGTTTGAAAGTGATGTGGATCTGCCTCCTACTTCAGCTACAGTGAATTCCTCCTCCTGAGGGCAGTCTAGGCTGATTTGATCCAGCACACTATGTGGAAGATCAGTATCATGGTTCCCTTATAGAAAGGACTGAAGTCATGCAAGCACAACACACATATCACATTACAGAGAAACCCTTTATCTGCAATACTGGCACCAAGCGTGTCAGTTGAATTACTGTACATGCTGCAGCTATGGCACTCACAAATCAAATGCACATCCACCCGATTTCCTCCATTACACTAATGGATTGTGTATATCTCCCTCAATGGACTGATTGTGGACACTGTAAAGCTTTGGACAGATCAATGCGAGCAGGCCAGATGGGTTTCCCACACATGGATACACTCCAGCACATCATCAGATCTGCCTGTAATTTAATAACCATAAAGTTTACCATCACACTCTCTCTCTCTCTCTCTCTCTCTCTCTCACACACACACACACACACACACCCCACTAATCAGCACTGCTGGCTCTGTGACACTTGAGTGGACAGTGGGACAAAAGCAGGCAAGTTAAACACCTTCTGCAACAAAATGACTTTTGTGGTGGTTTGTGGTCTTTCTTTTTGAATTTTGAAATGAACTCTACCACTATGGCCTCCTAAATTCTGGCTCTGACAGTTCCTCAAACCTCAGCTACATCACTCCATTTCATTGTTCATCTCAGCTACAGTAGAGATGTGTGCAGGACTTATGTTCTTATCACTGGGGTCCAAGCACCAAAGGTTTTCTTATTCTTATTTCTCTCCCTTAAAATGAGACCAAACCATAAGTCTCTGAGATGTGATATTTGGTAGTAAGGAGATTTGTAAACAATATGTCCACCACATGCCAATCAATTCTATCAAGGCAAAACCTAATTTACTTAAACAGTTTTAACTCATGATCGGTTGCATGGATTCACATGAAGCTTGGAAGGCGTACGCAGGACGAGATTCAGAGGATGTCAGAAAACACTTGGGCAGTGGTCATACACAGGAGTCAGCGCAAAGTTCAGCTAGCTCTTTCGCAAGAACCGTAAGTCTGAAATTTGTTATTCTGCATCTTTGCGCGAATCTGTAAGAAGATTTTTGATGATGACTGGGTTACTTTCAAACCATGGCCACCATCAGCCAATCGGTTTTCAGCAGGAATTTTACACGACTTGCATCAAACTCTCATAACAAAACTTGATAAGTTTGTTAAACTAAGGGGTCCTGATTGTTCTGTGTAACTTGGCAAGAACTGGCCACTGGAGGTGATATTTGTGAAGAGTGCTTGGACCCGGCAGATTGCTGCTTGCGGCTATACTGGCCCACTATATTTTCCTAACAAATATTGTTGGTTCTTTTTTCCAAAATATATATATAAAAAGTTGTAACCTAATTTAAAACTACCACAACCCTGACCAGGCAGCTACTAAAGATGACCAATTTGGAGGTAGATCTCAGACTCTCAGGACTGGTAGGGGAGATGATGTAGGGTATGAGAATTCACCAGAGCCGTGGCTCAGTTCTGCACCATTTGAACCTTGAACTTCTATCAATTTGTCTTGATAACGACTTTTTGTGACATTGACTCAAGCAAGAAGTGCCACTGTCTGACAGCAATCACAACATTTCATCCTGACACACATTGCCAAAAGTTTTTGCCCCGTGACTTTCTTATGTTTTATTACAATTTAATCACGATTATAGCCCCAGAGCAAACGCAGTGTTTCAGAATAGCAATTAAATAAGGAAAGCTTTTAAGGAAATCTTTGTGGAACTTATTAACTGCTCGCTCGTAGTTCCTGATGCGACTCTAAATGAATGTTTTATTAAAAGCAGAAGCACTAGGAGGTTAAAGCCGTTAAGCCTATATAATAATAAAGGACTCAGACAATGCTAGTATTAAGTGCAAAACATAAATATGCAGTGTGACTAAAGTGCCTAATTAGAGTGATAAAGATTTGGGGTGTTTACTTTCATTTAGATTAGAGCTAGAGTGTTCCAATAAAATAAAGTCATTTCTAACATTTCTCAATTCACAAAACATTTAAGAATAAACATCTCTCCATTCGCTTGGTTAGATTTTTGGAGTGTTTACAATTAAATCATTTAAACGTAAATACTAAAATGTAAAAAAAAAAAAAAACGTTCGAATGGCGTCGTACACGCTTTCAGCTGTAAATACATTCAAAGGTACATGGTGATGTTATATATACAGTACAGTAGATTTGGTGTTATGAAGTGGTTTAATAATAAGATTCAGTTTTTTTTCTGTCTGCCTGCTAGGATGTTCTTGTTAGCGGTGTTGACACCTCTGACGATGCCGAGGAACGAAACATCACGCCGTATCACATGGGATCACACTGCATTATAGTGCATCGAAACAGCTCTTTAATCGCTTTCATTTATGTATCGTTTTTGTCCTTTCTTTTTCAGAGAGCTGCTTACACTCAGGTTATTGAGACCAGCGGCATTTTTAATGATAAATAAAGATTAGCGTTTGGAGCGCTTTTTATTTTCCAATATTTGCATCAAAGTAATTACAGGAAAAACTAATTACAGGGGAAAAAAAAAATATGATGCGTCTGCTTTAATAATGTGCCATTTTTATATTACATTACTATTGTTGCAATGCTAATTAATGGTAATTTGATTTCTCTGAGCTTGGTTCTGATTATTAAAAAAAAAAAAAAAAAAAAAAAAAAAAAGAGAGGGAGAGACAGAAACAGCCTTGGGTTTTGAGATGATTATATAATCACAGAACTGCAGAATGGACTGAGAGGCAGACATGAAGTCCCGTGTTGATAAGACGAACCTCTGAATTTCTTTTTTGTACTGTATTATATTGCAGCGTGTTAGGGAGATTGCTGTCCTATTGCTCTTTTTTTTTTTTTTTTTTTTTTTTTTTTAATTTGCTGTAATGCAATGGTTAGCTGTGTAATGTTTAGCTAAATTCTATTACGACACAGACAGTCTGCAGCCTCTCAGACGCAAGTAGTGAATTTATTTAGTAAAAGAAAAGTCAGGAATAAAGTAAAGGGAAAGTCAGAGTGCCCTTGACTTGTGTGTGTGTGTGTAAAGAGAAACACATTAGCCTCTCTGACTCACTCTCTTCACAGGCCACGATTCAAACTGCGGTTTGTGAAATCTCATCAAACATTCGGCACAGTAAACAGCGGGGATCCTGAAGGGTTAATCACAGAGTTAATTACAAATTAATGAAAATCATGATGTAGTTTAGGACTTGCCAATTATTTCATTCTGAAAACCTCATTCATTTTGTTTCAAAATCCAACACTGCTATTACAAACTACTAATGCTACAACCATTGCATGAGCTTGTGTAATATGTAAGGAATACAACACTTCCTGTTGTGCTGTTTCAGGAAAATAATCAACTGCAGAGTGGTGTGATAAATCTTAGCCACTGTAATACCCACGTCACGGCACGTCCCAAAGTGTTTTATTCCTCTGATACCACAGCAATTTACCAACGATTATCCATTTTTTACTAATACATATATTGTACTTTTTATCCACTTAGAGTTACATTTGATGTAGAACGTAGATGAAACCTATAAATCTGCACATCCTGACCACAGTCATGACCAGGTGTGTGGAATAAAACAAAATGGCAGCTCACACCTTCAGGAGTCCAGGGTTTGATGCTGAACTTGAGATTAAAGACAAGTTTAGTACGAGTTTTAGGTGGAACTTGGCTGAATAATAATAATAATTGATTAATAAGATAATAAGAATTGATCGAGTAACTGGTGCTGTTGATTGTTTGTTATAAAAAAAAATATTCCAAAGTGTAATTTAAGAGAATAGACTTTCTCAATAGAGCCTTTTTTTTTTTTTAACTTAATACTTCAGCTGGAAGAAGACAAAGATTTTTTTGTTTTTGTTTGTTTTTCTTTTCTCTTTTTTTAATCCTTAAAAAAAAGAGCTTAGCAGGCCTTACATTTTTTTCACACAAACTTATAAATGTAAATAAGACTCTGTATAAATGCCAGACCTATCCATTCAGGAACTGACGGAGGAGAAGGATATATGAGAAACACGGAACTCCTGAAAATAAGTTACCGCTTGACGCGAAAGGTATTTACGGTAATTTACAGTAATTTATGGCTTAAAGTAACACTTCATCTGAAAATGCTAATAATGCAATGATGAGAACTGGTAGTAAACATTATGCCTGAGAGAGAGAGAGAGAGAGAGAGAGAGAGAGAGAGAGAGAGAGAAAGGGAGGCAGCATACAGAGAGAGAGAGAGGGGTGGCATACAGTCAGAGAAAGAGAGAGAGAGGTGGCATAAAGAGAGAGAGAGAGAGAGGTGGCATAGAGATAGAGAGAGAGAGAGAGAGAGGTGGCATAAAGAGAGAGAGAGAGAGAGAGAGGTGGCATACAGCGAGAGAAAGAAAGAGAGAGATAGGTAGCACAGAGAGGCAGAAAGAAACAGACAGAAAGAAAGAGGAGAGTCAGAGAAAGAGAGACACAGAGAGAGAGAGAGAGAGAAAGGGAGGCAGCATACAGAGAGAGAGAGAAAAATAAAGGGAGGCAGCATAGAGACAGAGGTGGCATAAAGAGAGAGAGAGAGGTGGCATAAAGAGAGAGAAAGAAAGAGAGAGATAGGTAGCATAAAGAGAGGCAGAAAGAAACAGACAGAAAGAAAGAGGAGAGTCAGAGAAAGAGAGAGAGAGAGAGAGAGAGAGAGAGAGAAAGGGAGGCAGTATACAGAGAGAGAGAAAGATAAAGGGAGGCAGCATTGAGAGAGAGGTGGCATAAAGAGAGAGAGAGAGAGAGAGAGAGAGAGAGGTGGCATAAAGAGAGAGAAAGAAAGAGAGAGAAAGAGAGGCAGAAAGAAACAGACAGAAAGAAAGAGGAGAGTCAGACAGAAAGAGAAAGCGCATTATGTTATAACATTAAATGTAACTTTAAACAGATAAAAAGTACATTTACATTTATTCAATTAGGAGACGCTTAAAAAAGTCCAAAGCCACTTACACATGAGGAAATACAAGCAAACTGATATCAAGTGGAGAACAGTACAAGTAATGGCACAGGATTTTAGCTGAGTGCTGGAGGAGCAAAGGGCACAGAGTAGAGGAGTAAGAGTCCGTTCTTTTCTACGGGAAGTACGAAGTGTCATCCGTTAATAAAAAATGTGTCACTGTGGACAAGCTACTGTGGTACAAGTGGAATAAAAACAAATTCACAACATATTCTGCTTCGTCACACCACCCTGCCGCTGATTATTGTCCTGTAGCAGCACAGCACAGAGTGAGTTACTGTGAACGGAACTGGAGGAGAAGTGCAGAGGAATGAGAACAGAAGTCGCGGCTTCAGCACTCATCAGTTAGAATGCGTCATGTTTAAAACAGTGCTGCGCTAAACACATTTGGAGACATTTCACACATTTCTCACACGGGGACAGACAGGGATTGTAATTACACTGTGTGTGTGTGTGTGAGTGTGTGAGAGAGCGAGAGAGAGAGAGAAAATAAAGAGGAAACAGAAACAGCAGACTGTGTTTATTTTGACATCCGCCATCTTAAATGAATTTACTTCCTGCATTACAGCTCCACGTGGTGACTCAAAGTGCAGTGAAAGCATGAACAAGGCAGAAAGACTGAGCGTGTGTGTGTGTGTGTGTGTGTGTGTGTGTGTGTGTGTGTGTGTGTGTGTGTGTGTGTGTGTGTCGGACCCCTACTGCCAAGTCATATAACCCAAACAGTGTGTGACAGATTAACACTCTGACAGTGTAGGTCACACACTCACTGTGTCATCACACAAGCAGCTGAATCACAGGCTTTATCATCACCGCCACTCTGTGTGCCTTTCAGTAGTTCTAGTTTTAGGGAAATAATCAACGACAGGAAAATAATCAACGACCAAAGCTGCTTATTTTTCTGTAACAGCATGACTGAAATTTGCCAGCGATGGTGATTTTTTGCTTCTTTTTAGATTATAGTTTTTAGTAAAATGAACATTAAAATGCAATTTCCTACAAACGCACACTTTGACATTTCCGTTTCGTCTCGTTATTTATTGTCACGCCTGTTCGACTCTATATTCAGTAAACGTTTCGTCATCGTTTCATGTTTCTTGACTTCTGTTCTTCCTCTGAATCTGACTCACTCGGTGTTGTTGAGGAAGTCGCTCAGGAGATGGAAGGAGAAATTTGTCTATTTTTATTGCTGAACTCTAGCGTAGCATGTCAGGGTAGAGAAAAAGACCAAAATAGCACGGACACTCTTTCAAAAGTGCCGTGTTTGAACGTGACTTTAAAAAAATAAATAAATAAATAAAAAAATTGTCTCCGTAGTTTGAATGGTATTTGTAATATTAATTTGTAAAATAAATGAATAAAACAAAACAAACAAATATAAACAGAGATTGTAGGTTTCTCATAAATCAAGCGATCCAGAATTTGCAAACTCCCACAAAGCATGAACTCAGCTGTCCCGAAGATGTCGGAAAACACGAAGTTACAGCTTTACCTCCGACTGTTACAAAGTACTGACACTGGAGACTCCTTCCATAAGTCACCTCATTATAGCAACAATTACACACAGATGTGTTTTTATCAGTGTTTATGCAGAGCTTCTGCCGTACGAGTCCCTGTATAACGTTACTGCTGTTAACTGTTAAAGAAAATGAACCAACTCCTTCTGACCAATCAGAATCCAGAATTTAACAGCGCAGTGGTATAATATATATTAATGCTGACGTTTATGTTTTGTAAAATGTTAACTAATGCATGAAATAATGTGAGTGTTCACAACTGAAAGTGAAATTCTGAGTGAAGGTGAAGAATAGAAGCTCTGGCAGCTCTGAGATTCATGAAAAACACATTCAAATCCAGCTTAGTGCAGATTCGCCTAATGCCATGGTTTACAGTGTGTGTGTGTGTGTGTGTGTGTGTGTGTGTGTGTGTGTGTGTGTGTGTGTGTGTGTATGCGGAGTCACAGGAGCCAACACACTGACACGTTCACACAGCCTGAGTGACGGCTGTCAACCACCTCCGCTCCTGCAGAGCACCATCAACCCCCTGAGTGTGAGTGTGTGGTTTGTGTGTGTGTGTGTGTGTGTGTGTGTGTGTGTGTGTGTGTGTATCCTGGGAGCTGTTTGAGCCGGCTGTTTGTGGTATATGTGCATGTGCTTACATGTACTGTTACAAAGCCTGGCATTTGCAACTCACATGTCACCGACTCCTTTAATATTATAGCTAAAACATTTCAGAGAATTTTGGATCACAGATTTAAAACTAGATGTGTAAATATTCAGTTAGATTTTATTTGTACGGCATTTGAACAGTAAGGAGTTACACAGCAGCTTTACAGAAATCCGGATGTAGCTTCAGATCCCTAAATAGATGTTGCACGGGGTAGCTGATTGTCACAATTGTCAAAGTTTTTCATCACTTCAGTGTATTAATGTCGTTTTTAAATGATTTCTCTCTACAGTAAAACTTAGAAGGATGCCTACGCTGAGCATGTGCAGATTGCACACTTTACACCGGACCAGGAAGTTCGGCTGCAATTCAGCGTAGCCGTGCCAATATTCAGTATAACTGCACGATTGTGAGAAATGAATATGGAGTAAGTGACATTTCAGACACAATACGGCCAAATGTTTTGTCTATTTTTGCTCCGCTGGTGGAAACAGATCCTAAAGAAGCCACACTCACTTTATAGCATGTCAGCTACTCAGATAGCTAGCTCGTAATGATTTGAACGTTCCTGTTAAAGGTGCTTCTGGTAAAATTGGCTTCCTTTCTTCCGTGTCATCTTCATCTGACGAGCTTTCATGTTTTAAGTCAAAAGTTAAATTCATGAAAAGTATCGTTTGCCATGTCTTCTGATGATGTCACTATCTCTAATGTAGTAACAGTTTCGAAACAGGAAGTGGAATTTTACATGGCGAACACAGCCGAGTGGAGTGATACACACAGCGACACACACGGCGACACACACGGCGACACACACGGCGACACACACGGCGACACACACGGCGACACACACAGCGACATGTCCCGGTGCAGTTATAGGAAAATAGGCACTCTTAGAACGCCGCTCGTCCAATCAGATTAGTGGACCGGAACTAACGGCTGTATAAAGTGCTTTCTCTCACCCAACAAAGACAGTCGAATTAACTCTGTCCTCCATTTTGGATATGTTGTATAAGCTTTGATCACATGACCATTTGGGGCCAATCACAGGATAGCAGACATCAACGTTGTCAAATATACTGTATATCCAGTTTCTCTGCTTCACTCTACAGCGTTTTTAAGTTGGTCTAGTTGTGAGTGATGTAATGAAAATATCATATCACAGTTTTATTTATAAAAATGTAAAAGATTTTTGAGACTGTAAGGAGAATTTTTTTTTTTGTTACAATTCTTTATCAAATCAGCGGCTGCCAGTCAGTCTGTAATTATTTTACGATTGACTGAATACAATATTATGATATTTAAGAAAAGTACATTATGACATAATTTATCACAATATCAATATTATTATTATTTTTTTTTCGAAAAGATGTATTTGCAATTGTATTTTAGTGTGGACAAATGCAAAAGAGAGGAAAATTGTGTTTCCACTGAAATACTTTGCAGGGTCAACAATGATGGCTGTGTTAATCGTGTTATCTGAGTGCTTTGGCTTTAGTTTGGAGGCCTGAAAGTCCACGTAAACGCAATATATATAAAAAACAAAAACAAAAAAACCAAAAAAAAACAAACAAACAAACAAAAAAAAAAAAACACTACTCAAGTAAGAGCGCCCCCTTGTGGAGAATCTTCACTCTGACGAACCTGAGCTAAACACCTCGTTTTCATTAGGATTCTTCTTCTTCTTCTTCTGCTTCTTCTTCTGCTTCTTCTTCTGCTTCTTCTTCTTCAATAAAACCGATAGAAACTTGATCTGAAGGTAGCACAATCAGCCTGATGGTGGCGCTATAACATTTTACATTTTGGCCCAACTCGTTTGAACCGTGAGTCTTGGGTTCTTTTGCTGTTTGGTTTGTTTTGTTTTGTTTTGTTTTCTCGGTGCATGTAATTAAATGGAGGAAAAAGCAAAGGAAAGCTGAGGACCGTGCAGAGCTGAAAGCGTCCTTGAAAACGTTACATTCGTTTGTCAAAAAAAAAAGTGAAAGAAATATTTGGCAAGTGTGCAAGAACATCATAAAAATCACCCGAGCACAGAGAACACAGAGCGGGCGCTAAATAAATGATTAGATAATTATATAAATAATATATTTAAATGTTTTATGTATCACATCCAGTGTTTTTCTTTTTTTTTTTCATCCAAATCTCACGGCATTTCTACAGCGCTAAAAGTCTGTGCTTTGGCTCAGTTTAGCAGCTCACAAAAAAAAAAAAAAAAAAAAAAAAAAAAAAAAAAAAAAAAAAAAAAAAAAAAAAAAGCATCCATAAACAGACAGCAGGTTTGATTCACTTCCAGCAGGTGAGTTGATTCAGAGTCGAATCACTTTCTCAATAGAGACCAAATCACTCAGACGTGACTGTGAGCGCGATCGTCATGTTCTCACGCGCCTAAAGAACCTCAGCCAGGTGGAGAACACACCACAAACTGCCTGATCTAGCTACAGTAACTAACTAAAAAAAATACCAGCAGTTGTAGTTTCCAGTCACACCATCACCTCCACCTCAGTAATCTTGTGATTAAGTTGTGATCCTCGCTGAAGCAACAGGTCAGATCTTTCCTTCACTCTTTTACGAGAAGGAAGTTTAATGATTTCACTCCAGATGAAACAGCAGACAGACTCACGGAAAGCACCGAGGCGAAATGCAGAGCTGTAAAGACGGCCTGTCTCAGTGCCTGTCTCGTTTTAGACACTCTGACAGCTTTCTTGCTTCTGGGCACATTGTATGTGTGTGAGTGTGTGAGTGTGTGTGTGTGTGTGTGTGTGTGTGTGTGTGTGTGTGTGTGTGTGTGTGTGAGAGACAGAGAGAGACAGCACAACTGGATTGTAGTTACAAAGACATCTATAAGACATGCACTCAGAGACAAATCTACCTCTCATGCCCTAAATCACCAACAAGCTCAACACACCCACACACACACCCACACACACACCCACACACACACCCACACACACACCCACACACACACCCACACACACACACACACACACACTTGTCTCTGAGCAGCAAAATTCTCAGTACTGTGAGTCGGTGATGTCCAGACAGTGCAAAACTGTTTAACACTATTGAATTCTGATTGGTCAGAAGGTGTTGATTAATTTTCTAGAACAGCAGCTCTGACAGTAGTGCAGCTGGATGGTGTTCCAACACATCGCAAGGCACAATCACACACACACACACACACACACACACACACACACACACACACACACACACACACACACACACACTACGGACAATGTTTCAAACCCTCAACCCTGGAGGTGCGAGGCAAACGTGCTCACCATTAAATTTCTTGAATTTTCTCCTATGGGGTTCAATAAAGGCACATCTTATCATATCTTATCTCATCTCGAAATGGTACATGGAACCCTGTATACATGAATTATCTTTCGGACCACTTCAAATACACGACTCCATCTTTAAACTTTAGGCCACGCCCCTTGCCTGAGTCAGGTGCTGAGGAAGAAAGTGATTTGGCTACAACTGATTCGCCTAGGACTGTTTTTTATCTTTACGGTGTCCATTTTCTGTCCACGTTTACAGACAGCAGCAAGTCTGTTCAAGAACATACCGTTTACACGATGCTAAACCGGTGGCTATAAGCTGCCGTTCCTTTTTAGCTACATTAAGCTTGTAGTTTCAGTGCAAAGCGAAAGAACTGGACTTCACGCGTGTCTTGGCTGATCGGCTCTTACACTGTTTACTGTAGGACGAGAGGAACATGTTGCTTTTCGAATAAACACCTGATGACAGACTGATCTGTGCAGCGACCTTTAATACACACACACACACACACACACACACACACACACACACACACACACACACACACACACACACACACACACACAGAGGTTATTAGAGGAGATGAAATATCTGCTGTTCTGCGTTGTGTTCGGTGCTATGTGAGTGTAATCACTCTCCCTGCAGCCATTCAGCTAAACTTATCAATAATGCAGCACATTAATGATTCATCACGTCATCACACTCTGCTTCAGTGACCAGCACGCATCATCATCATCTCTCTCTTTAATTATAGTTTCATTTTACGCCCATAAAATCCCTCCATTCAGGTGAATAAGTTGAACTACACACATTCAGTGAGTGAGGATTAAACACACACACACACGTGCACGCACACACACGCACACACACGCACACGCACGCACACACACGCAAACAAACATTAGCTGTGATAGTGAAGTGAGTTCTAACACTGATGCTGAAGTTCACTGAAACGTGACGTCACACACACACACCGAGGTCAAGTACGAGTCCGTCATCTCCCTCGTCAATCAGTAACTGATTCCTCTGATTCCACTGCA
>CM040977.1:2893382-2895882 GCA_022985145.1 Pangasius djambal | reverse complement strand
AGAATATGATCTGTATGACTCAGTAATTGATATATAAGTACACATTAATTGCTAATCATGTCTGGTACTTAAATATTTGATATTCTATATATATATATACTATATATTAAATTTCCAAAAAATACGAGGTGTTCAGGAGTGTTTGCTGATGTAGAGCATTAACATCACACCCTAATGGCTAAATATGTTTTTAGTGCATGCTTTGCACATTAGAAATGTGAGTACTTGTTGTGTAAAGAAACTAAATTAAGTTTATGGCTGTATTAGCTTTTTTTCCTGAGTTCATGTTATATGCTTTTTGTCATTATGGCCACGTGTCTTTATTTTGGTTGCAGTCCCGTCTCCACCCCTGCCTTTTCAATGCTCTGGTGCTCTAATGTGTGGACCTGTCCTTTGGTTATTTACTCACAAAGTTTACCCTTGCTATTCGTCCTGTTAAGTGCTGATCCTTCTTTCCCGCTTCTGTTTTCGGGTTCTGAGCCTCGCCTGTTGTTCGTGTGTTGATTATGGATAATTCTGGTTTCTGGAGTTTTGACCCCCACTGTGAACTTTGACAGTTGATTTCTGATTAGTCTTAATAAACACCGCACTGAATTTAGGCACTCGCATCCTGCCTTCATGAACCACTTGAAAATATTTTATATAAATATATAAATCGCAATTAGAATGCAGTTGTCTATGTGTCTTTAAGTGTGTGTGTGTGTGTGTGTGTGTGTGTGTGTGTAATAGTTTGCACATCACGCTTATTCCACTATAGATAAGATATTGTGATATAATGCATTGCTGAACCGAGTCGTTTCGCTGTTGAGCGTTTGATAGGTGTTAGATTTTAGCTGCCCTCATAGGGCTCTAGTCAAGACCGCCATTGTCAATCCAAGACCAAGGCTAGCTGAGGGTCAAGACGGAGTCTTAAGGGAGTTGAGACCAAGTCAAGACCGAGTCTAAATGAACGTGAGCCTGAGTCAAGATCGAGTCCTTTGTCAAGGCCAAACCTTCATTTCAATGAATTATCATTTGTGCATTGCACCGAAAATTACTAATGACTAATGGGTGGTCACAAATCAATCTGTCAACCTGTCCACCCATCAACCCATCAATCCCTCCATCCATCCATCAGTATGCCCATCAATCCAACCATCCATTGATTAATCAATCCAGCCATCAATCCATCCTTCAGTCCATCAATCTATCTTTCAGTCCAACAATCTATCTTTCAGTCCATCAATCCATTCATCAATTAATTATTATGTCAATCAATCCATCCTTCAATCCATCAATCTAGCCTTCAATCCATCAATCCATCCATCAATTAATTATTACATCAATCAATCAATCAATCGATCCTTCAATCCATCAATCTAGCCTTCAATCCATCAATCCATCAATCCATCCATCCATCCTTCATGCCATCCATCAACCCATCAATCCCTCCGTCCATCCATCAGTATGTCCATCAATCCAACAATCCATTGATTAATCAATCCAGCCATCAATCCATCTTTCAATCCATCAATCCATCCTCAATTAATTATTACATCAATCAATCAATCCTTCAATCCATCAATCAATCCATCAATTAATTAGTCAAACAATCCATCCATCCATCCATCCATCCATCCATCCATCAAGCCATCAATTCATCCACCCATGCATCCACCCAAGTTTTTTAAAAGAAGGAATTACTTCTTGTCACATTTTGTGTATGCAAAAAGAAAAGACAACACAAGTATTCATTTTTACAAACTCTCATTTGACACTAAGACCATATTTAATGAGACCAACGCCCAGGACCAAGACAAGTCCAAATCAAAACAGAAAACGTCTCGAGACTGGAATCGAGTCCTACATCTCTACACCCATCTAATATCACCACCAGCTGCCACGGTGTGCAAATAATGAAGAATTGGACTTTGGATGTGAAAATATGTTCTCAAAGCCAGAAGCACAGCTTACAAAATCCTTCAAGGTAGTTTTCAATAATACACTCCGGCATCTGATTACATAACGGGTCTACTTTTAAACCAGTAGAAACATAGGCCAGTTATAAAAAACATTCACTGGTTTTCTAAACCATCTGCTCCAGCATCAGCAGCTTGTCATTAAAAACATAAAGGCACTTATCACCAAGCCAAACAGGCATATGTGGAAATTTACTGAAGAGTCACCATGTTCAGAACATTATCAGTGGAAAGATGAATCGCTCAATTATATCTGCACCCAACCAGCATAAATCTGTGGTATTCAACATGCCCTTGGTTAAAAGTGATATAAAGGGAAATTCATACAATAATCATCACACAAATCACCCTCCATCCCACTACAATGAGCAGGAGGAGAAAATGGAATCTAAACTGCTATAAAACACAGAATGATCGGTAATATTCCTGCGAATATGAACATTATCATTCAGACAGGACATAAACACATGGCCTTGTTATTTCCTCAACTAAACCCAATCTGTAATACGACATAATATCAGTGACAGAAATCCATGGCGTGT
>CM040977.1:2868748-2887843 GCA_022985145.1 Pangasius djambal | reverse complement strand
GGTATAGTCTGCTTTAGGTAAAGCGGTATAGTCTGCTTTAGACAGAAGCGGTATAGTCTGCTTTAGGTAAAGCGGTATAGTCTGCTTTAGGTAAAGCGGTATAGTCTGCTTTAGGTAAAGCGGTAGAGTCTGCTTTAGGTAAAGCGGTATAGTCTGCTTTAGACAGAAGCGGTATAGTCTGCTTTAGACAGAAGCGGTATAGTCTGCTTTAGATAGAAGCAGTAGAGTCTGCTTTTTTTGTCATAATGACGTTTACGAACAAGTCAACTGATTCCCAACAACATGTCAACTAATGTGTCAACACTTTACTACAAGATCCACGAATATATTATATTAGAGCAGATATTAATACTGAACTAATACTTTCATAATTAATTGACAATAAATGCTGTGGAAATACAAAACACAGATATGCATAAGAGCTGCACATTTTTGTTTTTTAGCTTGAACAAGAAAGGTTCACAGGATATCCCAATGGTTGCACCAAGGGAGCAAACTTGGCTGTCCTCTTTGGGTGGGAGGGGAATACTCTCTCTCCCCTGTCAATCACAGCAACACTACCCAATCATGGGCATCTGTGAGCTCATGTATGAGGAATAGGGCAGATAGCACATTTTCCTTCACTGGCCTGTGCGAAAAGATGTGTTCGATTGACTTCATGTGTCTTAGGCCCTGTTCATACCTGGCATTGGTCCACTTGTGATCAGATTTCGTACATTATTTCAGCTGGAGGAAGGGTGTCATGCACATTTATCACGTCAGTCTTCCACTGCATTTGTTTTCAGGCAGAAATGTCCCATAAATCCGATCTCATTTTCCTGTATGAGCATTTTGAAACATTTCAATCATGTGGTCTGCTAAAGAAACTAAATGAATGGGAGATGATATGATGGAAGAATCTACGAAAAGTAGCTGCTTTCATATCTGCTGTTATAGAGTCACCTTTATCTATTAGCCTAGCGATGGAGAGCTCTTCCGAACTCCGAAGTATTTCGATTTCCAAACAGTCTCGCAATGATTATGTATTTTCCAGCTAAGGTATATTAGGTGATCCTTCAATGCTTTCGGATTCACTGTACAAATGTTACGTGGCCATATGCTTCCGAGACCACCTCCGAATGTGGTTTGAGTGATCGAATCACAAAGTGATACACATTGGTCCCCGTTCACACTCGTACATAGCGCTGTCCACTTACAACTGGATCACCAAGGATGCATGTAAGGTATGAACAGGGCTTTAGAGGAACTCCGTGTTAGCGTTCACACTAGGACTGGTAGACCTGGCTGTTGGCGGGAATTTATAGGTGACCAATTTGGGGTGACACATTGGGGAAAAAAAATACAATAATTCGTATTCAATAAACCTAAACGAAGGTGAAGAATAAGAGTATGTCTTTAAGAACGTGAACTAACAGAAACAAGTACCAGTACTTAACAAAAAGCTTGCTCACCACATCGAAATATGAAACTGAATCTTTTAAGTAATCCTGAAAACTTCTGAAACTTTTCATACTTGTAAAACTCCTCGAAAGAGCCTCCGATCTGAGCAGCTCTGTTTTCCCGTGCAATAACAGCTGCATAATTAAATAGTTTCATCGGTTACAATTAACACATGGAGAGATGTTGTTAATTCAGCTTGTCTGAATGCATAATACATCAGATGAGCTTTTATTGCCTCTTTATTGCCCTGATAGTGAGGTTACAGAGGCTGCATTTGTAGTAAATGAATAATTTATGATGCAGCAGGATCCTTTTACACTGGGTAATCATATTTGGTAAAAAAATAATAATAAAAATAAATAAATAAATAAATAAAAGAAAGAAAGAGGAAGCTGGCATCATACTGACATCCAGTATCGGCGCTCTTGGAGTCGTGGTGTTTATTGTAATGGGATGCACCGTATTGTGAGACTTTAATGTCTCAGTTGTAGCTCATAAGAAAAAAAAAATGATGAGAAATCACAACTGCATGGACTTTTATGACAGAGTTATTCATTGAATGCCTGAACGCACATCACTACTGCACATTACCGTTTGTCTTATACTGTACATATGAATATAATTTTACGTCTTCAGGGATTGTTTTACTCCCATAATGCATTATGGTCAGTGGCTTCATTCCTACCGCTGCCCTCAGCTGCAGCTTATGCATTAAATTCAAACAAGCCGCCATTTTGTGTTCTTGCATTCCTGCCAAAACCAGTCAGAAAAATATCTTATTATAATCCAGGGATGAAATATGACCCAAGATTGAATTCTTCACTTCAGTTCAGTGTGTAATGATGGGGTGGTGTGATGCAGCGCCATCATGAAGTTGATTATTTTCCTGTAACAGCACGTCCGGATGTGTTTTATTACTCTTACATCACAGCAGTTTTTTTTTTAATACAAGAACAGCACACCATACATTGATCCATTTATAGTTACATTTCCGGTTTCTCCCATTCTCAGATTTCTCTAAATCGCTTTTCCAGTTGTGAGAACGCTGTGCCACTTCTCACCTGCACCGTTTCTTTCTATTATTCGGCTTTGTCATTTTTTTTTTTTTTTTTTTTTTTTTTTTTTTTTTTTTTTTTTTTTTTTTTTTTTTTTTTTTTTTTTTTTTTTTTTTTTTTTTTTTTTTTTTTTTTTTTTTTTTTTTTTTTTTTTTTTGCATTTGAATATTTGATGTTTGTTTTTGAGTCTGCTTTCTGTTGGTGGCTGATTTGTTTGTTTGTTTGTTTCATTATTAAAATGTGGTTTTGTGTTACAAAAAGTGACTCAAAATTGTAAAGTGACTTTAGGTTTGAGAAAGGGACTATATAAATTAAAATTATTATTATTATTATTATTATTATTACATTTAAATGTTGTGTGAAGGCCACGTACATCACAGCAGCTATTAACAGTCATTTTCTCTCCCTTGAAGTTTGACTGAGGACTCTCCACACACACACACACACACACACACACACACACACACACACACACACACACACACACACACACACAAAACTACGGATATAGCATCTACCCGGTGGGATAATTAACCACAAGTTAGCCACTGTGAGCTGGCTAGTATCTGTGCTAGCGTCTGCGTCCTTGTGTGTGTGAAGTGTACACATTGCTGTCTGTGCCTATGTGTTTTATAAATTGACATTTGATTGGTAAAGGAACGGAATGGTCCTGTTAAGGAGGAGCTAACAGAATAACCTGGAAATAAATACTGGTTTGTGAGGGCTATGATGCAGAGAGCAGGTGCCCAACTACAGTCCTGTTTTTTTTTTTTTTTTTGTAAGTGATATCCGCCTGTTTTCTGTTGTCCCTGTCAATTAAGAAAACCCTGGTTGCACCTTTTGTCACTTTGTACTCTTTGATAATCAATAAATGACCTTTGCACTAGCGTGCTACGTGCAGCTGTGCCATCTTTTCCTGATTTCCAAGAACTGATTCAAATGCTGGCTGGCTTTCACATAAGAATGGACTCTAGATCCAGTGCTTTCACGCTGCCTGTGAGCGCTCGCGTTAACTCTACAGGAGTTCATTTAACATTAATTTATTCCTGCTGACTTCCTTTTCCTCTCCGGCCTTGCATGAAAAATGAGAGTATGCTCAGTGGAATACTCCTGCACGAGGCTCATTTCAGCCCTACAGGAGTTCATTCGACACTTATTTAATCCGCTGACTTTCTCTGATCGTGAGCCGGAGTACCAATTACAAACAAACATCCCATAATAATGCTAGGAAATGAGCTCATATGACCTCTAGGTGAGTTCGTTTAACACTAATTAATTAGCACTTTCTTCACTGACTAGACCTGCATTCGTATTAATAATGTGCTGGTTTGTATTAATATTTTAGTGCCTGTTTACTAAGAGAAGTCCTAAGTACAGCATTTTTGGGAGTGAACAGTTTGGTAGAGAGACTAATCTACTGCTAAGAACATGCACGAAAAATTAACTTGTGCTAATTAACATATGGTCTGCGCAGTATAAACGGTTTCCTCATCTATTCTGAAAGACATGTTCATTTCCAGATAATGGGATTAACTGAATAGAAATTGCATCTGAGCACATTTAAATCCTGCGTGGTAATGAAATATATAGTTTAAATAATTAAAGTAAATCCTGGACATCTAGGAACAGTGTGTAGTTCTGAAGTCAGTAGTGCTTGGACGCCATGTTTTATTTTCCTTTTCTTCCGATACATTTATAATGATGTGCCTCGCTGGATAATATGTTTGTGAAGCATTTCTTTTGGTAATAGATAATAAATTATTACATGCTTGAGAAACTCACCATTTGTGCATGCAACAGGCTAACTAACTAGCCTAACTAGCTCCCTACCTAGTTACCTAGTCCCTACAGAGTTACCTAGTTTGGTGTAACTCTGGTGATGAACATTTTTCATCCAGCACTCCATCCTCCATGTTTGTTTTGAGCCGCGAAATCCGAAACCTTGACATTACTTGCAGTTTGCCTGAAAATGTACATTTTCTACTCTGTAAAATAGAGCGCTAGAAACGCTAATATATTAGAATAAGCACATCATTATAAACCAGCTGCACTACTGTCAGAGCTGCTGTTATAGAAAACGAATCAACATCTTCTGACCAATCAGAATCTCGGGTTCAAGAGCACTGTTGTATAAAGGTGTTTAGTAAATCATGAATCAGTGTTTAATGTGAAAAAAGTGTCCGTGATGGTGAAAAGCTTTAATACGAAACATGACTACTGAAATTATAATTGGACATTATGCAAACAGAGGTCATGGAAACAAATCCCTCAATGTCTCAGTGTGTCTGCAGTACTGAGGGATGAGCAAGTCCGCCACTTCTACGCTGCTCTCTTAATGAAACTGTACACCAGTCCTAGAGCTATTTCGGTTTCTGTTCTCAGTGGAGCATAGACAAGCAAAGGAAGCATGCATGAGATAACACGGTGCACCCAAAGGCAAAAACCAAAAAAGGCCTAATAATGGAGTTGGGGAAAAAGAGAAATGAGGAAGCAGATGATTGAGGCCACTGGTATATACACTCCATGCGCTTCACGGTGCTCGGCGTATTGGAGACAGAAGGTGCTCTACAACAAATGCAGCTCATTGAGCCAGAATCTGATCAGCTATTCTGGGACTCCCCGAGCTTCAAGCTTCTCGTTAGAGCCGTTTTTATTTTCAGAAACCTTTGACTGATGACTCAGGGTAACAAGAGCTGGAGGGAAAAGATGAGCGCCAAAAAAAGGGCAATGTGGTTACATCACAGAGTTGTGAGGGAATAACCTGGCATGCTCTTTTGTGCTAAAAAAAAAAAAACATGGCATTGAAAATGCCAACGATAATCGGATACAAATACCGGTGTTGAGTAAGTTAACAACTAAATGGTGAATTAAACTGATCAGTGCTTAATGTTCTGAGACGGTTATAAGGTTTTCAGTTCAAATCCAAGACTCATCGTGAACCACTAATGAACATTAAAGCTAAATCCTTAACCCTTAACTACTCAGCTAGATCTTATCTCAATTTTCCATTAACCTCATTAACCTCCATTTAGACACCATTTCCACCAACAAGTGAGTCATAACACTTGAAAATATGGTTATTCGTCTTGCCCAGGTAGCATGTACTTAGCGCTGTTTTCACACATGCACTTTATGTGTTCCTGTGTAGGTCTGTGTAGTCTCAGGTAGTTTTGCATTGTTTTATGGAGCACCATGGTCCTGGAGGAAGGTTGTTTCGTTTCACTGTATACTGTACCAGCTTTATATGGTTGAAATGGCAATAAAAGCCACTTGACTTGACTTGATGCATTCCAACATTGGCCATATGGGTGGAGCTGGAAATAGAACTGACCACTGTTTGGTCAAATATGATAATAGTCTGTACAGTGCTGCCAATTCTTTTCCGGGGAATGTAGATAACGCTTCAAGTCACTAGAAAAGTCACCAAATGATGTCGTAGACTTATTTGCATATTTGTTGATGCATCATGATAATTTGCATAGTAAAACGTTACGTGAAAAAGGAAGCTTTTCCTTATATTATAAGGATGCTTAAATATAATAGAATATACTTTTATCCAATTATTCTTACAGAATGAAGTCATCTTGGGTTACGGCACCACAAAGGAGCTGTTTACGTCTTCACAAAAATCATATCATTTCTATCAAGAACGCAGAAAACCAAGCAGTGGTAATGAGAGTCTGGGAATAGACATGAAGAAAAGAGTTCCAACTGGATAACTGGCTTTTCTTACTGTAAATATTACCAAGAATGCACAAACATTAGGGATTGTTGGGAACAATGGTGATTGGTCATTGGAAACCATGGTGATCAGTGATTGGTCATTGTAAACAATGGTGATCGGTGATTGGGCACTGGGAACAATGGTGATCAGTGATTGGTCATTGGAAACAATGGTGATCGGTGATTGGGCACTGGGAACAATGGTGATATGTGATTGGTCATTGGAAACAATGGCAATCAGTGATTGGGCACTGGGGACAATGGTGATCAGTGATTGGTCATTGGAAACAATGGCAATCAGTGATTGGGCACTGGGGACAATGGTGATATGTGATTGGTCATTGGAAACAATGGCGATCGGTGATTGGGCACTGGGGACAATGGTGATCAGTGATTGGTCATTGGAAACAATGGCGATCGGTGATTGGGCACTGGGGACAATGGCGATCAGTGATTGGTCATTGGAACCAATGATGATCGGGCGTTGGGAAGAATGGTGGGTAAAACAAAGGGTAGGGTACAACATAATAGCACCATACACCCTACCTAGTTCCCTATGTGTATAGTGTGGAACAACATTTGAGATTCAGCCACAAGAATGCACAACTCCATGTGTTGTTGGATTTTAACATCATTTGCTAAAGTTTGTACTCAAACCTCTCTGTATGTTTACTAATGCTTAAAGTATTGACACCCTTGGGGGTGTTTGGGTACACACACTACGATCAAAACTCAGTGTGTCTCATGATCTATATGATCTATATGGTCTCATGATCTATAGTTATCACTATCGTAAGTCGCTCTGGATAAGGGCGTCTGCCAAATGCCGTAAATGTAAATGTAAATGTGTGCCACAGGGATTGTAGCATAAAACATGAAATTAAAACAGCCATAGTTTTGAGTTTTATTTATTTCTGAGTAACATTACAAGGTACTACTCGTGCCTTGATCACTTGTCATCGCCCTCCAGAGAAAATACTCCTATTTTCCTAAGGAACCATTATGTATTGAGAAGCAGACACACACACCCCGCTTTACGGTGATGTCTGGTAGAGGAAAAAATATTTCTGTGCTTCCAAAATTGAGTTACTCAATGATTCTTTCGATAGTTAAGGGTTTTCCTTTGGAAGCCTTTATGAAAGGGATTTAAGAAAGAACCCTTTAAAGGTTTTCCCTTGCAAAAACCAACTCACATTGGTCTTTCGCAAACCAAAGAAAACTTTATGGTTTTAAATTTAACCTCATTTAACGTCACGTGATTTAAAGTCACGTGACCCAGCCTTGCTCCAGGCTTTTATTCTCTCATTTTACCGCATTCATTTATTGATGATGACACTGTGCCCATGCCCTCAGAGCTCAAAATAACCAACATACTTCAACCGTGATGGTAGGGACTTGGTGCTTGGTCAGGGTATTGTGCAGAAAGGTGGGGCAGGAGAACATCTCACAGCTGGTTCTGGTAAATTTATACTCCATAAGCAGCCCCTCTGCCCTCCTTCAGCCCTCTTTCCTCCCCCCTTATCTTATTCTCCACTGAAATGGATCCAATTTTCTCAGGTGTTTCGCCTCTCCCACTGTCACTCGAGTGACAGCCTCAGAAATGAGGCACATGAGGCAGTGTTGGGTCACGGAGTGGACAGAGATGAAACTGATGAAACTTGCATTAGCCAGTGTTGAAGCAGGTAGAGATGGGTTTTTTAAATGACTTCCATTTCACCATCTAATGGCATTTAGATGCAGGAAATTTGGGGCATGCAATTTCAAAATGACTCCCAATTAAAAAAGATATATAAAGTGTGATATGGGAGATGATGTGGTACTGGTGCTCGGTCCTGGCAGTCACTATATATTTTGGATTTTTAAAAAAGGATATTGCATATTGTAGCATCAGATTCCTGACAGGAGTGGAACCTGATGTAGTTTTCTGCTGTTGTAGGGCATCCAAGATTCAAAGATTCAAGATTCAATATGTTGTGAAATGCTTTTCTGCTCATCACGGTTGTAAAGAGTTACTGTAGCCTTCCTGTCAGCTCGAACCAGTCTGGCCATTTTCCTCTGATCTCTCTCATCAACAAGGTGTTTCTGCCTGCAGACCTGCTGCTCACAGGATTGTTTTTTGTTTTTCGCCCCATTCTGTGTGACAATTCCAAGAGTTTCTGAAATACTTAAACCAAAAGTCTGATCCCAACAACCATACTACGGTCAAAGTCATTGTGATCACGGAGATGTTTGATGTGAACATTAACTCTTCACCTGTACCTCATGAATGTATGATTTTGCGCATTGTGCTGCTGTCAGACGATTGGCTGATTAGATAATGATTGAAGAAACGAATTTAAAACCTAAAACATCTTTAAAATCGTTAAGTTTCAGATAATATGGTGGTCACTACTGGAAAAAAACAGTGAAAGTTGTCATTATTGCAGTGTAAGAGAAGGCATGCTATAGAAGCCATTTATCCAGAATCTAAAAAAATAGTGATCAATTTTATGTGGAGTGTCTTGCCTTAAATACTCTCCTTGCCAAAAATCTATATTTATACAACTTCTAGAAAAGAGAGTGTGACTTGTAGAGCTTGTTCTCTTGAGTGTTATCTCTCTCCACACTGCTACTGACTGAGCAGCAGAGGGTAAAACTCCCAACCATGTCGATTCATCTCACATTCAGTGAGCACACCTGACCTGGAAACCGGACTCAGCAGGGCAGAAGCACATTTGTTCTCTCTCCTAACTGAAAGCGAGAGAAGCTGAAAGATACCCTCTGCTTTAAAAAGCCCGGGGGGTTGAAGGGCACGTCTGTATTAGAGCTTATAACCGCGTACTTTGGTGAGCTGAAATTTATCCACTGAATTTCACAGGCGGGCTGCAGTGAAGCACTGTTCAGCTTCTCTTACTGTCACACTTGACATTTTCATGAAAGGCCACTGGGATCGTCGGAATGGTGTAACTGCTCGATCCGAAGAGGGCCGCATCGGTAACAGTTAAACCTTTTAGAATAGTCACATTTGTCACAGTAGTCACACACTTTAATTTGCCTATTACAATACATGGCACAGAGGGAATAAATAACGCTACAATGATTATTCTTAATATAGACGAATGGCCAGAGTGGCCTTTTAAATATATTTGTATTATATTATTTTCTATTTATTCTATTCATTTATTATTATTGTAATAAATTGTTTTTAAAATACATGCCTTAGGCCTGAGATTGATTGATTAATTGGTTGATTTATTATCATCTGGACTGACTCTTGACTGTATGTACGATGTTACATTCTATTTGCTAGCAGTAAAACAATCCATGTCATGCTGTTCTAGGAAAACAATCAATGATGGGGTGGTGTGATTAGTGAGTTACTGTCGTGAGTTACTGTTACAACCCGGAAGTTGATTATGTTCCTACAGCCGCACATACTGAAGTGCTTTATTCCTCTTATATCGATATTGCAATTTACCAACAATTACACATTTTTATTAATGAATGTCACATTATAAACTTAATCTATTTATAATTACATTAAACGTCCGTGAAACACTTACGTTATCAATTTTTTCCTACATTTTAAATCTTATTATCTTATTATCATCATCTTATTATGTACATTAATTTATCTTTAATTATTCTAGATATTAAATATTTCTCATTGTAGTAAGTACAAGATAGACAGGCGAAAAAAGAAAGACGAAAGGAAGAAGAAAACAAAAGGCAGTGCATCCTGCACAGGGTGGATTAAAAAGATGTACCAGTCATTTGTTTTTCAATTCTGATCCATGTGCCTCTTTTTTAATTTTGACCTCTTGCCCCTCTACAGGTCTCTGCACGGTCCTGAAACACCGCTATGTCCCTCAGAGTGCTAGCCGAAAAATGGAATGTTCTTGCTTTGTTCATTCTCACGGGCTCTTGCTTACCGTTAGACACTTAACATTTGGAGCGAGACATCGAACCTGGCTCACTGGACTCATTTTGGTGATTTGACGTCAGTTAGTCCACATTATGGACAGGAACATGAGCGGCGGATGGGATTACAGGGGTCAGATACAGACTCCATGATGTACAGCTGGAGCTTCACCAAGAGATAAAAGACATAAAACGGATTCAAAATGGCTGAATCCATCACCAAAACCAGGATTGAACTGAACTTGGTTAAGGTTGCTACCAGGCAAAAAGGTGACTTGAGAAGCAATCACACAAATATAACAGGTCAGTTCTGGGGATCTGGGAAGGTTTAGGTTAGCATGGCCTTTAGTGGATATTATACAGAAACATAAATCACATTTAACACCATATATATATATATATATATATATATATATATATATATATATATATATATATATATATATATATATATATATATATATATCACATGACAAGCTAAGAAACAGTTCAACTTTACAACAGTAAAGTTTCTTTGCAGTAAAAACATGTCCTGAAGTGTTTTATTCCTCTAATACCACAGTAACTGGCCAAGGATTACTTTTTTTAATTAATGAAAGACTTTTATCCATTTATAATTACGTTTAATGTTGTAAAACATCCACAAAGCAAGTTAGTTACTGTTCTCTCTTGCGTTATAGCAGCCTCTCTTTGTACCGAGAAACCGCAAAGCACAAACAACTCTATCCCGAAGATATCAGCTTTACCTCTGAATATTACAAAGAGCTAACGCTGGACACTCCTTCCATAAATATTAAATAAATAAACAACAACAACAACAACAGCAACAACAACAACAACACATTTTTCTTAACACCTTCTGACCAGAATCCAGAATTCAACAGAGCTGTGGTATATACAGTACATTATGAGTATTAATGCTTAATGCTCTCTTCATGTTAAACAATGGGAACGTTACTGTAAATTTACTGGGAAAAAAATTTATTTTCACAATTGCTTTAATCCTTCTACACCAAATGTAGTGTTTTACTGTAAAATGGCATTTTTGGTGTCAAATGTTTTCTTCTTTAGCTTCACACAATTAATGGAATCTTACCTCACCAAATTCTCTCTCATAAATACTTCAATCTTCATATAAATGCTTCAAATGACACTGTGAATGGTTCAAGTGATTTCAAATTTCAAATCGATTCCACCTTTAAACTTTGGGAGGTGGGGCCTAGGGGGTGGGATCATACCAAACTAGAGAAAAAAGTGCTTCTATTTGTTCAAGATGGCCACCTCAATAACCTTCCAGCACTTAGGTCAAGATTGTAGATCAAACCAAGGACTGGATGTGGTTTGATGAAGAAAATGGGACAAACTATTTCAGGAGAACCTTCCATTGCTTTAGTTTTGCAAGAGTGAAGAAGTGTAAGGGGCCAGACGCGGAGGCGGTTTCTGAATCCATATGCGGAGAGTTTATTAAACCGAAGCAGCAAATAAGACCAAACACTGAGGCTAATAGGCGTAGTCGTTGAGACAGGCAAAGGTTCGGTAACGGGAGAGGCAGTCCAACCAAGCGAACAAAACAAAACACAAATCCAAAAGACGAGATCCAGAAGATAGGCACAATGGTCAAGACACAAAACGACAGGCAATGAAAAACGCTCAGTAAGGCAGCAGCAAGCTGACAATACTTCGCACTGAATGCAGGTGAGCTAGGCCCTGAAATACATGTGCTAAACAGGAAGTAGGCGTAGAAGAAGAACATCAGTATTCGGGAGAGGGCTTTCTCTGGTGGACGGCTGAATGGATGTCAGCCTCAGTTGTTACAAGAAGTAAATACCTGGATGCCAAACATATTTTGGCTGATTAGAGGGAAAAAATGTTTTAAATTAGATTTTCCTCTGAATCTTTCCATTAATAAGCAGGTATACAAACTAAAATGAATGCTTTACAAATGCACCTGCACTTTATCTTAATATCAATTATCTTAAATGGACGTTCAGTCCTCCACTCTGTCTCCCTCTGCTCGTTACGAGCCGTATGGCGAGATAAAATTAGCCGATCGATCAATTAGCGGTCAGCTGCTCGCACTGCGCACCACTTCGGAGATCTCTCGCCAAATCAAATGTCGTGCTTGCTTTTATAAACGATTTCTTAACGACATCGGATGCAAATCACCGTTAACAAGTCAGCACATTTCCTCCTGAACAGATTCTCGTTTATTTGTGAGAGACGAGGGGGACATTTCAGCTTGCTAGAGACATCAGCGTGAAAGAAACATCATTATTAACTAACCAATACCGAGACCTGTCCGATTCTGTTTCCTTTAAAAACTACCAAGATTTAAAATGTTTTGTTTTTTGTTGTTGTTTTTTTTTTTTAGACTGAAGCACTTCCCAGTTAAACTCTTTCATACAAAAATCATTTACATTCTAAATATCATCAATATAATAAAGGCAAAAAAGCAGACAAGCCTCTTTATATGTAAACATTTCCAGTTCCAAAAGCAAATTTCTTTTCCAAATCCAGCTCCAGTCTTTGCCGTTTGTTACAGGAGCCGATATTCGATATGTTTTCTCAGTTATCCGATCCACCAATTTTTTTTTTGCTTTGGGTACTGAGTATTGGATCATTATCACCTCTAAATATAACTATTACACCTATGGTCTAATGTTAGTAACGTTGAATTTACATTGATGTGATACATTGAAAGAGGAAAAAAAAAATTTGACTGAAAAAAAAAAAAACAAAAGTGCCAAATATAACACTTTATTATTAGTTTTAATAATTTTAACAATGATCAATATAGTGATCAGTAAATTAGTAATACAGGATAAAATAAATGTCTGAATAACAATGTCTGAAGACGTAATCAAAAATGTCTGAAAAGTCAGGAACCAATGGGAAGATGTTGAGCAAAGTCCGCAAAAACACACGATACAGCGGCTGAGCGAATGCGTAGAGAAATGCGTGAACATGTAGAGCATGCGTAGTAAATAAAAACGACAAACTTAATTATATGTAGTTTTGCTCTCATTGCTTCTTGACTTTTCAGACATGCTGCATATTGAACATCTACTGTGCTTTTTATGTTGTTTATTTGAAAATTTTAAAACTGTTTTTACAGTTACAGAGTTGTCGCAAGTAGCTAACAAAGTAGCTAGGCTCGGGATCAGCTGAACTGGATAAAATGATGAAAAACACTAGCAAAGATTGTTAGCAATTTATACCCAGGAAACGTTCCTGGTTCCTGGGAGCTTGTTACCTGGAGGTCATTGAAGTAATCAGAATCTGTCGAGATAAACAGAATCAATCGGGGCGATTTATTACTCATGCTGACCCCTCTTCTCTCCTGACTCGTTACAGCTCTCGCTATCAATCGTGAGCCATGCAGAAGACCGGGATGGACAAACAGGACAGCAAGGGACAGAAAGGCTCCAGCTCCAGTTCTGTTGTTCGATTTCCTGATTTGGAAATGACTAATCACACATCTCTTATGGCACTAACAAATCACGACTGCCGTGACCAGATGCACCTGGGAATGTTGTCAAAGCCTGTTCTCTTTATTTTCCCTGCTTGTTTTTGATGCTCAATTTGAAACAGCATGAGAATAAAGGGAGCTGTTAAAACTGCCTAAAGCCATTGTCACTGTGAGCGCTGAACAAACTGAAACACACTCGCAGCATCTCTGTGTGTTTCCGTGTCAGGAGTTACGGGTTCAAACCAGGCGAGCTGTCCATGTGCATCCGTGTGTGTGTGTGTGTGTGTGTGTGTGTGTGCGCATACGGACAGCTCACCAGGCCTCAACTCAGGACTGTTTCTCCTGCAGAACCCCACGTCACACACTCTCAGGATGCATCCAGTCACACCAGGACGGGAAGCTGCAAGACTTATTCACTCTTATTTATGTAATTATTTATTTAAAGACTTATTTATGTGAAGGATATATTAAATCAAATTCCTATTTTTTTACCTGAACGATTGCTGTGTTCACATTTAATGGATGGAAAAAAAAATAATTCTCACCTTCTGGCTCGGAAAAACGTCTCCCCACAGAAAATGTCACCATATCAACAATTACACAAGTGCTTTTAATCCATTTATGAGGACAGTCCACCATATAAGTCACTGTAAATGACCCGTTACTATAGAAACGATAACGCAGGTTATCAGTATGAGCTCGTTAACACCAACCTGTCATTTGGAGCTGCACTACTGTCAGAGCTGCTGTTATGGAAAATTAATCAACACCAATCTAAAACACTTTATTCTGACCAACCAGAATAAAGAATTCAACAGCACTGTTGTATACTGATAAATACCGAGCGTCAGGTCGGACGCAGCAGTAAATGTTGCTCATGTTTTAGAAAACCTGCAGTGAATCTATCAAACCAAACCACTGTTCATTATATTTAATTTCCATCAATCATTCAAAATCCCTTTTCTTCCTCAGTTGTCTGTTGTTACTTCTAACACTCGTACACTCTTAGTACACTTTTTCTGTTTCAACTGTTCTGTATAAAACGGTCTTTGAATAATTCTTTAACATGATACACTTTTAAAGGGTTCCTCACTGGTTCTTTAGATGGTTAATTGCTCTATATTTCTTAACGGATCCTACCTGGAACCTGCTCTAAATAAAAAAACCTCCCTGTTGTAGGTTTTAAGGGTTCTCCAGAGCACCCTGGTCCTGGAGTATCAGCTGATTCAACGAATCAGCTAATTATCAGCTCTTCCTAAAGGGAAGAGGCTGTGTTATGCTGCCTTCACGACAACTGGGAAGTTGGAATTTTCCAACTCGGAAGCTGCTGCTACTTCCCACATTAGAGCATTCACGTGAACTGTGCTGTCTGAATTCAGAAATAAAATGAATCTGCAAAAACAGTCTTCTGTTGCTGTCTAAAAAAAAAAACTGGAATTTTTATGGTGGATGTGATAATTCACTGTTAACAGCGTCGGAAATTACAAGAAAGAGCAGTTTGAGCAAAACATCTTGCAGAAAGTGAATTAGCATTTAAATGATCAAAGTTTCACACAGTATTTAGCAATTTCAAACATACACAGACACTCAGAAGACTGCTTAGAAATCTTAAATCACACTGTTAATTCTTGTCCGTACTTTTCACTATAAACCGCAGAAACTTGCAGAAGTCGGAGCTTTCGAAAAAATTCAGAGACTTTCCGAGTAGGAATTAGGAATCAGAGAGCTGTTCAAACAGATGTCTCCTACTGGGAACTCAAAAACTTCCTAATTCACACTTGAATGCAGTAATAGTGCAGGAAAAAATCCTAAAATGTGCAGGACCAGGGGGATCTCCCGAGTCAGGGTTGGGAGACTGTGTCCCAAAGAGCCCTTTATAAAAAAAATTTAATAAAATAAATAATTAAATGAATATTTGAAATCTCCTACTTGACGTATGTAAAGCTCAAGAATCTGACATGATAGGATGTACAAGTGACACATTTTGTTATTAAACTTCCAAGGTGTTTCTTTTTTTTTTTTCCTTTTTTTTTTGCAGTTGTTATTTCCTGTGTGTGTTCTGAATACTGCTGGTTGATTCACTCGCACCCTGTAGAGCTGGAGCTGTACGGATGTGTGCATCACTGATCTGCATCTACGCTAACACAACCGATCTCACGTGCTCATCCATTCCACACTGCGGTTATTAATCCCTTATTCACGTGAGCGCTCTGTACGAAGAATTAGCACTGGCACTGACAGTAACACTTTACTTTGCTCAGCATTGATGAGCTCATGGCCGTGATGAAGAGCTACAGACTGCTTAAGAGCTTTTTAAATAATTCAACAAAAATCTCTGAGGCTATAATGTCTCATATTTTAATAATGATTATACCACAGTGCTGCTGAATTCTGGATTATGATTGGTCAGAAGGTGTTGATTCATTTTCTTTAACAGCAGCTCTGACAGTAGTGAAGCATTTATATATACAGTGTATATTTACAGCATTTGGCAGAAGTCCAGAACGACTTTCATTTATTTATACAACTGAGCAGTTGAGGGTTAAGGGCCTTGCTCAAGGGCCCACCAGTGGCAGCTTGAAGGTGCTGGGATTTGGACTCATGACTTTTTTTTTTTTAATTCATCCCTAGTCCGACATCTTACTCATTGAGCTACCAGTGCTATCGACAAGACTTTGTAACAAAATATGGAAACAACGGGCTTTAAATGTACTAATTAAGGAGTACCACAGAACAGACGAACACAGTGTGATAACAAGCCAATGACATGGAACCAAAACAACGGCACATGGCCGAACAAACAAAAGCAGATGTAGGACAGGGAATGAGGACAATCGCCACACACTGAGAGAGAGAGAATTCTTCTAATTATAAACAGATTTTTTTTTTAAAGTTCTGTTATTTATCAAGGAGATGTTTATTTCACATTTATGGAAGGAGTCTCCAGTGTCAGCTCTTTGTAACCGTCACACTGTAACTTTTTAATTTTCCAACATCTTCAGGACAGAGGATTTTATGCTCGACAAGATGATGTTTGACTTTATTCACTTTAACTAACATTCCACAACAGTGCACGTAACTAGAAACAGACAAAAATATGGCATGCAGTTATATATATATAATTGTAATCAATGTTAATTTGCTGTGGTATAAGAGGAATAAACCACTTCAGGACATGCTGTTAAGAAAATAATCAACATCGTCTCGGTAACAGTAACTCAGCTTTATCACACCACCCTGCTGTTGATTATTTTCTTAGAACGGCATGACGCACAGTGTTTTCATACTTACATAATTAACAGAATAATCAAAGATCAGCTTCATCACACTGGGAGTTATAAATAAACAATCCTGATGCACGTTTCACACCAGCGGCACCGACTCTGACAGGACGGTAAATAAGTGAATTTATTTCCATTCCACACCCTACAGCAAGCCATTCCACCACAATCAGGACAATTTCTGCTCCAATCACGGCCAGGCTGAAGCCCAGGGAGCACCTAATACCCTTTACACCATCTCAGATTGCAGCACAGAGGTCAATCAAGTCCCATAATGCACTAGAACCGCTGACAGGAGCAACATCCACAGCAGAGATTGTTCTGGAAAGCTGATAAAGGCCACATCTGCTCCACTGGAAAATGGGTGTGTATGAATGTGTGTGTGCATGTCAGCAGAAAAAAAAAATGTTTAGAATTATATACCATGTATGTGCAAAGTCAAGATATCGTATTGCTCAGAAATAACATTTTACTCACATGGTGAAAATTATTTATGATCTCCATGTTATAGGGAGCAAGAAGAAAAGTTTCCAAAAATTGAGTTCATTATCTGCAGTGAATTTACTCATAAATCCATATTTTGCTAAGTGACAGGTAAATGGGTGGAGCTTAAGTTAGATTCGATTAGACATTTGCAAAGTTTTGAAAATGAAAAGTCTTTATTTCATCCCTGTATATGATCTGTAGTCTAGATTTTCCCTTCTCATGTGATAACTTATGAAATTCATTAGTGGTGCTCATAACAGATGACAAATTTGCTCTCCGGACCTGCTTGACCCATCCTGAGGCCATACTTCTGGTTGGAGTTCTCATCGGTTGAGTTCGCTCGCTGCTGCTGGGGCCCCATATGGACGACCTGAAGAACTGCTTGGACTGCTGGGGATGGTGCCACCTGGGGGCTGTGGAGATGGCTTGGGGATCACATATGGGGAGCTGTACTGTAATGGCTTGGGACTGCGATCGCTGTGGTGGCTTTGGGGCTGCGGTTGCCACGAGCAGCTTCATACTCAGGACTCCATCAGTGGACAGTGGATAGATTTTAACCAACCGGACTTCTTGCAAAAACTGTGATGAATTTACTGGTTGCACAATTGCACTATTTGTCCTTATAATACACAATAATAGAAGGGATTTATTTATAAACGCACTATCCGTCGCGCCCAGATGAGGATGGGTTCCCTTTTGAGCCTGGTTCCTCTCAAGGTTTCTTCCTCATATCATCTCAGGGAGCTTTTCCTCGCCACCGTCGCCTCTGGCTCGCTCATTAGGGATAAATTCACATATTTACAATATAATTTTTGAATCCATTTATTTCTGTAAAGCTGCTTTGTGACAAATGTCCATTGTTAAAAGTGCTATACAAATAAAATTGAATTGAATTGAAATTTGTGAAAATCCAATTTTTTTTTATAAACTGCGCAGTTGACTTCAGAATCAGCTTGTGCGACATATGACAACGTCCACTGACTTTTACTCTGATTATGTCATATTGCCAGAAATGCCAGCATTTTGCATAGGAGCGCCTCAATGTAATGATTTTTACAAGGCGGAGAAATACTGTTATACAGTATAATGATAAAGATGCTCGGCAAATTCAAACATCGTTTATGAGTACAGAACTCAGTGCATCATATCTGAAACATTCTGAAACATGGAAACATGAGCTACAAAGGAACATTTTTTTTTAGAAGAAGATAATAACTACATGCTCATTCGTTTCCCATAGTCTGTATTAACACACTTAACTAGCTAACTAGCTCGCCATACAATGTTACATTAACTATATAGTCGATTAGTTTGGGCAGCACACTGATGCTTCCACTTGCTAAAAGCTAATAAATTAATCATTTATTAGCTATCTTATCAACGTGGACTGTGAGGGGAACTCCTGCCATTTTTTTCCCCCTCTTTATTACCATAAAGCCAGATGCCTTAAAGAAAAGAATCAACACGATGAGCCAACTATAAGATAGCTATCTGAAAGTTATATTCTGTATTCTAGATATAGTGCTAGATCAAGCTTCCCAGTTACACTGCCCTCCAAAAGTTTGGAAATGCCTGAACAAAATAGGGTTTTTGGGCAATATCAGCATAAATCCTCTTTAGTTAGTGACCATTTTGCATTGATAATAAGGGACAACACTAGGCATCCGAGCAGTCAGTTTATTCAAACATTGACTTGATATATTACTCCAAGCCTCCTGGAGGATTGCCCAAAGATGATTCA
>CM040977.1:2835309-2868648 GCA_022985145.1 Pangasius djambal | reverse complement strand
AATCCAAAATTTGAGTATTTTTCTATGTTATGTTCATGTTTATGTTCATAAACTTTTTATTTAATAAAATATGTTTTCATAGTTTGTGTTGTCCCTTATTATCAATGCAAAATGGTCACTAACTAAAGAGGATTTATGCTGATATTGCCCAAAAACCCTACTTTGTTCAGGCGTTTCCAAACTTTTGGAGGGCAGTGTAGATAAAACAGTGTTATATCACAGGCTACAACAGAACACCGTTGTTAAAGTGTTGGCTTTTAGACTCTGTATGTACAGAGATATTTGAGCAGTTCTATCAAGAAAGCTAGCTAAATAAATTAGCATTGCATGCTCCAAACCAAGCACAACCTCATAGCTAAGTGTTTGCTTGCTAGCATTGGATTACTTTATGGCTTAGCCTAGAGTTGTCATCCTTAATAACTTCATTATTAGAATATCAACCACTTATCACACTCCTGCTTTCTCTTTTCCTCTTCTTCTTTTTCTTGGTTTTTTTTGCTTTCTCTTCTGGCTTCCAGACCGGTAGGTTCTGTTCATTTTGAAAAGCAAGACGTGGACCCATTTACTGCGGTTCCTCGGGTAACATTGTATACTGACCATTAGAGGTAATGGCAGAGTTCTGCATACTGGGATTTGACATTTTCGTGGAACTTCAGGGGGATATCTCAAAACTCGGAGCCGTAAGAAATTGCCTGCCTTGCCTGTCCAGTAACTACACCTCTGTTTGTCCACCCCTCAGTGTATATGTGTGTATAGGTGTGTGTTTCTCCTGCATGGACCTTTAATCAACATTTCCTACTATGTACGATGTAGCAGTCCTTTAAATGCGATCTTACTACCTGTGATGATATGAGCGATAACACCCTTTCTATCTGTAAAGCCAGTGGGCAGTGGAGCTTCCCAGGGTGGAGGACTTTAATTACCACAATGCCACAGTAGCTCCGGTTGGCGCGAATGAGCCTTCCCACATCTGCCATACCATTTACTGCAGTCCATTACACACCATCCCTCCCAGGAAGCAGAAAATGAAGGCAGTGAGTCAGTATAGAACACACACAGTGGTCCTCATGGCTGCTGAGGCTTTGACATTTGGCCACATATGAAGAGTGCTGGAGGCTGGAGGATGAAGAACGTGTTCCTCAGGACCAGCTCAAGCTCATGAAAAAATCATGAGTGTGTGTGCTCATGGATGCCCAAGTCACACATATATATATATATATATATATATATATATATATACATACATACATACATACATACATACATATATATATATATATATACACACACACACACACACACACACACACATTATATATATATATATATATATATATATATATATATATATATATATATATATATATATATATATATATATATATATATATATATATATATCTCACAGAATATCAGAGCTTCCTGTCTGATTTCTGTCTCGGAGCTTGTTATAAAGACACAGAAGAATGAGAAAGGCTTAGCTATGCTCTAAATGTATTGCTAAGGGCCTCTTCCTCTAAGACTCATCTTTTTTCTTATGTCTCTCAGCACACACACACACACACACACACACACACACACACACACACAGAGAGAGCACTTGATGTTATAAAAACGAAGAACATACTGATAGGGTCTGGTTTCAGCACCTCGGTAGAAGAGTAAAATAGATGCACAGATGTCATCACCTTGTAAACTGCAGTATTAACCAGTCACATCAGTTAGAAAACATTTACAGGGAATGAACTTTCCATGTGTTGCTTATTGGATGGGGAAAAAAGAAAGAAAACAAGCAAGCATCATTCAATTTATTTTTAATATATATCTGGATTGTGACAGAAGCAGGCCATGACTTACAGTGGGGCTTGGGGCTTAATTAATAATTAAGAACTAATAAGTTGTCACCTCCAAAGAAAATGAAGAAAAATGTCAAGGATGGAGTGGTGTTATGAAAGAGTCACTGTTACCACCTCGAAGTTGATTATATTCCTATAACAACATGTGTGTTTTATTCCTCTTATACCACAGTAATCTATCTACAATTACACTGTTTTATTTATGAAAGACCATACATCTTATCCATTTAAAGCTGCCTCTAGTGTTGTTGAACTCCCACAAAACAAGTTACTTCCTTTTCTCGCTTGCGTTACAGCAGGTAATAACTGTCATTCCCTCATCAGCCTCTCTTTTTCCTCCCTCTTAAAGGTAATAAGAGAAAAGTGTAAACTCCTCGGTCATGATGATATCGGAAAACGTAAAGTTACAGCGTTACCTTTTTGCGTTTACAAAGTGCTGGCACTGGAGACTCCTTCCATAAATGCTAAATAAGCATCTCCTAGAAAAGTTTGCCAGATCTATGACTACACATTTTTATTTGTTAAATAACAGCATGCTTTTTAATCTGTTTATTATTACTCTTAGATTACGTGGAACGTCCGGCGTACGAGTCCCTGTGAATGAGCTGTTGCCGTTAATATAAACCTGTGATTTGCAGCTGCACTACTGCCAGAGCTGCTGTTATAGAAAATTAATCAACACCTTGTGTTGTGTAATAAGCTAATAGTTAATAGTTGATTAGAAACAGAGTTGGGTGTGGTTATTTATGTTCCATGATGCACTTGTTACAGTAAAAATAACAAAAAGCAGAATTTGTTGAGGAAACCGTCAGCAATTCCATAATAAATTTCTGTGCAACGTAAGCTGCTATTCGTTATCTACAGCAAAGGACTCCGGTACTGGTTATGTTGTCTGTTTAGAGTGACAGACACAAACAGAATTATCTCAGGATACAAACTTTGTAGCAGAACATGTCATTTAGAATCAGCGTCTCCCCGACGTCAGTGGATTTAATCCGTTCCCAAACACTGCCTCTTTATTTCAGATAAGGAAAGGCAAACCGAGATGACATTTTTACCAAAATCCTCAATATTATGCTTGATGGGTTGTGCTGAAATAGTTCACAGTAAAATGTCACGTATGTTTGATAACTTTCCCTCGTGATTATACGCGGCTGCTTTTCTTGCACACCAGCCACAAAAAATGCATCATTTAGTATTCCGGAAAACTATATCAGGAAGTGGATATAAGGCTAAACATGGAAGCATGTAAGCATGTCATTTATATAATATAAAACTGCCTGTATATAGTAATTAAAGCACTTAAAGCCCGGTGCTGATGGATTCTGGATTCTGATTGGTCAGAAGGTGGTGATTAATTTTCTATAACAGCAGCTCTAACAGTAGTGCAGCTGCAAATCCCAGGTTTATATTAATGCACTCATTCTAATAGGTTATCGTTTCTATAGTAACAGCTCATTCACAGGGACTCGTATGGAGGACGCGCCAGAAAAACACATTTAAAAAAAAGTGTATAATTGTTGATATGCTTTCTGTGAGTAAGGAGTCTCCAGTGTTAGCACTTCGTGACAACTTTTCCAACATCTTCAGGACATAGGAGTTTACACTTTGTGTTTTCTTGGAAACGTGACAAGCTGCGTTTTTTTTGTTTGTTTGTTTGTTTGTTTTTGTTTTTTGTTCTTATAATCAAAAGAGAGAAAAAAAAAGAGAGAGGCTGGTGAACAATTTACAGTTTATAGCTGCTATAGCATAAGTAATAAGAGGAGCTAACTAGTTTCATGGATGTTCCACAACATTAAAAGTAACTAAACAGATCAATACAGTATGGATCGAGTCCATCATGTGGTTCTTTAACAAATAAACATGTGGTATGAGAGGAATGAAAACCTCGGGTTGTGCTGTTATAGGAAAATAATCAACTTTGGGGTGGTAAGAGTGACTCGGCTTCACATCCAGAAATACTATCAGAGCGAACACCTTCTGACCAATCAGATTAGAGAATTCAACAGCGCTGTGGTATAAAACACAGAAAGCCAGAAGGCTGCAAGCCAAACACATGACCAGAACGATCTGCATTACTGCATCATACATCATCCTTCACAAATCCAATTACCACTGAGGCAGAAGCCAAAACTCAATACTGCATAACAGGGTTTCGATTGTTTGCTCTGACTTATAAAAGACGCCCATTTGACATACAATGAAATAAAACGGTGCCTTAGGCAGGACGAGAGCTAATCAAAGATAAATCCGCATGACAGGGCTTCATTAAGTCACTGATTCATCAGTCAGAATAACACAATAATGACGTACTGTCAAAATAATGTGCATCATGTTTTACAGAGGTTCCAACAGCATGCATCCTGAAGCTAGTTCACCTATTTTCCATCGGTGTCATCAGTGCATTAGTAATTTAGCACAGCCACAAAAAACACAGCTCTCGCATTTGCAACATTGCAGCATTTTAGCAATATACGGCTCACAAATACAAGAACGCTAGAAGAAAGCCCTTGTACAGCTAAAGTCAACTTGGCTGCTAGCATGCACTCACACTGTTAGCAAGGGAGAGGGAGGACAAGGACAGCACTTCCACTTGAGAGAACTTATAAAGCTTAAAATGCTGAATTGTGTCCTTTCACTGTTCCAAAAAAAAAAAAAAAAAAAACCCACAGACGAGGGGTGTTTGAGGATAATCCGTGGGGAACCGGGTAGTACTTTGAGCTGTAGAAGAGAAAACACTATCAAACAGAGCTGTAAAATATCCAATGAGTTTAAAGTCCATTTTAATGAGCGAGTATAAAGTGACTTTACTCACGAATGGGAACTTCAAATAAATAATAAGCCAGATCAGAGACTGGAAAGAGAACAAAGCTGTAAATTCAAACGTATTTTGTGTAGCTATTCCCAGACATTGTGTTTTTGGTGGTGGTAAAATTATACCTGCTTTAATGATGAACAATGGCTACATTTTCTATTCTACAACAAACTGAATGTCGGGTTGAGTATCATCTCGGACCAACTTTACTGCGGATTTTACAATGGAGATTATTTAAGACTTAAAAACACCAGCACGCTGCTGGAGCTAATAGACTTCTCAGCTAAAGCACTGGCTGAATGGTGAAATCTTGGCTAAGATTAACCATTTAATCTGCTGCGATATCTTTTCTGCATTTTACTGTGTTTAGACTGTTTGTATATTTGTATAGAATAAAGCAATTTTACACTAATTTGGCTGAACACACAGTATAAGCTCCGTGAAATGCAGTTGGCATATTTAAACTTTTCCTAATGTGATTACATTGCTGTGAAAATGCCCTAGAAGCCATTTCGCCAAGATCAGAAAGTTAATCTCACACTGACAGGTGCGAAAAAAGGCCTTTCGGGTTTATAGGAGGTTTTTCTTTTTTTTTTTTTTTATGCCTAGGCACATTCTTGGCACCTGTCAGAGTGAGATTACCTTTTTGATTCTTGTGAAATTGGTTTTAGGGCATTTCCAGAGAATTTTTATTTATTTATTTTTTTTTTTAGCAGAACCTTTGTTTTAAAGTCTTATATAGCAATTAATCATCTGGTAGGTACCTTTATCCAAAGACAGGGTTCCAGCAGGTGAGAGTTTTGTTCAAGGATTCAAATGTGTTTTTTTTCCTTTTCGCCTTTTTTTCAGTTGAATCACTGTAGCTATCTTATTCAACCTATGCTTTCCTGCTTATAGCAAGGACACACCCTATAAATTATATAGAGAACAAAGCAACGACACCAGTTAAGAGATTGAGATCCTTTGCCCAAATCCAACAGCATGAAATATTTTCACTGAAATTGGGTTCCTGATCTGGTACTGATACATCTTCTTAAGGAAATAGCACCCGAAGTAAGACCTCTTAACAATAACACATTTCCCACTTCGCATTAGATATGTACCAAAATATTTCAAACTAGCAGTTACCACACCACTGAATAATAAACCTGATCAAAATATAGACCAATATCAGACATCCCCTGCATCTCCAAGATCCTAGAAAAGGTTGCATACTTACATACGACTCATATACAACACATCTTTCAGCCAAGTTTTAAGGCTTCATTACAGTACTGAAAAAGCACTGGTTAAAGTAATAAATGACAGACCACTTGCACTTTATTAGAGTATTTGACTCTTTCCTGACTCAGGGCTTAATTGACTGCTCATTATCAGTTTGTAAATGTTAATGGTGACTTCTCTATGTATAACAAATAAAATTTGATCCTTCATAGGGTGCTTTCCTAGGCCCATTGCTTTTTCTCTAGATACGCTACCTCTGGGTACAATTATCTATAAACCTGGTGTTAGCTTCCCTCTTCTATGCTGATTAGGATGATGGAGCTGAATGTTGAGCAACTTTTTCCTACTTAATTTCTGACAAGTCAGAAATGCTCTTAAGACAAGGTGGCTAGAAATAAGCTTTCAGATTATGTAGTGACTCTGGGTGGCCTTTCAGTTACATCATGTGCAGCAGTGAAAGACCTCAGTGTGATTATTGACTCATTGTCTCATTTGAAGCTCATATTACTATAATAGACTTCTTCCGTGTCAGAAACATTGCACCAGCACCCCAGTTATGGAATATCGACTTTCCTTTGACTCGCATTCCTGCTTATGCTGATAATAAGATCTTACGATCTTACCAGGACTATTCTATCTATTCACTTCTATTCTTGGAATATACAATCATACAAAACATTCCATACATCCTGCCGATGCATGTAGAACTGTTTGCCTTTTCTCTCTATAATTGTCTACTGTAATGATTTGTAATCTCATTATCTGGGGTCACCCAAAAGAGCTTCCCTTTGGAGTCCGATTGCTCTCAAGGTCTTTAATCCTAGTGTCAACTCCGGCAGGTTTTCCTCGCCACGTTGCCTCCGACTTGCTCATAAATGATTAAGATTTATATTTAAATTTCTGTAAACCTGTAAATTAAATTAAATTACATGGTGGTAAGGTCAGATTTAGCCTCGGGTGGTATGCCACTTTTTTCTGCAAAACCTCATTGGATCTTTACATGCTTCTTTTTTTCCCCCCACCTACTTTTTTTAAAATTTATTTTTAAAAGCAATGACCAAATCACGGATTTGGAGCTGCTGATTGATGAGTTTGACCCTGAATGTTATACCCTTCCAGGCCAAGGTGACAGATTTAAGAGTCTCAGTGGTGACAGATGTATTGGTACATAACCTTCAGCGTTCATTGCTTTGCTCGCCTTTGAAACTTGTGGGAGTTCAGTGGTTTGATTGCATCAGATTTAAAACACTGATGTTCACCTACGAAGACAGAAACAGACCCCAACCTTCCACGTACCAAGCTTCCCTCAAGATACAAGGAAATCCCGCATCAAGACTCTTCTCTGTCCTGGCACTCAGGTGGTGGAATGAACTTCACTTGGCTGTCACTAGCTCTAGCACTAGTCGTATCACTTCACTAAACACTTAAATAGGCACTATATGTGCATGTTTGTTGGGGTTTGTTACTCTCAGCATTCATGTGTCCACTGAGTGAAGGATGGATGCGAGAAGGAACTTATTAGTGAGCGAAACAAGCCAGAGTATGTCACTCTATATTTGTCACAAATTGAATTTCACTCACCAAGGGCAAGCCTTGTCGAAACCCTCCTCAGGTTTAAGGCCAACATAAACAGATGCTATCTGAGCACAGATGGAGATGACTGGATGGTGATTACTCTGAGAAACAAGCAATTTAGTTTAGCATGAGCTCTCAAGGTGGCTTAGCATGACACCATAAACGAATGCTGGTTAATACCAGTTGACAGATGATGTGGAAATTAAATTTCTCACCAAGCAGGTGCACTGCTCCCAGTGGCACGATGGAAATAGATCAACATGACACTCACTGCAGATGCACAAACACTTCGAGTAATTGGAATCGATGGTGGTTATAAAATAAATAGTGAATAATACAGCATGGGTTTCCATACAAATGTAAATGTAATGGTTCAAGCATCCACACTATCATTGTAGGGATACTCAGACCAATCCTAATGATGTCATAGCCGTCTTTGTCTAGGACTCCTAGAGAATGTGATAGGTCCTGCTTTCTAGATGGGAAAGATGGCTCTCTTATAGTATACTGTATTATAAAGTCAATGGTGTCTGTTAACTCGTGTATGGGAAAACATGTTTAGCTTTCCAGTGGTGGGGTGATGTATGAAGTCAGAATTAGCACCGGGTGTGTCTAATTGAAGTTTGTTTTGTATTAGTGCTGTATGGAAATACTGAGCAATTATTTAAAAATAATTAAACATTTCTCAGCTAGCAGACTGACACATATTGACAGATTCTGCCTCTGGCTTGTGCCTTGACTTGGTTCTGGTTATGTTACATAAGACCTTCACATGAAGCCTGCCATTCTGAGGGCTTCGCTGATGCTCGGTCCTTCCTGAGTAGTTTTAGATCACTTGTGCCCTGTATTTTGCTTTTTAATCAAGCCCAGAAGGAAACAGACAGTCGACAACACATGATGTCTCAGATCACACTCATGAGAGACACTGAGGCTTTAGGCTGGTGGCTCTTAATTCCAGTCCTGAAGACAACATACACTGCACTTTTCCTGCTGCAGTAAAAGTCTCACAGTCGAGTCAGTCGTTACCTTATGAGATGTTATATGTTAGAATTAGGACTATATGAAAAGGGTGTAGCAGCACATGCTGAAATGTTGACTGCTGCGAAGCGCTGACATGTCCATTACACGGATTCCATTAAACATCTTCTTACAGAAAACTTCACCATATCAACAATTATACGTTTCCTTTTTTCAAAATCTGTTTATGTGGAGCATCTGCATCTGCCGTACAAGTCTCTGTAAAAGAGCTGTTATAATAGAAACAATAACATAGAGGTGGGTGATATGACAGAAAATATCATATCATGATTCTCAAAGCTTAAGAACCTGTTCCATGAGTAATGTTTAAAAATAAAACATTATTTTATTTTTTTATATTTAAAAACAAATATTTTTTAATGTATAAAAAAATATAAAAATAACACTTGAAAGGAGAAAAAAAAGACAAATCTATAAAAAGAAAATTAACATTTTAGAATTCTAAAGATTAAGTTACAAATATTACGTAGCTACATTCATTCAATTAGAAATGAAACTTGTTTAAAAAATATTTTGAACAAAAATCATATCCAGAATATCTCAGAAAAAAAAAAAAAAAAACATACTGCGACTTAATTTATCACAATATTGATATCATGTAATCATGTCATATCAAGTCAGTCAATAGCATATGAGCGTATTAATATAAACCTGTGATTTGCCTTGTAGACAGAGCTACTCTCCAAGCTGCTGTTGCAGAAAATGTATGTATTCTGACATGACCCACACCACTTTTCTTCAGAGAAAGCTTTTTGCCTAGAGCTGCTATACATTAAGCTTAAACAAACCAAAAAGAAAAAAAGCACAGATGTTTCTAAATCTGTACAACTATGAACACGGTGCAGGTTTACAGCACCACCGTGCTCGCATGCTGACTAAATCTCCCCTGAGTTCGGTGTGAGGGCGGCCGTGTCACGCCAATCCGAAAACCAAAAATGTTCAGCACTCTATAAAAAGCACCCCAGGCCTCTCCCGAAGGTCTGCTGCTCTGTGGAAAGGTTTGTTTCTCACTTGAATGATGCATTTCGCCATGAACTCCCAAATGACCATGACCTTTATGTGGAGAGGTTTACACTCACTCACTCAAGTGATGTTCAAATGAGGCAGGAATTAACACAGACACAGAGCTGAGCAGAAGAAGCGAATTCAAAGACGCTAAAATATAGCACTCTAATCTTTGTCTCTTGTTAACGAGCCGATTGTTTGGTATCGTTAAACATAAATATGCACCATGAAGTGAGTGTGTATTGATACACACCTTGTGTGACCGTAATTGTTTCATTAGTATCATTAGAACAGACTCGTGGCCTACTGTTTGTGGTACCGTATCATCAAGAGCTTAATAAAGGTTAATCATTTTTGGAAAACATACCTCTCTCAGAAGAAGGTTCAGGTTGTTGCACTAAACCCTTACGCTGTCTAGCAAAACACCTGACCTTCATACTGCTCCATTTCTCTAACCTTGTCTGTGCTGAGTGGTCCTCCTGAGCTTGCCATTTTGTTGCATTAGATTTTTAATTTTCCCCACAAATAAATGAATGAGCTCTTTTACTAGAGGTGGATAAATGCCACATACACTATAATAACTGTCCGAACCAAAGTCACCATAGATCACCATAGGTTTTTAGAGTTTCACATCACAATACCAAATGCCAGATATCAGTGGATTTATTTGTTGTTTACTTTATGTTCTTCAAAAAAAAAAAACAGCCTGTTTCTCTGGAAATGTTGGTGTTCTACATTTATTTCATTACATCCACCTGAATCGAATTTAAGCCTGAAGATACTTTAATGAATCTGGAGTGACTGAATTTAAAAAATATTGGGAGACTTGTTGAATTGGCATCCCTGCCCAAGATAAACACAGTTACCGAAAAAGAACAAATTAATAAATAAATAAATAAATAACTTGTAAAGTATAACTTCAATCAAACCTCAATGTCTCTATTTTTATTTTCCTAAATTTTTATTTTTCTATATTTATGCTCATAGTTCTTTACCTTATTAATATTCTTTTTATTTCTTGTATACCGTGTAAACCCACGGTACTTGGCAATAAATGTGATTCTGATACTGATTCTAATTCAATCAAATTCAATTTTACTTGTAGCACTTTTAACAATATACTTCGCTGCTAAGCCACTTTACAGAAATCTGAATGTAGATTTAGATCACTAATGAGCAAGCCAGACAGCGTGAGGGAACAGATTATTAGGTATGCGCTTAGCCTACAGTGGTTTAAAAGGGTGTACATTGTGATTAGAGTGCAAGGGGAGACTCCGGTAGGTCTAGCTATGAGAACATAACTCGGGGAAAGACAGAAGTTAGCACAGGCCTGAGGGCACACTGGGATATGATGCAGCTTGCCACTCCACCCTCAGTATGTTTTCAAGACTGAGACTGTGTCTGAATCTGAATCTGAACAGTAATTGGAAAGCTGTTCCATAGCTGGGGGATTTGTAGGAAATAAAGCCCTGCTGTAGTCTTCATTATTCTAGGTACCAATAAAGAACCTGCATTTTTTGATCAAAGCAAAATGCAAATGAATATTTATGACCTAATAGAGCACATGAAGATAAGAGGCAGAGCTGTGAATAGAATAAAGCCCTGAGTAAAACACCACTGCGCTACACACTCTGGTCTGGCTAGCATAATACTAAAGAACAGTTCATATCATATAGCTGCTAATGACAAGTGACAGTGCAGCAGAGTGGCCACGACAGGCTATAACAGCTCACGAGCCACTTGCAGCGCCAAGCAAGAAAATAATATTTGAATCTAATGAACATGACATTTTTCATGATCCTGCCGGCAGTGCATTCAACCTCCAAGTTGACAGAGAAGTCGGAAAATTAGAAAACAGAAGCCTACATGCAGCAACATTTCAACATGGTGAAATAGGAGACAGATATTTCATTATCTTCCTAATTTCAGAGCTGAAGAGGACAACCGCTGTGGCACACACGACGCAGTGTATACAAGACTACCGAGTGTCCCTTGTAACATTCATGCTGCTATATCCTAATGATAACCTCGATGCACGCTCACAGTACATACAGATGCACCGAAATCATTTTCATCGCTTCTGTTCTTCAAGGCAGTGCGATCAGAGTGCTGTGGTTTTCTTTAAGCAAGTGCACCACAAATAGCCATAAAAAGCATTTTGTTATATAACACGTACAAAATGAATGGCTGTCTGCATTGCTTACAAAAGACAATGTGTTCATTCATATCCAAGGTCATAAGGGAATTATTTTCATCCCAAACGTTAATTTAATGTGCATCAGTTACAAAGTCATGAATATTGAAGATTGAAATGTACTTAGATTGATTCCTTGCAATACAGAAATTGTTTCCTAGGGTCCAAGTTTCTTAAAAAGATTCATACAAAATGTATCCAAATAACATTTAGACGTTTGCTTTATTGGTGGAACGTCTGCACAGCTGGAGACAGATGTGTTGCTCTGTGGTATATGAGCTCAGATTAGCATATAAGACTTATTTTAGTCCAGAGCAGATGCTGGAAATGACAGTGTTATCTCAGTCTCAGTGGAGGAGGCGTGGCCTCTGTGTGGGCGTCAGTCTCAGTGAAGGAGGCGTGGCCTCTGTGTGGGCGTCAGTCTCAGTGAAGGTGTGGTCTCTGTGTCTTTCATTACTAGTATAGGAGGCATTGCCTCTGTGTGTCTAGGCGAAGGAGGTGTGGCCTATATGTTTTTCAGTTTTTATGGAGGGGGTGTGGCCTCTGTGCCATCAGGCCAATGTGTCTGTCAGTCTCAGTGAAGGAGGCATGGCCTATATGCATGCCATTCCTAATAAAGAAGACTGTGGCTCAGTCCTAGTGAGTGTGTTGGCATTGTTTCTAAGAGTGTCAGTCCCAGTGAATGAGACACGACTTCTGTGCTTGTCAGTTCTATTAAATCAGGTGTGTCCTTTGTGCAATCAGTCCAATTAAAGGAGGTGTGACCCCTGTGTTTGTCAGTCCCAGTGAAGGAGGTGTGGCCTGTGTGGGTGTCAGTCTCATTAAAGGAGGTGTGGCCTCTGTGTGTCAGTCTCAGTGATGGAGGCGTGGTCTGTTGTCTGCTTTAAATATCTTTTTCCTACACTATTTTTTTGACCACATATCATGATGCACATCATCTTGGACACAGCCACACAACCCTGTGTTTTGGAAATTATGAATGCAAACTGAATGTAGCTCACGTCTCCAAAGTTGCCAGATTTCCCTTCAGTAGAAGCATCTGAGATGTCCTAGACCACCGAATAGAAAATGCATACAGAAGAAGGAAATGGCTTTTTTTTTTCCTTTGCTGTAAAATGTAATACAATGACACAAAGTGATGACACAATGTGATGCACATTGATTCTGTAACTACAGCATATGTTTTCAAATCCTATGCGCATCAGCCGCGGCGCAACCTGGCTGATCACAGATCATTTGTTTTTTACTGCATGATGCACATCACCTTGGGCACGGCGACACACCCCTGTGTTTTTGTCAGTAAAAGAAGCACAGTCTTCCTTTGATTACGCTGATGACATGATGGATGTAACATGCAGCTACAACCCTGAAGCCCTGCAGCTTTGATCTGAGCTGAAACACTTCATCCCGTGAGAGCAGGCTTAGCAAAAACATCAGCGTTTGCATAAAGCTGAACACTGCACTTCTGCACAGCTGGAGGAGAACTGTGTTCAGGTGCTGAAATGAGGGTAATGAGAGGAAGACGCTTTTCAAAAAAAAAAAACCTTCTGTCTTGTGTGACACACTCCTTTACCAAGCAGGGCTTCAGAGTGAACGTTTTGCCTTCTCTCAAGTGCTTCGATGCGGTTCTGCTTTATCTATGCTAATACGATTGCTGGTTTATCTGCGAGCTTCCTCTATATGACTGGAATCAAAAAACACAGACATCCATTCTTTATGAGAGATACTATAATTTAGCACGCCCCATCCAGCGTGGTATGAAATACACACTCATTGTGCTCTTATTGCTCCATCTGCTTTTTTTTTCTTTTTTTAAAGCCTCCCACATTTCATTGTGTGGACAGACACTTGAGAGAAATGAAAGGACGAAATAAATGAGAAATGCATCCAATAGGGGCACTGAGAAAGAGAGAAGCAATAACATGCCCTAAGGCAGTGATGCCAGATGCACGCTTTTATTCCAAATGTTATTGTAAGTATATGAGAGGCTTATCATACTCATACTCCACCATGGCACTTTGATTTTCCAGGAATATTCACCTCTTCCATTAAAAAAAGCATAAACCTCTCAAAATAACATTAAGGTGCTTTTAGAAATGGTTTTAGAAGTGAATTACTGCAAATCAGTAATGTTAGTTTTAGTGCAGATCACTAATGAGTAAGCCAAACCTCCTTGAGATGACATTGAGGAAGAAACCTCGGGCCGTATTCAGAGTTGGCAAATTTAAGTCCAAAGGTTACATCAATATTTATGTTGGGAAAGTTGCTCATATTCAGAATCGGGTTATGCACATGCTTCAGCTGACTTTGTGAGCCCTATTCAGACTGTGGAAATTATAAATGCAAATTGAGATGCAGATTTTCCCTTCAGTAGAAGCGTCTGAGATGTTCTAGACCACCGAATAGAAACTGCATACTGAAGAAGGAAATGGCACTTTTTTTTCCTTTGCTGTATTGTAATAAGATGACACAACTCAGTTTTAGGCAAACTCCGCCCTGTGTGCGTTAACCTCACACAACTTCTGAATAGTACTCAGGTCTGTAGTTAGGTACTTGTCGTATATACATCTGTAGTTATTGTAGTTACATTTATGTCATTTTAGCAGACGCCCTTATCCAGAGCGACTTACAATTATCTCGTTTATACAGTCGAGGGTTAAGGGCCTTGCTCAAGGGCCCAGCAGTGGCAGCTTGGCGGTGCTGGGATTTGAAATCTCAACCTTCCGATCAGGAGTCCAACATCTTAACCACTGAGCTACCACTTCCCTAGTTAGGTACCTATTGGTGGTGTGATGAACATTGATGCTGTAACTATAGCATGTGTTTCCAAATCCTACGCACATCAGCCGAGGCACAACGTGGTTGATTGTTTGTTTGTTTTTTTCTTTTTTAACTAGGTCGATTATTTAGTGTGCACAGATGACGGACAATCTTTTTATTACTACACACTGTCTACTTTACAGGTTACTACACACATCTCGCAGTTAAACATATCGCGAGAAAATAAAGACGCTAACCTGAGAACAATTAAATAAACCTTTTACATGCAATAAGAGGAGCAATACCACAGCTCCTAATCGAAACGTTGCTGACTTTACTATAGGTTGGGGGAAGGGGGGGGGGGGGGTGTTAAAAGTTTTGCATACACTATATGTGAAAAATCCACATCTGAAGTATGTGACACAACTTGTGCAAAAAAACAAAATCTGCAATGATTCACTTCTGACGTCTTTGTGATTTTTTTTTTTTGTAATGGAGGCTTTTTCTCTTTTCTCAGATCTCCAAAAACAAAAGATATCCTTCTTCCCAGCCACAGAATTTCGTGGAGCCTGTTGAATTCTCTTCGCTTTTTTTGGCTGCAGGCGACTAACGGACTGACGGAGAATCATTAGAGACACATAACCTCATGAATCAATTGATTTTTCTTCCTCTTTAGTATGGCCATGATGTGATACCCAGACTGCACCGTCAATACCACTCGGTTCAGCTCTCGCTCTCTGAAGAATACACGCTATAACCTTCCCATTATCATACTTCACTAAGCCTGTAGCTACACTCCTCCTCCGTCTATCTTACCACTGAAGGCCAATTAACACGCAGAGCGAGGACCGTGTTCATCATGCCATCGTTTACCACTGGACCTATTAAAAGATGAATTGGATGTGACTCTGTTCAGCTCAGCTTCAGCAGAGGAGGTGTGTGAACTTCTTATCTGGCTTGTGGAGAGATCGGGTGGTTGGTTTGCGTTGATCCCGCCATCATTTTCCCTTTTATTATCCAAGACTAATCGCCTGTGATGTGAAACCCCTGAGGAATTATTCAAACAAGAATATTTAACCTGCAGAATTGTATATATTCAAGATAAAATGCATAAATAAATAATGCAGGACATTATTAAATGGCAAAACATAGCTCAGATAACGAAAAACGAACCAAAATTTCCAACTAGTCATGGCTGAATTCTCTAATCTCATTGGTCAGGTGTATATAGTAACGCACACATTCTAATATGTTGTCGTTTCTATAGTAACAGCTCATTCCCAGGGACTTGTATGGTGGACCCTCCATATAAACAGATTTTAATAAAAAGTGTTCTGTAAAGAGAAGTTAATTTAACATTTATGTAAGGAGTCTCCAGTGTCAGCGCCTTAACGTAACAGTCAGACGCAAAGCTGTAACTTTTCTCTTTTTTGCTTTGTGGTTTCTCTATAGCAAAAGGTGACGAGTTGTGTTTTTTTTGTTTGTCTGTTTGTCCGTCCGTTCGTTTTATTTTAACGTCAGAGAGAAAAAAGGGAGTCTGGTGAGAAAATAACTGTTTATAGCTGCTATAATGTAAGTAAACAAGTTTTTAAAAAAAAAAAAAAAAGAAGATAATTTAACATTTATGTAAGGAGTCTCCAGTGTCAGCGCCTTGTAACAGGCAGACGCAAAGCTGCAACCTTTTTCTGTATCTGTTAACTTCAGAGAGAAAAAGGAGAGGCTGGTGAGGGGATGACTTTACAGCTGCTATAAAGTAAGTGAAAGCAGAAATTAACTTGATTTGTGGGTGTTTAACAAAATTAAACGTAACTATAAATGGATAAAAAGTGTGACCTGTCATTCTTTATTATGTTGGCAGGTTGGTATGGTGGAAGAAGACTATAAGAACTCAGGACGTTCTGTTATAGAGTGATAATCTTAACTGTGCTTCATCACACCACCCTGTTGATTAGTCTCAGACTTCATGCTGACTTCCTGTTTCAAAAGGAAATACAGCAACGTACGGAATCTAAACCACGACTCTCAGGACTTAAACAGCTACACAGTCTTAATGCTAACAGGCTTAAATATTTATACTGTGTGCTACAAGTGTAAATGCAACTTCTCTACATAACGTACAGTACACAGAGCACATTTGGGTCACACTTTACTTAAGGGAAGTGTTCATAACGCTACATAACACCTACACAAGCCTTTTACGACAACTGTTTCAAAAGATCTTGACATCACGGTACTTCGCAAAAAACTATATTAATGACTGTGGCACCTTTTAGAAGAAAACGTTATAGATGCTTATGTACATTTGCTCGCATAAAGGGGTTATGTAAGTGTTATGTAACCTTATGAATGCATGACTTAATAAAGTGTTAGCAAAGATTTCTTGAAATATACAGGACTTCCATTTATGGAAGGAGTCTCCAGTACTGAATTTGTGGGAAAGGTGTGATCAAGGAACCAAAAGCCTGTACATGAAGACTGTTCAGATTTTTACTGCTACATCCCACACAGACACACACAGACACACACAGACACACACAGACACACACAGACACACACAGACACACACTATCACTATATAGGATAATAATGGTACAAACACATACAGTATGTACGTATATTCAACACTTTAATACTTCTATCTAGAATAACTTGAATAATTTAAAAGCTACATAACTACACGTACAGTATATATGATCTCTGTGACTAGCACAGTGCTAACCTCCGTGTGATATTGTGTGATGGATGGCCCATGCAGCGTCTATTTAATCTCCTCAGTCATTTGCATACTGTAACATTTACACCAAGCCGCGTAATGAAGTCGTCTCACATTTGGCGTACTTTCTAAATAGCTTCGGCAGATCTGCTGAAGATGAGTGTTGATCTTTCTGATCAGATACAGCCGAGGTCTGTCTGAAAACATCGCTCCTCTCCAGCAGCACAACTTCACAAGATCAGCTCTTCAGACAGATGTGATGTCCTGAGGAGGTCAGGGCTCTCTGAATTCAGCACGCAAAGTCACGGTTTAAAGAGTAAACCCCCCCCAGAAAATAATAATAATTCTGAGACAACTTCAGGACACTACAAAACAGATTTATATGAAATGTATTTACAGCACATATTCATAACATAAATATTCATATTTATGCTGAATTCTCAATTCTGATTGGTCAGAAGGTGTTACTTTTCTGTAACTGCAGCTCCAATACATTAATGTTTCTATAGTAACAACATAAAACAGGGACGTGTATGGCACACACTTCATATAATAATAATAATAATAATAATAATAATAATAATAATAATAATAATAATAATAATAATAATAATAAGGTGCCATATAAATAGATTATTAACACTCAATGTCACAGTACAAAATAAATAATTGAATCAAAACTAAAATAAACAAACAAACAAACAAATAATATTAAGGATATGTACAAGTCTGGATACACCAAGTACATAATAATAATAATAATAATAATAATAATAATAATAATAATAATAATGCAAAATAAAAAAAAACAAAAAAAAAACAAAATGATATTTATACTTTTACAATATACTAATATAAAATATTGTATCCAAAAAAAAAAAAAATAAATAGTCATTCATATTAATGAGATGTTTATTTAACATTTATGGAAGGAGTCTCCAGTGCCAGCGCTTTATAACAGTCAGAGGTAAAACTGTAATATTTTGTGAAGCTTTGTTCAGACAGAGGAGTTCACACTTTTAAATGTTCCACAAAAATGACAAAAAAAAAAATGGACAGAAAGTACAGCATGCCATTCTTTAATAAATAAATTGTAATCCTTGGCAAATGACTGTGGTATAAGAGGAATAAAGCACTTGGGATTATGCTGTTATAGACACCATCCTGTCAATGATCATTGTTTTTATTATAACAGCACAGCCTGGAGTGTTTTATACCTTTCCTACTGTAACTCTTTCGCTCAACACACCTAGAAAGACACAGAAATTCCACAATCTTTCTACGCTGGTTAAATGAACGGGAGGAAAAGCGCAGAGCTGAAGAGGGAAGCCGTGAGAAATGGATTATTCATCCATAATTTTCACAATGATCCATGAATGATTTTTTTTTTATCTTGCGTCACACGTATTCAGTTCCACGAGGCACTTCACATAGAGCTCTGCTTCTTCTCCCACTGACAGTGAGGAATGTATGTTATATCGGCGCTGTTATGTTGTGACTGGAACGAACATGCTCAGATCTCGTCTCAGGAGGACGCGTGACTAGCATTTAGCGAACTGAACCTTTAATCTGCAGTGTGTATTGACATTTTCCTGTGTGCTCAGCCTGTGGGAATATGACATCCTGCCAAACATCTCACTGCTTTCTCACTGACGGGATTGTCTTTGGCATTTTACGCCTGCAAATGATAAACGTGATACAACATAAGGGTCAGTGTGTCTGTCATTCAGCTGCAGTGTGTGTGTGTGTGTATGCGTGTGTGTGTACATGTTATGTATGTATGTATGTATGTGTATTCCATTAAATGTGAAACGCAACTTCCTGTAAAATTCCATTAAATCTGCATCAATAAAATGTTTCTATATTAAATGTAGAAATGAGTCTTTATTATTCGATCACTCCTGGTAAAATTCAACATTTTGACGAGTCAAATGATCAAATGTCTCAGTACAATAACAAGCTGCGTTAACTCAAAGTGCTCTCGGTGTGTGAAAAGCCCTGGACGCAGCTCAGATATCGGCTCCTATAGCAGATTCAAGTACGCAGGCTTTTCATACTCCATTTTGAGCCCCGCCCATACGCACAGCGGCTCTGGGACTGAATGGGTGTGTGGGTGGGTTAAGTTTTTTGGACCGTGTATTCTGTACTTTTCCTATCTTGACATACGGCTTCTCTCTATCAGTATTGAGAGATCTCTTAGAGGGGAGAAACCTTGTAACCAACTCATCTCACATCTCAAATGTAAACATATCAGCATGTTTATGCAGGTCTAGCTAGCTAGCTGTATAGGTCTAGCTAGCTAGCTAGCTGTCACTACCTTCCAGAAATTTAGCTAGCTAGTAGGCAGACACTACTCGAGCTTTATTGATGCTCTTAATTCTGAGGAGAGACTGAGACTCAAACAGAAGCCCAGACCAACCGATGAAACAGAGAAACCAGGACACACACAGCTATATAGATATATACTCCTGTAACAGGTACTTGTGCTTCCTGTAGTTTAAAAACCACCACCTGACCCTGCGATGGAGGGCTTTTGGCTCCTTGATTACTGCGAATGTGCTGTTTTCTCCAAATTCATTCATTTTCTGGCAAAACGTTTACATGGGTAAAGCAATGGGGGGAAAAAACAGGACAGATGAATGAGACATTTCTCCTGTTACATGATGGCATGGATAGAAACAGATATTAGACACTCACTTACTTTGCAGAGTATGCTTCAGAAGTATGTGTCCCCCATAAACTTCCCTTGTGTGATAAAAAAAGTTCCCTTTTTTATGTGACAAAAACGTGTAAAAGGTCTTCAGGACAGAGGAGTTTAGGCTCTGCGGTTTCTTGTTGTCATGACGAGCTGCGTGTTTTTGTCTTATCAACTTCAAGAGAGGGGAAAAAAAGGAGGCTGGCGAGTAAAGGACAACTTGTTTGTATTAAACATAAATATAAATGGGTGAAATGTATGACTATTCTTTAATGGATAAAAATTGTAATTGCTGTCGGACAATTCGGCAGAAGAGGAACAGAACACTTGTGGACATGCTGCTGTTGGAAAATAATCAACTTCAGGGCGGTAACAGTAACTCCGCTTCAGCCCACCACTCCGATGTTGATTATTTCCCTCGAGTTTTATTCCTTACTTATTGTAATTTCTCTCTGACTCAACTCTGTATAGTTATTAAAGAAATGCAAAGTGAGTGTGCGTGTGTGTATATGTGTGTGTGTGACATCCAACACTTTTTTCATTTTCTCTTATTAAGAGTTGAACGATGTGATGCCACACACACACACACACACACACACACACACACACAGATATCTAATTAAAGGCGAGGAAAGAAAACAAGACTGTAATAAATATTATTAATCAATGTGAACTGAACTGTGGCTCTCCTCATCCTCAGGTCTTCTCTTATTCACATATTCATTCCCTCCTCATGACTATTCACAGCCGGGGGGCTGTGTGTGTGTGTGTGTGTGTGTGTGTGTGTGTGTGTGTGTGTGTGTGTGTGTGTGTGTGTGTGTGTGTGTGTGTGTGTGTGTGTGTGTGTGTGAGGGGAAATTGGGGACATTAACATCAAGTGAAACAAAACAACGTTTCTCCAGGACCAATGTGCTACATAAGACAAACACAGAACAACACAGAACTACAAGGGACTACATACATTTACACATAAAGTATAAACATGCAAACATGTGCAGACAGCACAAGACAGTACAATGACTACTGGGACAGACAATGAGCACAGCGAGTCCCAGTGCAGCTCCGACCAGCACACAGTGCTATTAGAAAGTGAATCCAGTGACAATAGAGCAAAGAGTACAATACAAGTTGCTGAAATAGTGTAAACATAAGAAGTAGCAGCCTGTGTACAGTATAATAAATATTGTAGCAGCATAATGTAATGTGCAAAAAGTTGCAAAAAATTGCAAAGAGGATGGAGGATGCACACTTGTTCGTGTGTGTGTGTGTGTGTGTGTGTGTGTTCTTTCAGTCCAGTTTCTGAGTGTTGAGGAGTCTGATGGCTTGGGGGAAGAAACTATTGCACAGTATGGTCGTGACGGCCCGAATGCTTCGGTACCGTTTGCCAGACGGCAGGAGGGTGAAGTGTGTGTGAGAGGGGTGTGTGGGATCGTCCACAATGCTGGTGAGGACACGTCGTTTCTCTTCATTAATCATGCACAAGTTATTCATATATATATATATATAGTAGATCTTATTAATATGTTTATCAAATATGACCCGGTTCTGGGTGTCCATGTTTTGCTGAGCTGAAGCACTAGAACGCTTTTAGATGGGAACTCGGGGAAAATGGACTTGGAACTTTCAGGGCTCTGAGTACAATTGGTTTGCAGCATTAAACCAAAAGTGGGTGTGTCCTAACCCAGAAGGGTTAGCATGCTGTGTGAATTCTGGCCCTGACAGTTCCTCAACCTCAGCTACATCACTCCAGTTAATAACTGATCTCAACTAGAGATATGCATTTCAACCAGATGCCCTACAAACCTTTCTGGCAAAGTTTCCAAATTGTGCCTCCAATTTGTTTCAGTATTTGTATCTGTTTATATACAAATAATACCTGTTCGTTCCAGGAAAAAAAAAAAAAGGATTTGTATCCCTAGCCTACATTCGTTTTATCTACACTGGCTCCTTACTTCCCCAACACGATGTAGTTGACAGGAACTTACCGTCTTTGTCTCGCTCTCGTTTTCTCACGCTCTTTCTGCATTAATTAGCATTCGCTCGTCTGCTCTTTCTTCATTAGCGACACCGCGCCTCATGCAGATCCCTGCGTCCAGGTCTGCTTATTAACACACACTCACTGACAAGCGCTCTTCCATTAAAGCTCACTAAATCCACTGGTTTTAAAATCAGCCAAAAAGGTTTCAGATGAAGCAACATTAAGCCTCAATTAGACAGGAAGTTGGTGTCAAGAAGCTGCTGCGCATGTAAAGGAGGGCATCAGGAAATGGCTTTCACTACATTAAAAATCCTAGATTCATGTTCACGGTTTATGTATTATGCATGATTAAGCCGAAGCTAGTGTACTATAACCAAGTGTGTTTTTAAAGATGAAAAAAATGATATCCTGTTTTTCTTCTTGCGGCACATAAAACTGCCAGACAAAAGTTTTTGGACCCCTGGAGTTCCTTATGTCTGATAAGGAAAGCGAAGTCATTGTAGAACGTATTAACTGCTCACTCTCAGATCCTAATCCTAATGAGACTCTAAATGAGTACCTAATTAAAGAAAAGAGCACATGGAGGTTACAGCCATTAAGCCTACAGATAAAAGACTCATAGATAGAACTAGTATAAACTATAAAACATAAGAATATGGTGTGTCCAAAATTGCGTAATTAGATTGACTCAGATTTTGGCTAGTTGTATTTAGGATTGGTCGCACAATGCTGTGATCCAAAATGTGGCCAAGTTTCTAGGAGGAGAAGCTAAAAATATATATATCTTGGGGAAAAAAAAAATTCAAGATGGTGGAAAATCCAGTATGATGGAAACTCGGCTTGACCCAAAGAATCAGAGGAAAGTGGAATCATATAAATGTTTCTCCAAATTTGCCCTACTGGTGGTGGTAGAGGGCTTGAGTGGCATTCTCCGAAACTGTTGTGAAGGCAGCTGAGACCGTCCTCTATCACTGTGCCAAATTTGATTTTAAAAAAAAAAATACAAAAAAAATGTTCTATGGGTTGCCCTAGACTCTCATGTGGAAGTATAGGAAGAAGAAAAGAAGAAAAAGCAATATTAATAATAATAATAATAATAATAATAATAATAATAATAATAATAATAAAGAGCAAATAGTCAATGTTCTGATGAAGCTTTTAGAGTTATTTATTTAACATTTGTGGAAGGAGTCTCCAGTGTCAGTGTGACTTCAAAAGAGAAAAATGAAAGGCTGGTGATGGAACGATTGTGTATAGCTGCTATGATGTACACGATAACAGGAACTAACTCGTTTCACTCCACAACTTTACATGGAACTATAAACAGTTTAAAGATTTTTAAGTTAAAAATTGTCATCACTGGGAAACTGCTGCGGTGTTGAGGGAATAAAAGGCATCAGGGTATGCTGATGTAGGAAGGTTATCCACTTCCGGGTAACGTCGCTTCATCACATCACTCCAGACTGTTTAATTCCTTACACGTTTGATCAATCAATTGACCATCAGAAACAAATATGGCTTTTCACTGCACGCAGATTTATTAAGAGCAAACCATGTCTCGTCTCTTATCTTTCTGCACAATGCCCGTCTTTCTCGAAGCCCTTCAACATTCATTTTAATTTCCCAGGGAGGCTTGAGACGAATCACTCATGGTGGCAGTTTGCGGATCCCACAAGCGCTGCATATTAATCCAGACAACATTCAACTCCAGTTGGCTTGGAAAAATAAAACGGCCGGAGGTGATTCAGATCGCATTACGGAGCTTTCACTAATCAGCAGGAGCTGTCGGAAGCGAACAGGGAGGCTCGTCGGAGGTACTAATGAGGGACGGCGACACTCAGACAGACATTGGTGGTGATAACAGTAATCCATGTTACCTTTCATTTGCTTTACATAAAGCACAAATTACAATTAAGAGTAATATGAAGAAAAACGACTTCGAATGATCAGATTACGAAGAGAGCAATATCAAGAGCATAGTGTTATATTGGGAGTCTCACATGACACGATGTAAGAGGATTTAATTACAGTTTGTCCAATTATAGGACTTATTAGTCCATATCAGGGGTTAGAACACAGACGGACGGAAATACAGAGAGCTGATCTGAGGCCAGACTGTTTCAAAACCATGATGATGGAAACAAGTGCGAGTCCCCAATGCTGTGGTTCTAAACCCATCTATTTCCTTGCATCACGGATTTGCTCCATTTCATGGTGAACACTTGGTAAAACTAGAATCACATGCATCTGCTTCTGCTGCTTTTGGAGAAATAACTCAGTTTTCATGTTTTATTCCTGTGTAGATCACACAGAGCTGTAATGAGGTTGAGGTATGAGGTTGTATTTTTAAGCTGGAAACTCAGCAGCAGTTGCTGAATGACTGAAAAATACACACAACACACTCACTCATAAAAACAAAACTCAAATATAGCTGCAAGCAAGCAATCAAGCAAGCGATTAATTAAGGGGCCAAGCACTTTCTGGTCCCAACCCTCAGTGACATAGAAAGAGCAGACGCCATTTTGTTCATTTCCCAGGGAAATATACTAAATTTGATAGCAAATTTGATAGATCTTCCATTCATTAGTGAATGATGATGGTGGTTTGTGAATGACGAGAACTATTTTAAGTATCAGAGTGATGAAACTTTTTTTGACTCTAATCGATTTATAATAAATAATAATCGATTTGTGATTGCTGCCTCGACTTCTTTCAATCATTGCCTTTCAAATCGATTCATCAGTCTGATCATTACACCCCTAATGGTAATAAGCAACAGAATAGATTAATTAACAAGTACGGAAATAACAAGAACAGAAAGAATTCACCATGTAAACATTGTGAGCGACCGAACGGGACAAATGTGGCACGTGATCATTATCCAGAAGCAGACATACAAAAGTCTGGAGTGTAACTAGAAAAAAACAGAAGCTAAAATCTAAAAAATAAAAAGGACTCTAACAAAGAAATGAACAAAACCAAAGACGAGGACACCTAATTAACTAAAATAGGAAACACCTAAACCATAGAAGAAGCAGGATTATAGATACGAAGAACTTTATTCATGAGCAGCTGTGAACGATTAGCAGCAAGAGCTGGAGCTAAAGTGAGACAACTAGGAAATAAAGCAGTGTTCACGAATTACAATTATTAAAATCTCCCATGATTGTTATTAAAAAGATTTAGTTCTAAGCCGATTCGGGGAAGTGGAGTCTGCATGACTTCGATCCTGAAAGCCTTTACTGCCTGATTCTCTCCTCTCTCCGTTTTCAGTTTCTTATATTGATGGTGTTTTTGGAGTAATAATGCTCTCATTAATAAAACATTAGCAGTAGTTTTAGTGATAGCATTTTAATTTAATCACTTGAGGTTCCTTCACATGCAGTAGTGTGTGATCTTTCTGGATTTGTCCATTTCTTCAACTTCCACTCGAGTTCTGACTCAAGTGCATGAGCAAGTGAAGGACAGAGACCATGAGGTCATTTCAAATATGGCAACCCCCTCTGCATTATTCATCAGAGAGAGAGAGAGGGGGGAAGAATGGGATTCAAATACAGTTAGTACATCAGATAAAATCCAGGCATTAGCATCTGTGCAGAGAGTCGGCATCTGATTGTAGTTGTTTAGGCAATATCTCTTGATGATCAAAACAGTTTATTTTATTATCATTGGAATGGCAGATTAGTTAATAAACTGAGGAGCTAGAAAAAAAAAGTAAAAAAAAATACAAGTACATGCTACATCTTAATTCAGACTCTGCACTGGTGTACCTCAAGGCTCAGTAGTCAGTCCACTTCAGTTTGTTCTCTATACCAATTATACTGGTGATGTATTATAAATCACATTACATTGCCTTTCACAAGCACAAAGGACACTCCATAGAAAAAGTCATTCACTTGATCTCTATAATTTAAGCCATGATTAGCCCTTTGTGAGAAACATATGATGTCAATGATAGGATAATTATAGTGTCAAATATCAAAATATTTGCTTTGGTTACTGAGGTTACAGTTAGCATTAGGGTTAGAGTTAAGTGTAGAAATAACATTAAGTAGCTTCAGTAATGATTATATAAATGTAAGGTCTTCACAAAGTTTATAAAAAAAATAGATAAGACTGATAAAATGTGTCTACTGACTGCTAAATATAATAGCTATCTAGCTAACTAGCAAACTGTCCATATCGGCTAGCAAGTTGGCTGCATGAGCTTGTAACGTAAGCAACAGGGTTGTGTTATGCTAGATGGTTTATTTTAGCTACAGAACCACTTCTGGCAGTCTATGAACATAAATACAGACCAAATATGATTCGTTTGTAAAATACTACTTAGTTGGTGTGAATGTTTGACCCTCCATGATTGTAGAAATCTTCACTGAATCATGTGAATGAAATTATGGCATGGCCTTTACAAAGTAGGACATATTCAAGGTTGTCCTCAAATTTGGTCAAAATAAGGAGCTCAGGTAGCAGCTGTCTGAAACTGGACATGAGACTTAGGGAGCATTCTACTGACTGGAACACAGTAAGTGTGATCGTGTGTGGTATTGAGTCTAGGACAAAATAAGGTGTAGTGGAGAAGAATAAATGGAAGACATGCATTTAAATATAAAGTTTTGAAGTTAATGACTCGTCATGCAGATTCTGCATTGGTGTACCCCAAGGCTCAGTACTCGGCCCACTTTAATTAGCCGTCCATTACATTGGAGAGGTATTTTCTCCAAATGACTTCTATTCTGTTCTTTTCTGTTCTGATATCAGTAAAAATACAACAAATGAAAAGAAAATGGCTGCCCAGGTGTGTGACATTGGACTCAACATTTCAGATTAACAGTAATACATTTACTGGAAATTTTTAGGCACCTCACCTGGTGCACACACCACTGGACTCCAAACACACTAACACAATATAAATCACCTCCAACCTGCCATATAAACTGCGTATCAAACACACATACACCAGCAAGGACATTTACTGGACTTACCTGTTGTGTTGTTACATGCTGTCGAGATTTTGGCTTGTGTGTGTTGTCCTCCATGTTTGTTTTAGCCACACTATGGAAGCTGCACAGGGCCAAAAGGGCTGTGAGGCTAAGGCCTGGCTATATAAAGCCTGTTTCATGCAAAATATACCAAATTTAATATGTGTTTTGTGTAAATCTTAATGTAGAACGAATCTGTTGATGTTATTATATTACTGTGTTAAAAAAATATTTAGTTTAGTATTAATGTTAATTAATATTAATATTTGTGTTAATTTTGCATGTTTATAGCACATGACCAGCGTTTATGACCAGCATTTCATTAGCGACTGTGTGTGAGGTCTCATTAAGTTCATGGCTAGGTTTCTGTTGGAGGCTAATCGCACTGTTTCAATTTTATTCCCATGTTCTGGGCTTGTACATCACTCACCCCACACACAGATCGTTTTAGCATCTCTCTGCTAGAGGGCAGGAAGTACATACAGCCGATGCTTTTATACAATTTTGTTTTAGTCATGTTAGGATTATGTTGTTATATTTGAACCTGCTAACACCTCCTGTCTTTAAAAGATAAAAAGGTATCTATATACTGTTCCGTTTCTGGTATGCATAGTCTTTTTTTTACGGTGGCGACCCACGTATTTTGACGGTACAATAAAATGTTAATCCCTTGCTTCCTTTACGGTTATTGTGACCAACAGCATAGCAAATTAATGCATGTCTTCAGTGCAGCCGTTCCTCTATTCTGTCTTCAAAATGGCATCAATTATACAGCGAGATGTTACATGACATGTATGGTTTAGAACCTACTATTTCATACACTAGTATGTAGTGCACACTTATGTATATAGGGAGTAGATCGCTTTTTTCTGCTTCCTCGCTGTAAACAGTGACATTTCTGCCATGGGTCAGTGAGTTTCCGTGAAAACGATTCAAAATCATTCGCCATTGATTGGAAATTCTCCAAGGTGGTGAGATGTGAAGTCATTCGAGGCGCTGGTGGATAGGTTAAATTTCTTAAACTGCATTGATGAGAGCTGATTAGCTGTACGGGAGTCTCTGAAGTTTACCTGCCTTTATAAATGAGAATAATACTCACCGGTAAGGATTTGTAACAGGAAGTTCAGGACTCTGATTGGCTCCAAAGTCTTTAGAGAACAGAAAATGGCCACACTTTTTCCTCAGTATAAAATCTAGCCTCTTATATATATATATATATATATATCCCCTTCACCTGGTACCTGGTAAACTGATGTTGCATGGTCTGCATTTGCATACTAGAACATGATTGGCTCTTAAATACTATGATGCAGTAACACTTGCCAGTCTTGTGCTCAATACCACTTCCCAGTTTATCCCAGAACTTGTTTCTGTTTCTTCCTCTTACTGTTTCTTATAGTCTGACTTCCTGTTTGTGTTTAGTTTCATTTAGTTTCCTGTCTTAATTCCTAGTTCATTTTAGTCCTAGCAAAACAATAATAAAGAGATAACCTAAACTGATAAGATCTGCGTCCAGTTGCTCACAGTTGCTCTAGTTCCTGTTCGTTCCTGTCCTAGTTCATTTTGTTTGTTTGTTCATAGCACATCTTGTTCCTGTTCTTGTTTGTTTCACAGGTGAAATCCCTGTTTGTTCCCACTCTCTGTTTGTTTCTAGTTTCTCCTTATTCCTAGTTTCAATTTGTTTCAAGTTAGCGCTTGGTCCTAGACCCAGTTCCTCCTAGTTCCTCTTCTTATTTTATGTCACGCATTTTGTTTGGTCCTAGATCCTGTTAGGTCTTATACCAGGTTTGAACCTAGTTCTCATTTGTGCATAGTCTTAAGGGTTTTTTTGGTCCTAGTTCCTGTTAGGTCCTATTTCTTATTTTATTTTATCCTACTCCTTGTTTGTTCCTATTTTCTGTTTTTCCCGAGTTCTTTTTTTTGTCCTTGGTCAGAGTTCCTGTAAGGTCCTATTTCCAATCTGGTTCTACTTTTTGTTTGTTCCTAGTTCCTTTTTGTTCTTGGTCAGTATTTCTAGTCCTAGACCCTGTTTTACAGTAATTGCACAATGACACTCAATTATAGTCATAGATATATATAACAATTATATCATACCCCTGTATTTCTGCTGTATCAGCAGAATTTACATATTGCATTGAAGTTTTGTACTGTCTCTTTATGTACTGTACAGATTTACTGTATTGTACTCCTTTGTATTGTACTACATTGTACTGTATTATATTGTGCTGTATTGCACTGCACTGTATTGTATTGTATTGTACTGTATTCCACTGTACTGAATTATATATTGAACTATAGTATTGTATTATATTGCATTGTACTACATTGTACTGTATTATATTGTACTGTATTGCACTGTATTATATTGTATTGTTTTGGATTGTATTGCACTGCACTGTATAGTATTGTATTGTATTGTACTGTATTGTATTGTACTGTAATCGTGGGAAGTGGTAGCTCAGTGGTTAAGATGTTGGACTTCTGATCGGAAGGTTGAGAGTCCAAATCCCAGCACCGCCAAGCTGCCACTGCTGGGCCCTTGAGCAAGGCCCTTAACCCTCGACTGCTCAGATGTATAAATGAGATAATTGTAAGTCACTCTGGATAAGGGCGTCTGCCAAATGCTGTAAATGTAAATGTATTCCACTGTATTGAATTGTACTGTATTCCACTGCACTGTATTGTATTGTACTGTATTGTATTGTACTGTATTGTATTGTACTGTATTCCACTGTATTGTATTGTACTGTATTCCACTGTATTGAATTGTATTGCACTGTATTGTATTGTATTGTATTGTACTGTATTGTATTGTACTGTATTCCACTGTATTGTATTCCACTGTATTGTATTGTACTGTATTCCACTGTATTGAATTGTACTGTATTCCACTGTATTGTATTCCACTGTATTGTATTGTACTGTATTCCACTGTATTGAATTGTACTGTATTCCACTGTATTGAATTGTACTGTATTCCACTGTATTGTATTGTATTGCACTGCACTGTATTGTACTGTAGTGTATTGTATTGTACTGTATTGTATTGTATTGTATTGTACTGTATTGTATTGTACTGTATTCCACTGTATTGTATTCCACTGTATTGTATTGTACTGTATTCCACTGTATTGTATTCCACTGTATTGAATTGTACTGTATTCCACTGTATTGTATTCCACTGTATTGTATTGTACTGTATTCCACTGTATTGAATTGTACTGTATTCCACTGTATTGAATTGTACTGTATTCCACTGTATTGAATTGTACTGTATTCCACTGTATTGTATTGTATTGCACTGCACTGTATTGTACTGTAGTGTATTGTATTGTACTGTATTGTATTGTATTGTACTGTACTGTATTGTATTGTATTGCACTGTACTGTATTGTATTGTACTGTACTGTATTTTAATGTATATATATATTTTATATCGGGCCACTTTTTTATGTAAGCAAAGTGGTAACTTCTACCATACTGAAGTGACGCTTTCTGAATACTCAGAAGGCTGAGTGTGTGTCTGAGCAGAGGAACAGTATCAGCATTCATGTCTTAAAACACCTCCTCATCTGTTTCCATCCTTTACCTGTCTCAGATCTCGGGAGAAAAGATACGGCACACATCTTCACCACTCGAGTCCCGAGTGTGAGAGAAACGTGGCTGCTCTTCTACTCTTTTAGGCTCTGAGCACAGATTCGGGTGTGTTTTGTGTGCTGATGAGGCTGATCCTGGATCAGTCCACTGTGCTGATTTAAAAGCTTTGTTATGCGGCTGACAGATTTATGAGTGCTGACATTCTCGAATGGTCCAGCGGTTCTGTTATCTCCTGGCCACCCGTGTGTGTGTGTGTGTGTGTGTGTGTGTGTGTGTGTATGTGTGTGTGTGCGTGCGTGTGTGTGTGCGTGTGTTTGCTAATGGATCAGTCGTGTGTTAAATCCTCATTCAGAAGAAACAGAAACAGACGGAGAGAGGGAGAGAGATTAAATTAGGACGTGATTGTCATATTCCTCTCCGGTTTCTGACACACCATGGTTTCAGTCGATACCTGCAGCACTTCATGCATTTCACATTAAACAGCTTCTTGTCATTTTCACGATGCTTTGATGAAACCCGCTAATACAGCTTAGTGAATTGAAATGGAATTGAACTGAATAATTCATTAGGGTATTTTCATCGCCGTAGATGGACAGAGCTTTTTTTTTTTTTCCCCCCTCAGATAAATTACCCTGTGTGTTATATTAGATACTTCAACCTTCATCTGCTCTCAAGGTCATCTGAGGAAATCAACTGATATCTTTCTATTGCCCTGTAAAAAGATACAACTTTGTGCATTTCTGAGTAATCGCGGGATCACTGGCTTGGATTCTGCTTCACATGTAAGTCACTTTGGACATCATGCATCTATGAAACAATACATGCATTTATTTTATTTCTGTTTTGTTCTATCTGTGCAATATACCATATGTGTCTAAATGCTGATTCCTGTAAAGAAAAACAGAAACACCGATAATGCACTTTGTTCTGAATAGATTTAGCACATTTCTTATTTTTTAAAATATTTCTTTGCAGCACTGAATAATAATATCTTCATTCTGAGGCCATACAAAAAACAACCATGATTTTTATGCCTCATTCATTAATTGTTGTCATAAATGTTTGTGTTTTATTTGTTCTGCTTTAGTGTGTCATTTGAAAATAACAGAATTTATTGTACAAAAAAAAAATATTAGCTGTTCCACATTATTTATCTTTGTCATTAAAGAAAGACATTTAGTAATAGACTACTTCTGAGATGCTGCTAAACTGTAAATATGATGATGTTTTTCTGTAATGAGATGTTCATTTAAAATATCGCGGAAGGAGTCTCCAGTGTCAGCGCTTTGTAACAGAGCTAAAGCGGAAGACATGGGAAAGTCTTCAGGACGGAGGGGTTTACGCTTTGCGGTTTCTCGGGAACAAAAGACGACAAAGACAGAGAGAAAAAAGAGAGGCTGGTGAGGGGACAACTGTTTATAGCTGCTATAACGTAAGTGAGAACAGGAATGGGCAAGTTTACCGAACATTAAATGTAACTATAAATGGATAATAAAGTATGACTTGTCGTTCTTTAATAAATAAGAAACGGTAACAGTTGGCAAATCAGCGTGGTATAAGGGGAATAAAACAGCGGGAATATTGGAAAATGATCAACTTCAGGATGGTAATAGTAACTTATCTTCATCATACCACCACGTCGTTGATTATTTTACTACATCAGCACAACCCCAAATCTTTTATTCCTTCCATAATTTATTCTTAATATGACTGAGACATGGACATACGGTTTCTGAGATTGGTGTTGGAAAAGAAAAATGGTATGAAGAAAATGTAAACGGCTTTGAAAGAATATAAAACTTCTGCTTAACCACGGTTTTCAACTCAAAGGGAATGTCGGTGATGAGTAACAGAGCTGCTGACGTTCCATCAGCGACTCTCCTGAGCTTCAGGCGGGAGGCTGGGGAAACTTTTACGGTTCTCCACTGCCACACTCTGGTCTGAACGTGTAGCACAGCTCAGCTTTTTCCACACCGCCTGGTCACGGCGCAGGACGCAGACAGTGAGAAATTTTTTCTCGTTACTTGTATTGTTCTATCAAATGATATAGTGGGAGCTGTTAGAGACTGGATTTCAGTCAAAACAGTGTAGCGTAGAAACTGCCAAAGCTCTTCAGGCTGACCTGCAGGAGAACCATATCGCTCTGGATAAGGGCGTCTGCCAAATGCCGTAAATGTAAATGTAAAATTAAAGGTTCTCTGTAGAACTCTACGAATGATTAAAGTTATATGTTCGTAAGTAAGACACCACAGGGTACTGAGTGGGAGGGGCTAAGAGGTCAGAGGACACGGCAGTCCACTTTCCGGGTGACCGGGCGACATTAGGACCCACCTACCCCTTAAATATGTCAGCGAAAAGGAAAATAAATGTAGACTGAAAAAAATGTAAATAAATAAATGAAAATAATTAAATAAATACTAATTGTTAAAGGAGAAGGCACATTTTAGAAAAAAAAATATTTTGATGCTTCCTATTTGAATTTGAAATATCCATTTCAGATTTTGATACGTAATATATTGCTGGTGGATCTTGTAATTTTGTTTAATAATTCTGGCACAAAATTTACCCTAAATGTTGTGTTTTGTTCGTTTATGGATTTATACATTTCTTGTTGTTTGTTGGCAAAAGCCAGTAATCAAGTGCATCAACTGTTTGTACCATATATATCTTACATGTTTCACCAGTAACTGAGGGAGGAAGTGAGGGAGGGAGGAAGGAAAGAAGGAAGGAAGAAAATAAGGAAGGAAGGAAGGAAGGAAGGAATATATATCTTACATGTCTCACCAGTAACTGAGGGTGGGAGTGAGTGAGGAAGGAGGGAAGGAAATAAGTAAGTAAGGATGGAAGGAAGGAAGGAAGGAAGGGAGGGAGGGAGGGAGGAAGGAAGGAAGGAAGGAAGGAAGGAAGGAA
>CM040977.1:2814405-2835209 GCA_022985145.1 Pangasius djambal | reverse complement strand
TTTTTTTTTTTTAAATCTTGCACATAAAGCACTTTGAGCTAAGAGATTAAAAGGTAAAAAGATAAATTCATTATTAATAATTATTAGTCATATTTAACCCAGCTGATCCAGGTGAAGAGGTCGGCAGGAGCAGCAGTGTGGTGTGGTGTGATAGGGGGAGGTTTTTTTTTTAATTTTCTCCACTAGATGGAACTGTTGATGTAGACTGTTGATTTTTTTTTTAATGCTTCCTGCTACTTTATCATTTCCATTTCCTTGCCTTTGTTCTTTACATCATAGCTCTTACGGAGGTTTTGTGGATTCTCCTGTGATCTGATTCTCACTCTGGAGACTGACTTTTAGTATTTTTCCTCATTATTGTGCAGATCTCATTTATCTTCTCTCTTTTATTTTTAAAAATGTCTAATGCACTAAATGCTTTTTAGACTTAATGATGATGATGATGCTCACTTGTGATCCGACCCTCATTATTATTATTATTATTTTTTTTTTTTTCCCATTGTTATTTGTAGATCTCATTATTTCTCGGGATTTTTCTCAGTTTTCTCATCACTTTTTTATACTTTTTTTTTTAATCCGTTCTCAAAATCTCCAGCTCTTCCTCCTTATTACTTCTAAATCTCTATTTTTTTCCCCCCTTCTTCATTTTAGCCTAAGCTCTAACGTTCTCAAGCATTAGACTGAATAGCTGTAACGCTAAAGCTCTCTGTAGCTGTCCATAAAGATTCGAATGGAATAACAAAGCAGACAAAGAATGCTTTATTAACAAGTACACAAGTGTCTTTATTTCTGCAAGCAAGTTTAATTCTACAGTTCAAAAATGAAAAAAAAAGGGGGGGGGGGGGGAAGCCACTGTCAAGCTGTTGGCACATTTATGTACAAAAAACGGATTAATTTTACAGCCAGCTACAAAGCATTCTTAGTGAAAGTACAAAAGACTGATACGAGAGAGAGAGAGAGAGAGAGAGAGAGAGAGTTTGCTGAATATTGTATATGCAACATCAGAACAGTTTTTCTGTTTCAAACTAGGACAAAACTCAAACACTACAACCAAGTAAGATATTTATCCTTTAATACTGCTCCATTAGCTACTCAAATACTGCACACTAGAGAAGAAGAAGAAGAAGAAGAAGAAGAAGAAATCAGCAAGACAGTCAGTGTAAAAATGAAAATAAACCTTTGTCTCATTTATTTATTTTTTTTCTGTAATCAGTTAAAAACTATTTTATAACCATGCCACAAACAACGACTAGATTCACTGTCTTTAGCTAATACGATGATTTGTTTACTGATTTGTTTATTTCGTTCAGTTCGGTGTAAAAACCAATGCTGGAGAATTTAACAGTACGGCGACTCGGCACTGAATCCAAATGCACTTACAATGAGAAGAGGAAAAAAAAAAAAAAAAAAAAAAAGCTCACGACGGGCGAGAAGATAAAAAGACGATAGTGTCAGAATCCGAATCAGGAGACTCTCAGGGCAGTTAGGACCGGCTGCATCCAGTCAAAAGAGTTTGGTCCAGATTATTAAATGTCAAATAATCTAATAAAAGCAAAACGTATTAACTGTAAACGATAAAGATGTCCCAAAAGTAACAGAGCACCAAATGTACCATTTATGAAGCAAAAAAAAATTCACTAAAATTTTTTTTTTAAATAAAATATCTATAGATATGTAAGGTAGTATTTTCTTTTAATTTTTTTTTTTTTTTTTAATTTTGTTTTTGTTTTTCATTAAGGTTGCAACTGATTATTTAGAATTGTGTGAAAAGCCTTTGCAGTAAACACACAACTGTGTTGTAACCATTTGCTAATTAATAACTGTAATAAAAACAAATATAACTGAGTAGTAAAATTACAATTTATTAAAAAAAAAAAAAAAGAAAAGAAATCAAATTGTAGTGCCCTATTATTTTTGGGAAACGTTTTTTTTCCCGCTTTGTGTCAGCATGTTGGCAGTAACTTTCAAAGTTAATCTTCAATCCCTCCCTCAAGTCCCTCAATTATAATCCGAAAACACAAGATTTTGATTAGATTACTATTATTTTTTTTTTTTTTTCATTCTTATTTAATTATTTAATTCCTACATGTTATTTTCGTCCCTGTTATGGACGGCGATCTTCAGGGTATCACCCAAACATCAGCAAGTTTTTCAAACTCCTTTTTCACGTGACCCGGAAATGACCAGAAAATATAGGAATACATTTATATAGATATAGTTATATATGAATATATACAGTGCAGAGGAGTGATGTTGGATTTCTTTTCAATCTGGCATTTAAGCATTTAAAAAGATAAAGCTAAAAAAAACAAAACAAAACAAAACAAAACAAAAAAAAAAAGGCCGAAAGGAGAACCGGAGTATGTTAGTGAGATTATGGCTTGTGATGGATGAGAGAAGAATCTACAGAATCTCTCCAAGGCAAATCTAAAACAGGCGCTCGATCAGCAAGAAAATCTCCTTTTTCTTCTCATTTCATTTTATTCACTCAGTTCTACAGAAGCTCAGAGAGACTCATCATCATCATCATCATCATCATTATTATTATTTATTTATTTATTTATTTTTTACATTTTTTACCTCATATCTTATTATTTTCAGATCACTTATTTTCAATTTCTTTTTTTTTCCCCTAAAGTCCACTAAGAGTCCATTTAGCTAGCTCAGATTATTCCAAAAATGAATACTTAACTATTATTTATAATAAATATGTTTGTAAAATTCATTAATTCATTAAGATATTTGCTATGTCAGGTTTCTGTTTCCAGTTATCAGACAATTATTTACATATTTTAAGCTCTTCAAAGTCATCATTTGAATGAAAATTGAAGAAAATCACTTTTTGTCTCAATGTAACAACTAGGCAATTGTTTAAATAATAATAATAATAATAATAATAATAATAATAATAATAATAATGATGATGATGATGATGATGAATATCCTCTCTGGAAGTCTTTGCAGCTCACATGGTGACTTTCTAGATTACTTGGAAAAGTGCGCACTTTACAGCTTCACGAACAGCCTGAGACGAAGCACCAGTGTCAGATAACATCATGATACACTTAACGTACGATAAAAAGCTACACTTGAGCAATAAAAAGTAATTTTAAGGTCTTTCTGGCTCTTGCAATCTTTAGAGAATGTGCTGGAAAATAATCTGTACAATTCGCCAATCAGAAAGGTGAGACCATCGCAACGAAATACGTTCTCGCCGCCATTTTGTTTCTTTTATCCAGAATCTTTCCATTTTTCGAGCAAATACGCACTTTACAGCTTTTAAAAATGGTTTGAGGCGAAGCACCAGTGTCACAGCTTCTTCATATTCTTAGCGTACGTTTCTGAGACTTAGCCTAAGGTACAAATTGTTTTTTTTTTGTAAAAAGTCAGTTTAAAGGGTTTTTTTTTGTTTTTTTTTTCGGCTCTCAAAACTGACAGAGAATTTGCTGGAAAGGAATCGGTGAAATCATACAAGTTTGGTCACGTTTTAGCTTTGGATGTTAAAAAAAAAAAAAAACAACAACAACGACAACGACAACAACACGAGGCCCAGTTTAAGTTCTACAAAGTATGTCAAAGTGAGTAAAGCAATACTTAAATAAGGTTAATGTCATAAAAAAAAAACGTCAGAGTTGATTTATGTAAACTGCTTTTCAGGATTAAAAGGATTGTGATTATGTCCAGGAGTCGTATTTGCTAAACTAGCCGTAGTGCTAGCTATGCTAGTCCTCTGAAAAACCTAAACAGCACGCAAATCCGATGTTTAGCGCTTACATGTTTTATTAAGAAAACCCTTTCTGAGAAATATCGAGCAGTTTATTGCAAACAGACAAGAAATTAGCACCGTTAAAGTCAAACTAACAGCGCTAACATAACAGTAAATAGCTAGATGCTAGCATTCTTTGCCAGCTAGCTTTCTGTGTCTATGTAGCACATTTTTTCCAGTTAAGGTTAAGGTTTTCATACTGAGGTTAAAAAACGTTAAACGTGTATTATTTATACCCAGAGAAGTATAAATAATAGTGTAGCTAGCAATGCGGCTAATTTTCCTCTCTTGTCAGACATGACATATCATAATCCTCTTTCCTCTGAAAACAGATCTGGATAATTAAAAGCTCCACAAGTATAAAAAAAAAAAAGTAGTTTGACATGTTGTTGGCGTGTGATATCCATGTGGCTCTTGTTCATCAAAGTTGCTTACGGTCAAAACAGATCATAAAAAAAATTTGCGCGTAACATTTTAACAAGCTAAAAAAATACTTGAGTTGGAGTTTGGAGTTAAATATTATTATTATTATTTTTTTTTATTAATAATAATATTTTCCAAATCATTATAATCCTAACCCACATGATGTAGATTTGGGTTGCTATTATTATTATTATTATTATTATTATTATTATTATTATTATTTAAATATTACTTTTTTTTTTGTCCCCAATTTAGACAGTGATCTTGCGACTTAACTCCTTTGAGTTTACGTAATGGAATTAACCGAAATAATATATTTATTATACATAGTATATTATCCAGGAAAACTTCATTTTAGCAAGCTATTGCAACATCTCTGTAAAATGGGGTGTGTTCCATGTTAATCAGATGTAAATAAGGTTAAATCGGGGCGTGTCATATGCATATGGCATGTAAATAAGGGGCTGGTGGGTGGAGCTTGCGTTCCCACAGCTGAAGCTGATACATTTTGCGAAACTCACGACTCATTTTGAAGCAGGATGATGGCTTCACGAATCAGACGCGGATTTGTTCATATTTTGACGCAACGTCGACGGATAAGAGCCAACAAAATAACTGACAAAGCGGAACAATACTACAAAAAAAAAAAAAAATATTAAACAAGTGTGTGTAAGTCCCATCTGGCACTGATCCTCTAACCAATCAGATTCATTACATGTGTTTACATGTGTGCTTATATGTGTGTGTTTGTTGCTCAGGGAAGGGAAAGGACATGCTTGGGATTGTGTGTATATGTATACGTGTGTGTGTGTGTGTGTGTGTGGTTTATGTGTAGGCGTTGAGGCGCTCTTTGGAGCGAGTGGAGTGGATATCGTGTAGCTCCTGCTCCTCCTTGCTCTTGATGTCTTCATACTTCTGCATGCGGCACGCGTCCTTCACGTAGGCCCAGTTGGCTGCCAGGACCATCAGGTAGTGCACCTGCGTCAACAGAGCCGCGCCGGCCACGGACACGGGGTTAGTACGCAACACAGGGAGGTTACTGCACTCAAGAAAGTAAAAAGTTTAGATTGTTATAATAAGAACCACTTCAGGATGCAGGTCATGAACCAGCAGAGTTAATACGTATCATCGTCTCAGAGGGAACGTGACGGAGGAACGGAGGCAGGACACGGGATGGGAAGTGTTTAGCTCATTTAAACCACTTCAGTTACCATCAAAACGACAGTCGAGTTACTGATTATCTCCAAACGGAGGGTAAGTTCATGAGGTTAAGTTTCGAAGGATTCCTCGCTGACTTTTCCTGGAGAACGTGATGGGTCCGCTCACCCAGATGGTCCACCATGACCTCAGAGATGCTGAAGTCGCTCATGCTGCTTACAGGGCAATGATTCGATATTTTGTAATAGCATTGAATCAGCTACAATACAATACACTTTCGATTTCGATTCTTAAGGCAACGGTTTGAAATTTGACGATACTACTGAACCTGATATGATACGATACGATATGATGACTTTTTTAAGGCAACAATTCAATATTTGATGATAGCACAGAATCTGCTACGATATGATATAGTATGATAGTCTTGATTTCGATTTTCAAGGCAATGATTCGATATTTGAAAACGTCTGAACCCAATATGATACAATAAGATTACGATTCCTAAGGCAATGATGTGATATTTGAGGAGACTACTGAATCTACTGCGATATGATACGATATTTGATGTTACTACTGAATCTACTGCGATATGATACGATATTTGATGTTACTACTGAATCTATTGCGATATGATACGATATTTGATGTTACTACTGAATCTGCTATGACATAACTTCAGTTCATAAGGCAACCGTTTGATATTCAGCGATGTCACTGAATCCACTACGATACGATACGATACAATTTAAATTTGGATTCTTACATTTCGATTCGATATTTGACAATAGCACTTAACCTGACATAAAATGATGCGATAATGACTTTTAGTTCAACGATTCAACATTTGACTGAATCTGATATGACATGATTTCAATTCTTAAGGCAACAATTTCGATACTTTAGTGTAACACTGAACCCGATATGATATGATATGATATGATATGATATGATATGATATGATATGATATGATATGATATCATTTTGGGTGAATCTGCTGCAATTTTCTTAGATCTGAGCGAAATTTAAAATAATGGGTCGCATGTATTGGCATGCTAATCAACAGATCAGGTAGCAATAGCAAACCGGATATGTAATATTAGCCAAAAAGATAAACATACAGTAAATAGCTAGCTAGCTAATATTCCCAAAACAGTAGGTAGGCTATTCGACGATGCTAGCTTGCTTCAATTGGGTCGACTAGCTAAACGTTAATGAAATGGTATATCTTCTTTATTATTAAGGTGTTAAATGAGCTTGCAGTCATTAAACATTCTCTGCACAGCTAGCTAGCTTATTAGCCTAACTTGTAACTGGGTTCTGCAGTGGAACCGTCTGGGCAGGTGGACCACCACCACGTCACTACAGCGGATACAGGAAGTGGAAACAGGAAGACATAGAAGCCTGGGAAGTTTTTTAATTGAGGTAATTAAGGGGACGTCGTTAGGACTGGGGGGGTCATTTCCGTGTCTGTGTGTCATGGCTGACAGAGTCGACATCCCAGAGCGAGTGTGTGTGTGTGTGTGTGTGTGTGTGTGAGGTGAAGGACTGCGGAGTGGGCGGGGCTTCAGAATCGTGTGCAGTATCTCCCCAGGCTCTGAGTGACCAGTGTGACGTAATTACGCACGAGGACAGAGCTGGACGCCATCTGTCACATGACCAGTGACATCACACAGACACACAGGACACAGAGAGAGAGAGAGAGAGGACGAGCGTCACGTCATCATGCCGAATAAACGTAAGAAAACATTCGTTCAGATGCGTGATGTGATCTATTTATTTATTTGTTTGCCTTTGTTAGTGTCTGATTATCCCAAATCTTAATATCAATAATTAAAAAAAATAATCCGAAATAAAATAATAAAACATTCATAGCATATCTAACGTTGCTTTTTTCTCTATAAACGTGAATAACTACGCATATGAAATAATTATAAAAATAATATTAAAAACAGATAAAGAAGCCAAAGTAGTGCATAAAAATATAAAATAATATATTTTTATTTAATGTTTTATTTTTCTCTAATAGTGTATTTAAGCTTTTGCTATTTTATGTTAATCTACCACTAGATAATAATATATAAAAATATTATTTATAATAAAATATTTTTATTCCAAAAATCATACAATAATATAATTTTACATAGATATTTTATTACTAGTTTAATTTTAGTTCAAATGATTTAATAATTTGTTAATTTGTGATTTTTTTTGTTTTTTGTTTACTGTGATTATTGGATTAGTGTATTTATTGTTTTTATTGTTTTATTTCAAAAGTCTTGTTTCAAAAATACGAAATGAACGGTTCCTGAGTGTAAACAAACATTAAAAAGTAGTATTTTTATGTCTATCTTCGTATTTTATCTCTGCTTGTATTTTATTTTACTGTATCGTTTTAATTTGTATTTCACTATATTTCAATTTCTGTAAAGCGCTTTGAGATGCTACTTTAAAAGCGCTATATAAAATAAAGTTTATTATTAGTAGTAGTAGTAAACAGTAAAAATAAACAAATAAATAAACAAACAAACAAACAAATAAATCCTGCATCAGGTCTCTTAGTTACACCGCCATGTTGCTTTCTTTCATTCTGAAGATTTCTGCGTAATATTGAATTTTCTGAGAAATGAATGTTTGAGAATCAGAAAGCAGCTGAGATGCTACGGCTAAAGACATAACAATACGCACGATTTTTAAAAAAAAATAATACTTTACAAAGAAGACAAAATTTCTGTAAGACATTTAGGATGGCTAAGACTTCGACGCAGTACTTTATATTTATTTATTTAAAAAAATCTTTTTTAAAATAATGAATAATGAATCTATTTTTACTTGGGTTAATATTTATATTATTTAGGATTTCTCTGGTTTATTTACACACGTACATATTTAGAGTTTGAGGAATGGATATATGAACTGCAGTATATTTAAACGCCCTGTGTGTGTGTGTGTGTGTGTTTTGTCACAGTAACACACGTTGCGCCTAACACACACGGCTAATTGCTGTCTCTTAATGTCTTAATGATTATAGTCTCCGTTGCTTTCAGACTATAAGATCACACTGTCTTACACTTTATTTAGCAAACTGTTTGTTTATTTGTTTGTTTGTTTGTTTGTTTATTTATTTATTTCTATAATAATGAAAAACAGACTTTTCCCACCGAGACGTACGGCCACTAGGTGGCGTGTTTTCACCGTGACGGCTCAGAGCAGGACGCAGGGCTGAGGTGATGATGTAATTATATAATAAACCTAACAAGAGCATGACTGTAGACCTACACACACACCTCTTTACACTAAGATATACACACGCTAAGCAGCACACAAACACCCAAAGATACACACATATACACACATAAACACACCTATAAACACACGTACACAAATATTGTACACAAACACCTATGTACACGCAAACACACACACACACACACGCTCATGCACATATACAGTATGTGTATATAAATGCATACACTTTTGCACACACACACACACACACACACCATTTATATATCTTGTTTATTTGTCTTTTTTTGGCAGTACAGGGAGCGGCTGTTTTTTTGACAAGATGCTTCCACACACACACACACACACACACACACACACACACACACACACACACACACACACTTTTCTTTTTTTACTTTCTTCCCTTCTCTTCTCTTCTCCTTTCCTCTGTTTCCATGGCAACAGCGCCCCATGCATTTTCAATGCAGAGCATTCCTCTTACTCTTTCTCCCTCACCCTGCTTCCCTCTGTATCTCTCTCTCTCTCTCTCTCTCTCTCTTTCTGCACCCCCCTTTCTCTCTCTCCCTCTCTCTTTGTTCTCCCTCTCGGTGTTTTTTCTCTATCCCTCACTCTCATTCACTAGGTCTCTCTGTCTCTTCCACTCTCTCTATCTCTCTCACTCACTCTCTGTCTCTACCCCCCTTTCTCTCTCTCCCTCTCTCTTTGTTCTCCCTCTCTCTGTATTCTCTCTATACCTCTCTCTCACCCACTAGGTCTCTCTCTGTCTCTTTCACTCTCTCTATCTTTCTCTCTCTCTCTCTCTGTCTCTACCCTCTTTGTTCTACTCTCTCTGTTTTCTCTCTATCCCTCTCTCTCATTCACTAGGTCTCTCTGTCTCTTCCACTCTCTCTCTCTTTCTCTCTCTCTCTCTGTCTCTACCCTCTCTGTTCTCCCGCTCTCTGTTTTCTCTCTATCCCTCTCTCTCATTCACTAGGTCTCTCTGTCTCTTCCACTCCCTCTATCTTTCTCTATCCCTCTCTCTGTCTCTGTCTCTCTCTGTCTCTCCCCCCCCCCCCTCTTTGTTCTCCCGCTCCCTGTATTCTCTCTCTCACTCTATCTTTCTCTATCTCTCTTTCTCTCAGTCTCCCTCTGCCTTCCTCACACACTGTTTCCACTCTCTCTCTCTCTCTCTCTGTCACTATGTCTCTCTCTCTCTCCCCCTCTCTCTCTCCTTCTCTACAGATCTAGCTTTCTCAAGTCCACCTGTTTTCACTCTCTCGACACGTTTAGCAAGATCAAGATCATATCCAGATCCCTTGAGTTCTTTTTCTTGCCCCTGTGCAGGAACCCTTTAAGGATCAATGTAGAACCATACAGCGGCGTCTTTCCCTAAGATATGAACTCTTATCTATTCAAAGAACTTTTTAAAACATTTATTAAGTTTAAATTATTAAACGTAATTATTCGTCTTTTTTTTTTTTTTTAATTAAAGGCATTCATGTGTTCTAATATCATTTTCTAATGAACTTTGTTGGTTCTATTTTCCAAAATATAAACAATCCAGTCATTAAATCAGCGAGACTCTGACCAGGATGAAGATTTTTACTGAAGATGAATGAATGAATTCGGTAAAAACGTGCTGCACAGCAATCAGTACACCCTTTCTTCTTCTTCTTCTTCTTCTTCTTCTTCTCATAACAGTTAATACAGAGGCGACATCTATGAGGGTCGTGTGAGCGTGAAATTACGGAATTTCCACGATCACAGGAAGAAGATTGCCGATCCGCTCGGACACGCCTCGTTTGCAGCGACCAATCACAGGCTCCCACGTGTGGCGTGTTTATCCGTGGAGTTCATCCAGCTGCCATCACATAATGTCCAGTTAATCCAAGATTATGTCATATTGATGGCGGAAAACAGCAATATCGTCTCTGAGGGGAATAAGGCCGTTTCACGCAGGCTGCGTAATTAACGAATGAAGAATCTCTACAACAGATCCTGAACACATGAACACTTCGAGTCTGAAAACGTTCAGGCGCAGTGCACCATTTTTAAAAGTTTAGTATTAAACACTGACTGATGGATTAGAAATGATCTGTAGGATGCGGTCACTTCCAACACTGATTCAGTTTTGTTTTAAACACACACAAATACATACGGCACTTCAGGAAGTCAGAGGAATTTTTTGCTTTAAAACTGTTTTTGTCTCTTGCATGTTCTCCTTTTCCTTTCTGTTTCTATTTCCCTTGTTCACTCTCTCATTAATCCACACGTGTTAATCTGCCTCTTACTCACATCTTGTGCACGCGCACGTCTATTTAAATGATTTATAACTCTAATAACATTAATGATATAAATGTTGTAGGTTTTAAAGCTCCCTAAACCTCCTTTAAACACCGACTATACATACACACACACACACACACACACACACTACATGCACTACACAGAAGTGACGCAAAAGACAGATGACAGAGAGAGCTGTCCCTCTCTGTTGTAAAGATAAAGCATGAGAAAGAGGCAGATGTGGAGAGAAAGAGAATCAGAGAGAGAGAGAGAGAGAGAGAGAGAGAGAGACAGGAAGACAGAGAGCAAAAGAGAGCAAGACAGCGTGAAAGAGGGGAGAAAGAAAGAGAGACAGAGTGAGCGGTGGGGGAGAGAGATAGACAGAGAGACAAGGTTAGAGGGAGACGGAGAGAAAGACAGAGAGAGGCAGAGACAGACAGAAAGAATGGGAGAGAGACAGGGATGGAGAGGAAAGACAGAGAGACATAGATACAGAGAGAGAGAGAGAGAGTCAGAGACAGAGAGATAGAAAGAGGGAGATAGTATAGACGATTCTAAAAGAAAGAAAGGGGTTAATAAAACAGAAACGCAGAAACCAGGAAGAAAACAGTAAATAAAGATGAAAACAGATAGTATAGAGAGATGTCGGAAGAATGGATAAATCACTAGCCTGGACATTAGCCTCAGATTTTTATTAATAATTACCTGATGGACAAGTAGCTTCATCTATTCAATAACCAGAGAAAGAAAAAGTTTTACCCAATAACTTCTTAAAAAAAACACTGGAGAGTTTTTTTTTTTTTTCAAAAATCATTTTGGATTTATGTCTAAACGTAACACAGTCCAGGTGGTTCGCTTATTTATTGCTTGTTCTGAAATCTCACCACCTGCTAAACTACAAACCTGCTGAAGTCTGTATAAACTCTCGTATTTCGTCTTTGCTTGAACTCTGAATGAACGCAACAGACACGATCCTAACTAGCACCTTTTTACTGTATTATTATTATTTCTTTGTCTTTTTTTTTTAAAGTTCTAAAACAGGACAAAGAGCAGAGTAAGAGCGTTCACTTTCCCATGGGCTAGCTAATGATTCTAAGGCTTTTCCGCCCCTTTATACGGAGAAAAGTGAATAGCCGTGAAAAGGGAATGATAACGAGATTAAAAGAGAGAGATAGGAAGTGATTAATCAAGAAACAATGAGATGGATAGTACGAGAGAGAGAGAGAGAGAGAGAGAGAGAGCTGCGATGAGACTTACAGTGATATACCGTACAGTGATGAGTGATGAAGTGTGATAAAGAGAGAGAGGATGAGATAGAGAGAGAGTTATAGAGCGCTGAGTAATAAACGGGCTCACCATGGCGATGACGGCCGCTCCTGCCCCCGCCAGAGCACAGACGAACAGGTGGAACGTCAGATCCAGCTGGAGGACAAGACGAAAAAAGAGAGAGAGACACATAAAGAAACGTTCAGGAAACAAACTCAAATAAAACTTACGGTGAGAAAGGTCCAGGACACAAAAAAGCAAAAATCTCTATCTGTTCAGGAACATGGTACCCTCCCAGCTGAATTCTCGATTCTGATTGGTCAGAAGGTGTTGAGTAATTTTCTGTAACAGCAGAACGCTCATTCTAATGCGCTATCGTTTCTATAGCAACAGCTCATCCACGGGGATGTGTGCAGCGGATGCTCTGCATAAACGGATTAAACTGTGGATAGGCTGAAATTTTCTGTTTATTTAGAATTTATGGAAGGAGTCTCCAGTGTCAGCGCTTCGGAACAGTCAGAGATAAAGCTGTAACTTTAAGGTTTCCGACATATTCGAGACAGAGGAGTTCAAACTTTGTGGTTTCTTGGTAACATGAAAAGCTGCATTTTTGTCTTATGATTTCCAAGAGAGAGAGAATAAAATAGAGGCTGGTGAAGGAACAACTGTCTATAGCTGCTGTAACGTAAGTAAGAACAAGAAAAAAACTCGTTTCAGAGACATTGCACAACATTAAATGTAACTATAAATGGATAAAATGTACATGTCATTCTTTAATGAATTAAAAATTTCAATCATGGATAAGCTGCTGCTGTATAAGAGGGTTAAATCACTCTGTCACACTGTTGTAGGAAAATAATTCATGATGGAAGAGACACTGTTACCACCACAACGCTGATTATTTTCCTATAACAGCACATCCCGAAGTGTTTTAGTACTTACATAACCAAAAAAAATCATACGTACATAACCTTACAATTAGCCTGAATGTAGCTGCTCAGCCAATGCCGTGTTTCGCGTTCAGTGTTTGTTTCTTTAATCTTAATCTCTAGAGTCCAAATCTTCATATTCTTGCATCAAATAAAATCATGAAACTGCAATACACTTACGTTTTCGAAAAACAATTTTTATAAAAGATTCCTATTTAATCAAGCGCAGAGTGAATTAAAGAAAGGAAGTGACTCCGGTTGTCCAAAATGGCCGCCTCCATAATGTAGCGTTCAGTTTTTCCCACATGTTTACAGAGTATATATAGCGTATACAGTGTGACATCACTGAAGAACTGAATTTTGGTCTGAGGTGAATATTTACACGAAAGATTTCCGGGTGAGATGATCTACTGTTAACTACGTTAACAGCCGTAATGCGATTTAGCCATAATCGTAGCTAAAGGAACAAACTCTGAACGCCAAACAGGATTGAATTAGCTGAATGAATATATTTGGTGTACGTGGGAATTTTATCGAGATTCCCTTAGCTAGCTAGGAAACTTAACCAACAGTCCCATAACCATCTGTCTACTGCAAGAAACCACACTCAAACGGCATTTTCTGCTATTGTGTGTTTTATCTGTTAATTATGCATATGATAGATTCGGGTATGATTCATTTGTGTGTGAATTGTATTACATTGTAAAGTATCTGATTATTAATCAGCTGTATCCTAAATTCTACACACAGTAGTTTCTTTTGTGCAATATTCTGCTGTACTTTTTAAATACAGTTCCAGAGGCTTGAGACTGAATGCTATGGATGACACTGACCTCGTCAGACTCACACATCTTGTTGAACTTCTCTGAGCCGGTGCAGATTTTCTTGTCTTCAGTAGTGGTTACAATTCCTGCAAGAAAATGCAGAGGGGAAAGAAAAACAATTCCTTAATTTCCTAATTACTCATTAATTCTCCTTGTGTGGTGTTTATGTGCATCATGAAACGCATCCTGTTTTACATAGAAAATGGCAGAGTGGTGTTTCACAAAGGGCAGATGTGGACAGAAATGGGCGGAGCGTGGGGTTTGGTTGGGTGAGGCTCAACTAATTTGAGACACAGTGAGAAATGAGACCTGAACGTCTATTAACAGCCTCACTCAATTAAAATCACAACTCATACACAGAGCTGTCAGTAAAGTTCACCGAGCACTACAGCATATCAGTTTTTTTTTTTAATTTCCAGAATTCAGCGCCGTTGAATTCTGGATTGTGATTGGACAGAAGGTGTTGATTCATTTTCTGTAACAGCAGCTCGGACAGTAGTGCAGCTGCAAATCACAAGTTTACACTTCTATAGTGTTCTAAGTTGTTTGTTTTTTTAACATTTATGGAAGGAGTCTCCAGTGTCAGGACTTTGTAACAGTCTGAGGTAAAGCTTTCTGGCATCTTCAGACAGAGAGACAGAGAGGTTTACGATTTTATTTCCCTATAACAGTGCAGCCCCAAGCTTCTACTCCTTAAATACAGTGCAAATGGCTGTCAAATAAAGTGTGTTAGGAAGGTTTTGGGCCACCATGAACAACCAGAACATTATTATTGCACCTTGGTATAGATTCTCCTTTAGATGCCTCTAAAAATGTACTGGAAGGATATATATATGTCATAAAAATTAACCATAGTCCAAAAAGTACACTATTAACAAAGCAAAATATAGGAGCAATCAGTGGGGTCCAAGCACCTTGTCATGTTACCGTGAAACCAGGTTCTGAAGACTCTTCCACAGTGGAAAACTTAAAGTTACAGCTTTACCTCTGACTGTTACAAAGCACTGACACTGGAGACTCATTCCATAAATGTTAAATAAATGTCTCCTCACGACAAATGCCACCATATGAACAAATATATATGTTTTTATTCGTTAAATACCAACACCTTAATAATAGACCTATGATTTGCAGCTGCACAACTTTAATCAGCACCTTCTGACCAATCAGAATCCAGAACTGAACTGTGCTGTGGTGTAAAAGTGTTTAACCAGACCAAAGAGACCCCTCCTGTCACCACGTACCAAACTGGCGCAGATCGAAGCACAGGTTGGCTCCCTCGGTCAGTGTGATGTTCTGGCAGGTGTTCCAGATGTTGAAGTACATGAAGACTGGCAGAGAGGTGAAGGCTGTCACGCCCAGCCAGGCCAGCATGAACACATAGGTCAACATGATGAACTGAGAGAGAAGGACACAAGAAATAAACATCTGATGACTCGAGGTGTAATTAATAAAGGGACACTTTTTAATTAATGATACAGAACCGCCTGAGTGCCTATAAACAGCATCACTCCGTAATAATCAGAGCTCATACACAGAGCTGTCAATCAAGTGTGGGCAGGATTTAATGGTCACATTCAAACAGACACATTATTACCCTACGTTCACATTAGCAACGTAAAATTTCCTACACGCATGTGCGACATAGAGCCCCGATTTTAGCGACAAGCCACATTTGAATTGAGATTTTCTCAATTCTGTGGAATTCTAATCCAAATCCAAATGATTGTCTGGAATGACCGCTCAGAAAAATCTTCAATTCATATATAACCCCTAATTAACTCTGTATAGGGAAATTATGAAGAACAATAAAGCTTAGAAGGATGTAGCAGAGATCGTTGCAGTCTCTGGTGAGAGTAAATAGCTAGTACAGTTAGCATGTTAGCATTTGCAAACAGAAACTACATTAATATAACATGAATATACAGAGCTGTGTAATACATTTACAGCTTTCATTCATTCATCTTTAGTAACTGCCTGGTCAGGGTCACGGTGAATTAAATTAGGCTACTAGTTTGTTTATATTTTGGGACACAGAGCCAGCTAAATTTGTTAGAAAAGATCACAGGCAAGACCAAACAAAAACAGTAAAACAGTCACGCACACATCTCTGTTTAAGGTCAATTATGAACAGGAGTGATGTAGCTGAGGTCGAGGAACTGTCAGAGCCAGAATGCACACACCATGCTGACACTGCTGACATTTCTACATCTGTTTTTTTGTCCAGTGTTTACCAGTTTTCCCAGGGGGCCTTAGTGGGGAGAAAAGGACCAAATACAGATAAATACAGTGCAGTAGCATTTTGTTACATCCCCTGATGTAGCCGCGTGTCTTACCCAGGCGCTCACGCAGCGGCCACAGGTCGTGATCTTGAAATCTCCATAGAGGTCACGGATTGCACCAGTGGTGAAAAATCCCTCGACCATCAGCAGGATCCCGTAGACGAAAAACGCTGCAGCCACACCGTAGATCACGTACTTCAGGATATCAATCCTGCAAAGTACACAGTGAACTCGTTATGCTCAGCTGAGACATTGCAAAAAAAATAAACTTTTTATGACTGGCTCAATTTCCCTGATAAATAATAAAAGTCATAACAGATAATGTTACAGTTATAATGTACAACAAAGCAAAAAAAAAAAGATATTTCTTGCTATCTAGCTACAGACACAGTTCCGCATGATATTTCCCATGGTTACTGCATTTCTGGTTCATTCACTACAGTCATGATTGCAGTATTGTATAATCGGTGTCTGCAAGAGCCCGATGAATCTCATTGACATTTACTCGATATGTAAGCATACTTGCAAAGCCACTTTGAGCAAGCTGGGGAAAAGCAGCGAACAGTATGCGCTGTCATACATACACAACTGTGAAGGTAATAATAATCTGGTACAATGTTTCTTATTAGGTGTTTGTTAGTATCCAGTGCCTTTCTCTCCCACACACACACACACACACACACTGGGCCGTGACGGTTGAATAATGCAGCCATTCTTTTTAAAGAGCAATGGCTCTGGGCGTTTTGCTGGTCTTCTCTGATCCTTTGTGGTTTCGGTTCTGATTTATCAAAGCGTGCATAGAACAAGTTGTACGGTTGTGCGTAAGAACCATCAGTACCCAAAAAAATGGGCATTTATCAGTGTCCATCAAGCAGTGGTGTGCTTGGGCACAGCCACAAACAGTTGCATAAAGAAATGCCCACAGATTTCCATATATGGTAAACAACTTCCTTTTTAAAAAGCCCAGTATCCTGCTCATGGCTTTGCTTGGTACAGACAATATGGAGCATGACAAAAGGTCAAAGAAGATAAACTTCACCAACAATGAAGTATGAATATGAATATGATATGAATGCATGAAAGGTATGTCATTATTTGGCTCATAGTCAGTTGGAAAATGCGAGACCCCTTATTGAAACGTGCGCATGGCTCTAGAATAGGGCTCAATAAAAACTGCGCTGGGGCAAAAGAAACAGATGATGTATTCATCACACTCAGCAGAGAGATCCCTGCACTTCATAAACACACATTCTCTGCGCAAAACTCTGTGTGCCAAATCTTTAAGAAAGGCATCATCATGATCAGTCTTCAGATGTGCTTTTCATATACGGTTTCACTTTACGTTTCATCTGTCACACGTTTGCACCAGTCTGTAATTATGCTCATATGATGGACGCTAATTGGGAAGGGCGCTCCTCGTAATCAGTTTGCACTGCAATTACACGTTTCTACCACTAGGAGGTCCTGCTTACGCATGGCCAGGAGTTTGCGTGAACGCAGGCATTTCCTCCTGGACAAGAGGAAATTGATAAATAACGTTCTATGCACGATTTATGCACAAAACCATGCGTGCTGACGAATGTCAACAGGCCGTTCTCGAAACGCGAGAACCGCACAAGCAGAAATGCATCACATCCCTGAGCGCATGTAGCCCACGAGATGCAAATCTATTCATTCCTGTAGCATTTCAAAATCTGTGAGAGTGTGCTCTTGATATTTTTCATTCGAGTGTGCTGTCAGATTTATTTAACCCTTCACAGGATATTTTGAAAGAACAAAGCACCCTCTCTCTCATTTTTGATGAAATGCACCTTTGCACAAAGCTTCCATGAAGTCGAAAAATCAAGCTCTGATTACTTTGTAGAGATGAGATTACTCTTTCAGAGGGGAGAATTTCTGGTTACCCGTGTAGTGAAGAGACACTTCATGCGCCTGGTTTACAGTGGAAGTTTGAATATCACGGCAAATCATATCAATATCATTTCAGACATAATCGAGTTTATTTGATGGGTTGAGTAAATGAAAGTAAATGTGTTTATAACGCAGCATGTGAGTGCTGTATTATGTCCTCTTTTCAATTGTGCTTTAATACAGAGGTGAAATGTTTAAGTCTCACATTACTGCATTTCAGTGTGTGATGGTCAGTGGGCGTGTTGTACAGAGCAGAGAAGGAGCTGGTGACTAATGCAATCTGCTGCTACCCTCGTCTACTGCTCTTGTTCTCTCCAGCCTCTCCTCCTCCGCCTCCTCTTTATATATCTCTGCTACTCTCTCGCTAAATCTCCCTCCATGTTTGTCTTCCTCCATCCCATCCATCACAGGGTACAAAATATTTTCTGCTTTTTGTCTGTTTTCTGTTCTCCTGCTTTCATATTCTCTCTCTCTCTCTCTCTCTCTCTCTCTCTCTCTCTCTCAGGTAGAGGCAGGAAGCAGGTGTAGTACGGCAACCCAGAGTGATTTCAGAACAATTTAATTCCCTAAGTGGGACCACAGCCAAAGCCTCACACTCAGGCCTGGAAGATCAGTCTTTCCTGTGTGTGTGTATGTGTGTGTCTGTGTGTGTGTGTGTATGTGTGTGTGTGTGTGTGTGTATATGTGTGTCTGTGTGTGCGGGTGTGTGTCTGTGTGTGGGTGGATAGAGAGATTCTGCAGTGCTGTCATGGGAAACTACCCAAAATGCATATATCCGCTGTCTTCAGCTTTACTATGTGCCACAACACGACCATGTTACAAACATGATACAGCCACGATGGCCATGATGTGGCCATGATACGACCATGATGTGGCCATGATACGGCTATTATATGGCAATGCTATAACCATGATACAGCCATGATAGGAACATGATACGGCCCCGATACGCCAAGTATGCTGCTGTAATATAATCATGATACGACCCTGATACAGCATTTATATGGCTATGATATGACCATGATACAACCAAGATATGAACAAGAAGAATAAGAAGAAGATGACCATGATACGGGAATGATGCAGCCATGACATAACCATGATATGACCACAAATACGTCCATGACATAACCATGATACGGCCATGAAAATGCCGTGACATTATTATGATACGTGACAACCATGACACGTTTATTTGGGATGTGGGATTTGATAGCGAACACTGGTGTCCATTTGGAGATGTTGGGATTTGATCATGAATATTCATTCAGTTTTATCCACATTAGCATTTTTAGCATTAGTAATGTCAAAAACATTGCTTTAATAACATGAAGGCAGCTCAAACCTACTGCATTCTGGCACGCATCTGCTTTTAGCAAATGTTTGTATTCAACCTATGAACAATTCAATTTTAAGATCTTGTTTAAGCACCCAGTGGTCACAGTCTTGGGATTCGAGCTCACTTGAGCATTACCTGCTGAATTCCCTCCTTGTTTTTGTGTAAGTGTGTACTCTTTCATGGCAGTCAGTACTCACATGGTAAACACGTCCAGGGTTTCGACTGGTGATCGGACCACTTCGAAGTAGTTCTGCAGGATGGTGACGGTGCCAGAGAGAGCCTCATGCCCACAGCCGCAGAAGAGCGCCACGCCGGCATAGAGCAGGATGGTGGCGATGAGAGAGGCGTAGGGAATCCCGCTCAGGCATTTAATACAGCAATCAGAGCACCCTAGAGCAAACAAAAGAATACATCGTAAAACCACTACCAGGAGGAAGAGCGTTTGGGTTGTCACTGAGCTCTGTGAGCTGAGAAAGGCACAGGTCTGTAAGTGTGGCTTTTCTAATGATTAAGCAAAGAGAACAGTTGCAGTTGGTTTAACCTCTATGTATTTAATGATTGTCTAGTTTCTTGAAAGACAGCAGCAAATTCTCTTACAACAATAAAATCAGATACCAGAACTACCCTCATAAAGTGTTTAATTCTAATCACTGTTTAAAACACCATTCATTAGAAGTTAAATCCTCCTAAAGATGTTTGTTAGCTAAATAATGCTAGTCAAATTGAAAGTAAATCCAATAATCCATAATGGATATGCAACTATTACATATTAACAACCCAACATTCTCTAATAAGTACCTTTCCTCTATGTTTTTTACTTTTAGTAGTGCAGCATTCTTAACTTTCCACTTAGTCCTCGGGCAAGTAAGATCCATGGCTCTTTCTCTCAACACTGATATACCATTTTCTGATTGTCTCGCCATAATAAATGTTCAGAGCAGATCAACATGCAAAGCATCACTGTCCAGAGCAAACTGCATTAAACCTGGGAGTGGTGTGTCTTTGGAACATAATTCCCACCAGTTCAATTATTTGTTCAATTTGATGGTGAATATTTGTGTTAGATGGGAAAATATTTGGATTTAATGGTGAATATTGGCATTAGATGGGAAAATATTTGGATTTAATGGTGAATATTGGCATTAGATGGGAAAATATTTGGATTTAATGGTGAATATTGGTGTTAGATGGGAAAATATTTGGATTTAATGGTGAATGTTGGTGTCAGATGGGAAAATATTTGGAATTAATGGTGAATATTGGTGTTAGATGGGAAAATATTTGGATTTAATGGTGAATATTGGTGTTAGATGGCAAAATATTTGGATTTAATGGTGAATGTTGGTGTCAGATGGGAAAATATTTGGATTTAATGGTGAATATTGGTGTTA
>CM040977.1:2794504-2811268 GCA_022985145.1 Pangasius djambal | reverse complement strand
AAAATTTGAGTATTTTTCTATGTTATGTTCATGTTTATGTTCATAAACTTTTTATTTAATAAAATATGTTTTCATAGTTTGTGTTGTCCCTTATTATCAATGCAAAATGGTCACTAACTAAAGAGGATTTATGCTGATATTGCCCAAAAACCCTACTTTGTTCAGGCGTTTCCAAACTTTTGGAGGGCAGTGTATATATTGTAATACATGTCATGCATTGTAGAAACACCAGTTTTTACTACCAACAGTCATCAGTGATTAAAAGAGCAAAAACCCGGTGAAGTATTCCTCATTAATGAACATGCTGGTGATTGTTACGGGGCTTGGCAAGAGATAATTCGTGGCTGATAAAAACACATATTGGTAAAGATTTGAGTGAAATCCCTCACTGTGGACTGCTGATGTCAGTTTGTGATTTTTTTTTTTTTTTTTGTCGCAGTGGGAATAAGTGTGAAATAAAACCTAACTCTAATACCGAACCTCCATGGACCTGGAGTTAATGATTATTTCAGCAGAAAAGTCTTATTCTCTTGAGTGTGTGCTACTGGAGCTACACTTTCTCACTCTTCATCATTCCCTCACACACCCTCAGGACAGATCTGTTTCCCGGTCCTATAAATGAGCTTTCCGGTTTAAACCGCTGACGAGAGGAGAGCGTGTGAACCCGAGGGCGCGGTGTGTGTGATAACGGTGCTGCCGAATGTCAGTGCAATACACAATATTTTGTTCTTCGTTACACACAGATGGATGAAGGCCAACGAAGATGGACGCAGTGTTGATTATGAAGCACATTAAGCTAGCCAGGCCATGCAGTCGTTAGCTATTAGAAATGCTGGATGTAAACTGAGTGTAAACTTGAGGCCATAAAACACACACCGTGTCATGCAGTGAAAGGAAAATAATCAACGGCGGGCTGGTGTGATGAAGCGCAGTTACCGTTTCCACCTCGAACAGCACGTTCTGAAGTGTTTTATCCCTGTTACACCGAAGGAATATTCCAGCGATTACATTTTTTTTATTTATTAAAAAAAAACAACACAACATTTTTATCCATTTCTAGCTACGTGTAATGTTGTGGAATGTCCATGAAACAAGTTGGTTCCTGTTCTCACTTGCATTATAGCAGCTAGAGACTATTTTATTCTAATTAAAAAAATCACGTAAGTGTAAACAAAGTAAAAAAGTTACGGTGTTACCTCTGACTTTCACAAAGTGCTGACACTGGAGACTCCTTCCATAAATGTCAAACAAATATCTCCTCACAGAAAATGTCAACAGTTGTATATTTTTTAATACATTCGTAAATTAGAACTATTGAAGCAATAACGTATTAGAGCAACTTACTAACAAAAACCTGTGATCTACTGTTCCGACCAATCAGAATCCAGAATTCAGTAGTACTGTGGTATATAACTGGATGGTAGACTACATTTACATCTACATTACATTTATTTATATTTATTATTTATTGTATTTATATATATTAATTCATTTATTTATTACACGACTGGCCCAAAGATCACGGCATTGATTTAAAGTTTTATTGTTTCATTTAAACTCAAAGTAATTGAACTTAAACTCCTACAGCACGATGACACACACCGAGAGCAGAGCGGAAGGACGGAGGTGTTGAGCGGCACTTTACCTGATGACTACTTTTAAAAGTGGCTTGTATAAGTGAGAAGTTTTGCCCCGATGAGTTACACCATTCACTATCCATCCACTTCACTTCACTTTTAAATGGCGGCACATTCAGTACTCATTATCGCTCTGTGCAAATCCAAATATACCGGAGACTGTCAGATTTGAGTAATATATAAAAATCCTTTGATTCTGTTTCACTGTGGCACTATTTCAAAAAAGAAATACTAGCCTGTAATCTTGGCATTTTCTACTGATCCTTCTTTTTTCGTTCAAATGAATAATTCAAGTTTCTCTATAATGCTTTATATATATATATATATATATATATATATATATATATATATATATATATATATATTTTTTTTTTTTTTTTTTTTTTTCAGCACAAATTCTACTTTTGTAATAAAAAATTGCTATTATTAATTTTGTTCAAACGAATAATTCAAGCTTCTCCATAATGCTTTATATATTTTCTCAGCACAAACTCTACTTTTGTAATAAAATATTGCCATTATTCATGTCGGAGATCGTAGAGCTAGTTAGTATCCAGAAAGAAACATAAATTGGACAAAAATTACTTTTTTTTGGTAATACTTTAGAATACAGTTTATTAAATAATGCTTAAGCATTTACTAATGTAGCAGTAAGTAATCAAGTATTACTATATTAGTTACTCAGTAGTTACTAACCACTACAATAAACTACTATGCTGACGAAAGTGTAGTGATTTAGTGACGAATATTAAATTACTAAGCTGACAAAACCGTACAGACTTCTTGGCCAAATACGAACCACTGTGTTATCTTTACTTTTCTTCCATTACAAAAGCATTAACTTCTGATACGTTAATGTTACTTATTATTCTTTATGCCCCTACAGCTAAAGTGGAAACCCAATCACAGTTTATAGTATCAGTATCACAGTAGCGATGAGTAGCCCAATCTATTTAGTTGCCATATCTGTTTAAGATTAGCTCAAGTAGTTAAATTATTACACTTTCATGAGCATTGCTGTTTGCTGTCTCAATAGCATTCAGAAAAGGCAAACGTGACAGTGTGATCTGAGGGATCTTAGGCTACGGCTAGCCAGAAAACTAATTATGATTCAGTTTAAAATGAATGGGTTTTGGATGCATTTAAAGGCATTTGGGGAAACCATTACTAGTTAAGCTAGCTAGGTTTTCCCGGTTAAGCTAATTAGGGTGTGTACTAAGGTAAGCAGTACGACAATAATTAAATAAGTATTTAAATAATATATACCTCCTATTGTCAGAACCCACCACCATTTTATTTATTTATTTATTTAAAATGTATTTTTTTTCATTTATTTTTTCCTAGGTGCAGTTTACAGAAGTCAATCCACATATTATTATTTATCTTAATTTCATTTTTATTTTATGTTTTTGGGAATTGGGGGGAATTTGGTCAGATGGCAGTATCAGCCATATCTGGAGCAGCTGATGGTTCAGGGTCTTTATCAAGGACCCAAGCATGTGAGCAAATAACCTGGTCATTAGGACAGAATCTTAAACTGACCCTCGTGTCCCCTGTACGTGTCCCCTGTATGTGTCCCCTGTACTTGCCCCCCCTGTACTTGCCCCCTCTATGTGCCCTCTGTACATGTCCCCTGTACGTGTCCCCTCTACGTGCCCCGTACATGTCCTCACTCTTCAGTGCTCCTCCCTGGGGTGTGACGAAGGGGTCAGTAATCAGCTTGACCCCTGTACCAGTGTTAGAGTACCGGTTAGTGCCTCATCTCCCTCTGACCTGCTCCTGACCCCCTGACACCGGTCATCTTCACTCATACTAGCCGGCGTGCTAACGAGCTGAAAGGACCACCAGAGTCCACCAGTTCCCTCAGGGGTTATACTGCTAAATAACTCACTCATAAAAAGGTTCATGAACTCTTTTCAGCTTTTCTTCAGTCACTTATCTGGACTGTAATGATGAAGAGTTTCACACTGTTGAAGGTTTGGGTAGACTTTTAGGATTCACTGAATCACTGAATGAAAGATTTCAAATCCAAAATAATAATTTAAAGGACTTTTAGTGACGTCTAAAAAGTAGGTAAATGATATCACAGCTAGCTTGGACCCAAAAACACATGACAGCTTTGAAATTATTATTATTATTTCTACTACTACTACTACTACTACTAATAATAATAATAATAAGCTTTATTTATAGAGCACTTTTCATAGACGTGGTAGCTCAAAATGCTGTACAATCAAGTAAATAATACAAAAAAATATAGTAATAAAATCCATGCATGCTTAAAAGTAAATAAATAAAATAAAAAATGACAATAAAATAATAGAAGGGGGTAAAAAATAGATACTAAAAATAAAATAACAGAAAGAATAAAATGAAATATAAAAAGAATACGTAAAAGTAAATAAAATGAAAAATATAAATCCCAAAACATAGGAACTACTTTAAATGAAATACCTTTAATTAAATCATTTGGAAGCTCATTTTTTTTCTTTAATTATAAATCTATAAATTTGCAGCTGCACTCTGACCAATCAGAATCCAGAATTCAACAGCGCTGTGGTGTAATGAGTTTAATGGCTCCTCAGTGACGTTGATCCGCTCCCAGCTGTTCGTAATTCATCTGTCAGACTTTTATTACGACACGGTCGTGCACTAACAAGTGAGTAGGTGGAAATGTGTGTGTGTGTGTGTGTGTGTGTGTGTGAGACTGATGGCACTGTCTGCCACCTCCTGTTTGCCCAGTCACTCCTTTAATGCCGACATGTTTAATGTGTTAGGATCAGCGTGACTGATGCTGATGAACGCCAAACGACAGAGTGGCGGATTTTCAATTAGTTGAACGTAGCACAGGCACCTGAGGGACAGATTTATACCGCACCAGAGGAATGGTGGATTTTTTTTTTTCATCGCGTAATAGAAATAACCGCCATTTGTAACAAGTAATCAGCACACATTTGCGCGATTCTCACCCAGTGACGGCGCGTAACTGGAAAAATGCACACAGAGCGAGAGACAGATGCAGAAATTTCACGAACACGTCGTATTTTTAACTCCGAATGTATGAAAATGTATTTAGTCAAGTTTTTCTTAGCCTGTGACATGTCAGCGGTCTCTACGCTCTGCTTACGTCATCGATCTCGTGCGGAAAACAAAAGCATTCTGGGATCATGTGAGCTCGAGATGATGAGGATATTTTCTTCTGTCCACTGGCACGTTTTGTTTGTATTTGGTTTACGCTGTGCTGTGAGTTTGCCGTCCTCCTATTGGTGGATTTCAGACGAGGACCGTAGAAGCGCTCACAATTCTAATGAAAGATTTCTCACAGAGGAAACCTTGTCGTCAGTCGTCTTTGGTCACAGTGGCACTAAATCTCCCGCCAGTGAGCGTCATATTATGCATTCTCAGCTTACGACCAAAGAATTCTTTTATGATGTGTGATTTCTGTCTGTGAGAAGCAAAACTCATAGACTGTAAAGCTGGATTTACTCTGTGTTTATGTGTGGAGGTCCATTATTATTATTATTATTATTATTATTATTTCTCTTTCCACTCTGTTAGTATGTTATATAAGATATTTCTATCTTTTTACTTTACTGGCAGTTACAATGTACTGAATGGGAGCTATGTTGCTAATGCTAAATTTAGCAAAACTTCCTTTGAGCAGCTACTTATTCAGAATAAAGAGTCAAAGGAAAAAAAAAAAATGACATGCGTGTCATCTATGAAGACGTCTTTATGCTGCATGTAGGTAATAATAGTTTTGATCTTGGATGATAAAACCCATATACACAATAAAACAACTTGTAAAATCCTCCATGGTTGGTTTTAGGGCTGGTTTTATTTTTTTTTTTTACTCCCATGTCTGCTTTTGTAATATTATGAAAAGGTTTCGGCACCATGAGCACCACAATGAAAATGAAATGAACTGAAACTAGTGTCTAGATGTGTAGGTATCATTCTTAAATAGCGTAATCACTGTAATCATTAGTCTGGCTTCGATTGTGCAAACGGTGCACACAACAAGCTGTCGAGGGCCGTGCAAGTGCATAATCACCAATCAAAAAAAAAAAAAAAATCCCATTTCCATATCAAAAGCGTGCCATGTCTTTAAAAAAAATCATTGTTTTTTTTTTTTCCCCCTTTTGTGTCTGAAACAAAGAGCCTTGGTGCTCCAGTGGAGCTGCGCTGGATCCGGCGCTCCCTGGATATGGGCTGCTTGTTATTTTTATCCTATCAGATCCTTTAGCAGGGCTGTACAACTCTATGGAGCGCCACAGAGAGGCAGGAGGCAGGTGGGTGGAGTCAGAGCCGTCCCATAATGCCCCAGTGAGTGACGGGTGAGGCCCAAAGAAGAGGCAGGCTCTCATTAAACACTGAGAATTGGCGAGCGGGCTTTGTGTTGAAACGCTTTGTGCATTTCTCAGTCAGACACAGAGGCGGGGCGCGTTTACTTTTACACAACAATGCTGTGCGCTGGGCTTAATTTAAGGTGCAGGTTCATATTTACACCTGAGCATCGTCGAACGAACGTTTCTGCTAATTTATTGTTTTACTGTTATTTATTTAAGGCCTTTCAAATGTGAGTTTATTTCAATTTCCGATAAAAACACACACAGCAGCAATAACACACCATGTGTAAGGAAGAAAACACTCCGTGTCGTGCTGTTTTAGGAAAATAATCAGTGACAGAGTGGTGTGAAGTTACAGAGTGACTGTTGCCACTTTGAAGTCGATTATTTTCCAATAACAGCACATCCCGAAGCGTTTCATTGCTCTAATAACAATTTTTTAAAAATGTATTATTTGTATATAACAATGTACTGTACACTTTTATCCGTTTATAGTTACGTTTATTGTTGTCCATGAAACAAGTTTCGTCCTGTTCTCATGATTTTAGGAGTTGGGAGGAAACTGGATAACCCAGAGGAAGCTCTCGTGTACACGGGGTAGAACTTGTGAAACTCCACGTAGACAGATACGTGAGCTCAGGATCGACCCGGAGACCCTGGAGCCGTGAGGCAGCAACGCGAGACGCTGACGCCGATATGAAAAAAATGTCACACAATGTCATAATTCTATTGTGTTTCTGACAGATTGCAGGGAGTGATACGAGTATTGCACTGTGCTCAGAAACGCTCATCCTTTCCCAGTAAAATGGCTGATTTTAGATCAGTTCACAGACACTCAGTCCACAAGCAGGACCACATTTCTGTAAGATATCTCGTCTCTTCCTCGATTCCCCGAGCAGGATGCTCGCTCCGGTTGATGAATCACTGCTTTACGATCGTAGCAAACGCTTCTCTGGGGATTTAATCGCCCATAAACCCCACCATCTTTTCACCTTTATTGCTAATCGCTTTGCACTAAGTCAGGAGCGCTGCGTAAAGCAGGGAGTCGTTGTGTTCAAGCTGTTATCCGTTCCGAATTCCCCGAAGCGTCTCGGCTTTCACGACACGCTGAAGCGGGTGGTTAGTGTCGGAGCGCTGAGGCTCGGTGAGGACTCGAGGACGAGACGCTGGACACGGACACGGGGGGGGGGGGGATTCATTCATTATTAAAGAGCGGCTCAGAAAGGGGGTCTGCCATCGCTATCAATTATTCAGACTCTCCCTCTCCGCCGCCCCTCCATCCTCTGCTCGGTCTCCATCTCTGCTTTCATCTTTTCTTTCTTTCTTTTCCTTTTCCTACCCTTGCTCTCGGGGTGTGTTATCTGCGTTCGTCTCATTGCTCCGTAATAAAGTGATTCACACCGCGGCTAAGCGAGAGGCATGCTCTGATATTAACGGGTCATAAAAGAAGACCAAAAGTCCATCCATGTGAATGAATGTATACGATATAAAAAGAATAAAAGACTCCGGGTCATGCTGTTATAGGAAAGTAATCAATGATGAGTGAGTGTGATGAAGTGGAGTTACTGTTACCATCCTGAAGTTGATTACTTGCCAATAACAGCATGTCCTGTAGCGTTCTGTTCCCTTAATACTTTAAAAACAATGTTGTTTAAAAACATTGTGTTTTTTTTGTCCATTTATAGTTATACTATATAAAGTTATATTGTGGACCATCTGCAAAATAAGTTTGCACTTACGCTGTAGCTGCTATAAACAGTCGCTCCCTCACCAGCCTCTCTTTTTTTTCTCTCTCTAGATGCTAATAAGACAAAAAAAAACGCAGCTTGTCACGTAACAGAGAAGCGTAAACTCCTCTGTCCTGAAGACGTAGTTAGCTAAAATGCCTACTTTATATTGCTTTAACAAATCTACATCAAGAAACTAGCAAGCTAACATTACATCGCTAGGTCACATTCTTAGCGAGCTGTTGCCTCTAATGGACAGGTTTTACCCGCTAACTTTGTTCGAATTTGTTGATGATGCTGTAACTGTAAAACATTATGTCTTGAACATGCTCACGAACAACAAAGTCGTAATCATCGAGAGACCTGTACGCCTTTCTCTCTCTTTCTCTCTAGTATACATGCGCACGTTTCTGTACAGTATGTCCGGTTGTTGCAGGCGAGACCATCGCTTAGCATTATTTATCCGCTGATTTTATTGTCTTCTAGAGTTCCTCCATTTGAAAGTGCTAGTTTAGCCGAATAGCACTCGCTCTCTTTTAGCGCTAACCCATAATAATACGCATTTTAGCTAACGTCAAACCGATTCGTAAATAAAAATCCTAAAAGATTCTTCAGTCAGATTACAACCAGGTAGCGTCGGGTTGCTAGGATACTCGGGTTACAAACACCAAAGAGTTCTACTGGGAATTAATTTGGCTTCTTTCTAAAAAAGAAAAATGTGTCAAATTAGAAAAGAAAAAACTTCAAGCTTGAAATTAGGAAAAATAGTTTTAATAATCATATATCTGGTTTATTTTAATCCTGTAATTGGAAATAAAGCATAGATTTCAATATATTTACACTTTCTAAGGTGTCTTTTTTGGCAGTGTAGTTATTTTTTTTTTTACTTTTTACAGCCAAGACATAAATTTCAGCGTGACATACCGTGCCAGACGTTGGCACTGAACTTAATAAAAAGCTCAGAGTTGCGTAATTTCTCACGTAACTTCTGAAGAGTGACAGTAGCTGCGTCTGAGGTCTGAAAACCAACGTTTGCGTGATCAGTATTAAATCCTCACTACACGCACGCTGAATACGGCCCTTTGTTTGAAATTAGTGGTCATAATTAGCTGCCGTTCATAAATTGCACAGTCTTTGTGCCAAAATGGATGTAAATGTAAATCTGTAACTAAAACCCATACTGTAACTGTATCATTGTTCCTCTGAGCCACATGAAAAGCCCATTCAGATCACAGAATCATGAGAGCTACCTCAGGGCTTGTCTTCCCACTTCTCCTCACCATCTCCTAGCATCTAAATAAATCACTGAAACGATAAATAAATAAATAAACACATGAATCATTTACTGACACTTTCGAAAGCGGCGGCTTCGCTCAGCAAAGACGAGTGGAATTAAGAGTGACGCATTTCTCTAAATCCAGCTGAGCCCCTGATTTTCGAAGCTTCACCCATCCTGCTACTGTAAACAACGCTGAACAAAGCGACGCCCGTCTCTCTGACCCCTCCCAACATCCATCTGCCCTTCTATCCCTCGCTCCCTCCTTCACTCTCCATCTGTCAGACTCACACACACACACACACACACACACACACACACTTACACGCACTCTCTCAAACGCACAGCAAGGTCAGGGTTCATAATTATCTAATAGTCAGCTCTCAGAAGGAGAAGAAAAGACGAGGCGCGGTTAAAGGTGTAGCCGTCAGAGCAGGTCACATGACCAGATGAACGACGGATTCAAAACTATAAAACTCATAATAGAAATTAAAATAATTTATGGACTGCGAAAATGTATTTTTTAGTACTCTAACGTTTACATATAACCGTGAGACCTTTTAGTGAACTAATCAGTTGTGTACAGTTGAGTGAAAATGTTTGTGCCCCCAATGATTTTTGAATGGGATGTAATGGGGAAAAAAAGCCAAACGTGAGCCCTGAAACAAGGCAACAAACTGAGCACAGTGCCTTGCATAAGTATTCACCCCCTTCCCCCTTGAATTAGTCATTAGTCATTTTATTTGTAAGTAGTTTTTCTCACTTTACCATGCATATAAAAAGTCTTCACACCCCTGTTAGGACGTCATCCAGTACACTCTTTGTGGACCGTGGCTTCAGCAGGCAGCTGAAACCTAGCAGGTGTGAGGAAAATCCTACAGAAGCAGCTGATCTTTATTTCAGGTTAATCAGAATCACTTCACTGATGACGGCTGTATGATAATTACCTTTGAACACGAGCTGGAACGTGATAGGTTCATTCTGAGCACAGACACATGCCTCATTATAAAAGGGTGTGCACACTTATGCAACCACATTATTGTAGGTTTTTTTTCCTCTTTTTTTTCCTAAAATGTTTCTGCTTGTTTTTCACTTGAATTCTGTTGCTTGCTATATCACATTACAGGTGGAAAAATGTCTGACATGATCTATCTTCATTTTTTTTTTTTTACATTATAAGCGTCTGCAGTTTTAAAAGGGGCGTGTAGACTTTTTATATCCACTGTAAAGTGCTTAAATGTGTAAGCTTTTAATCTGCACCAAAAACAAAAAATCTCCTCCTAAAGTAGAGAAACGATATCTATATTTGTAGAATTGTAATTACGACAAGCAAAATCGCACAATATTGTGGACAAATTATTATAAATATCTGTTTTTTTCCGCATAATCACGTAACAGCTTCCAGTCTGGAAGTGTGAGCATGAACATGTGCTTCCTCTGAGACATAAACACAACAGCAGCGCTAACTGCCCTATTCTGTTTACATGAACACACACACAGTTATGGTTTGTGCCAGCCGGGAGTTAATCTACATAATTATTGCACCAGTCTTTTGTTTACTTGCATGTTTGTCTGTTGTTGTTTGTTTATTTGTTGCATTTGGCTGTAATAAGGGAGGATATAAATGTGTAAAGAATGACCATTTTTATCTGCTTATAGTTACATTTAATATTGAGGAAAGTCATCAAAAAAAAAAAAAAGTTTCTGTTCTCACTTAGGTTCTAGCAGCTATGAACAGTCACCAGCCTCTCTTTTTTTTTCTACCCTCTTTTTTTTCCCTCTATACAAAGCTCTGACACTGGAGACTCCTTCTATCAATGTTATAAAACAGAAAACTTACAGAAAACTTCAGCAGTTTTCCTTGTGCTTAAAATTACGTGGCGTGTCCACCATACAAGTCCCTCTATGCGTCGTTACTATAGAAACAATGAGGCATTAGAAAGTTAGTCAACACCTTCTGACCAATCAGCTTCAAGAATTCAATCGGATGTAGTATTATACTTTTTGATATGCAGAAAAATAATCAGGAATGTTAGCTACAATCATTCCCAACACTCTTTTGCAGATCGTTAGCATATTTGTGCGTAAATGTTTAGTAAATGCATTTGTGCTAATTTAAGCAACTTATCTGAACGCGCATGAGTGTGTGGGTGTAAGCATGTGCTTATTACTTATGACATTAAGATGAAGACTAAATCTAACTAACTAACTAATTTCTGTGATATTGCGAAATACCCACAGTGCTCCAATTTTAGCAGTATTTATTTTCTTCAGCTAAAGCTTTCCCAAGCGGCTCATCCCTCCAGAATATGAGTACTCGGTCGCTAACGTTGCCATGACAACCTAACAATGCAAAACTGTGCTTGGGTGCAGTGACCCGCTTACATCATATCGGCCAACACACAGGGCCAAAACAGACTCCATATACAGAGAGAAGTACACACGTTACACAATTATATCACACTCCCAGAGAGGTGAACGTGATTCACCCGGATCACTGGATCAACACCTTTCAATCGTTCAATCTTTGTTATTTTATGTCGTTCATGTCCACCTCTGACTCGTTCCACCGATAAGCATGTGAAGCTACAAAATTCAGAACCTTCCGGAGGAACCTATAATGTTTCTATGTACAGTAGAACAGTCTTTCCTTCTCCCAGTAGAACCACTTTAGGAGCTGTAATTATCCACTACACTCTTGTACCTTGTACCCAGATTAAGATTGTGCACAGTACGACGACAGAGCCAGTGAAATGCAGTTTTTCACATATCTCAGCTTGCTAGGAAGCCGGGGTCAAAGCACAGGGTGAGCCATGATACTGCGCCCCTGGAGCAGATGTGGTTAAGGGCCTTGGTCAAGGGCCCAACAGCAGCAGCTTGACAGTGCTGGGGCTTGAACCACCAACCTACCGATCAGCAACCCAGAGCCTTAACCGTTCAGCCACCACTCACGCAAGGCAATTTAGCTAGACATGTTCCACGTACTAAGAAGAAAATAATGATTTGTATTTGTATACAATAACTAAGGTTCTTCAACAGTTCTTTAAGGGTTCATTGAAAAGATAAGTGGGTTTAGCTTCCAAAAAGGGGTTCTACCTGGAACCGGTTATGAGAGGAATCCACTCAGTTGTAGGGCTCTATATAGATGCTTTAAGAGTTCCCCAGAGGAACAACCGAAGAACCCTTAGGGGTTTTTTTGTTGTTGTTGTTTGTTTTAAGAACGTGGTTAACAGTAGCTAACGTAAGCACTGACTATGACCCTTTTCCCATAATGTTCCCATAATCTGCTCCCATTCTGACCCTCTTCGTTTTCCACATTACCTTCTTTGGGTGTAACTTCTCATTTTATTAACTCTCACTCTTCTCTGAGATAAAACTCTTCAAACTGTTCCCCCATGTATCACACCTTAGTTTACTTAACATTACTAATGTGAGATGGGGGTAAGGGGCGGGGCTTCCCGAGGGGTCAGTTAATATCAGATAGTTTAAAACATCTAATCTGCCGTTTTTTAAAGGTAAAATGAAGACTATTTTTGACTCGTAACACCTTAATCTGATGTTGAAAAACATAAAACGAGAAGCTTCATTCTGGGATGTCTTTGATATGCGATGTGGTCCAGTGGTTGTGTGACGCACTAAGAGGAAATGGCCTTCATTTTAGCATATATTATTCATTTTATTGCATATAAAAGACATGTTACTTTCACTGGTGCAGTATAAATGACATTATTGACTCAGGATTCAGGTCCTGCTGTGTTAAAACACTCTGGTTTAACACGGCAGGGTCGAGTGTTCAGGCTGTGAAGAAGGTGCCACGCTTTGCCCAGGGCTTTGGTTCAGCAGAGCAGTGTGAGACAGTGTAGTTTCATTCAGGTGACAGATTCACAGTAAACGGAGGAGTATACACTGAACGAAATAACGATGTTGCAAAGAGGGGGAAACGCATGCAACAAGTTTATTTATTACGCCGCAAATCCCTTACCAATTAACATCCCCAGCCTTAGAGCCTTCATGAGGACAAGGACAAACATGTCGTGAAACAAGAGGGAAAAAATAGACAAAGCCGTGGGAGTGGAAGTTCAAGACAAAGCCCTGATCCCTTAGGACGAACTGAACATATTAAAAAACCCAAGAGACGAGAGCAAACCTCAAAGTCGTGTTATACTGTATCCGCTATTAAAGTACAAACAATACAACTAAATAAGGCAAACGCAAAACTTTAGCACTCCCTGTTCCATATATAACCAGTAACGTTCAGAATGCAGATTTTAACAGCGCTGTGGTACACGGATTGTTTTTATTGGTGTAATATTCCACATTCAGGACGACTGTAATAAAAAAAGCTACAAATGTGCAGTCAGTGTGTGTCACCATGTCCTGTCCTGTTCTCCCAAAGGAGCTACGGCAACTGAATAAGTCCTTGGCCAAACCGTCTAGGCCAGGCAGACAGGTGTGTGTGTGTGTGTGTGTGTGTGTGTAGGAAACAGCATGCCCTCCTTCCTGCACCACCATACAAAAGGATAACAAAGCCAGGGACCCCAATCATATCTCACACCCACACTCACATACATACACACACACACACACACACTCTCTCTCTCTCTCTCCCCACTGATAGTGCTATCACTGAGCAATGCGCTAATAAGCCAAAGTGTTTACAAGATACTATCTCCAACTCATTAGAGTGCACTAAAGAAACATCTCATATCTTCCACAGTGAAGCACACACACTTTTTTTTTTTTTTCCAAGAGAGTCTATACGTCTGGAGAAGAAGTGATTAGCGATAAGAAGTGATGCAGTGTGCTTTCACTATGGCGTTATGGCATTGCTCCAAAAATGATTTGATATTTAGTGCTGGTTGGTTGTAGACTGCAAAAAAAAAAAAAAGATATTTCAGCAAGTAAAAATACACTTAATAGCCACTTCATTTAGAAAACCTGTACACCTGCTCATTCACGCAGTTATCCAATCAGTGCATTCTGAGATGCTTTTCTGCTCACCACGGCTGTCGAGAGTGGTTATCTGAGTTGCCATAGCCTTCCTGTCATTTCCACTCACAAAACCACCGCTCACTGGATGTTTTTTGTTTTTGTTTGTGTGTGTGTGGGAGATCAGCAGTTTCTGGAATACTCAAACCAACATTCATGCCACGTTAAAGTCACTGAGATCCCTGAGATTCCGATGCTGGGTGTGAATACTAACTGACGCTCTAGACCTGCATCTGTATGATTTTTGTGCACTGCACTGCTGCCACATGATTGGCTGATTGGATAATTGTGTCAGTGAGCAGGTATACAGGTGAGTGTATGATATATCTAATATTTAATTCGTTGATTATTATAAACATACAATTATTAACCATATTTCTAGACTCATGTTAAGCTTTCTTATTCTAATGGCGGAGAATTTATTAACTAGAAAGAATTTATTATTTCTAGGATAAATAATTGAAGCCATAACGTGAATGATTGGATATGTTTAATTAACTCTGGTAAACATTTTAATTGAATAATGGGGTGTACTTCTGCAAGTTGGCTGTCAATACTTTGTTCTAATTAAAATCAGTAGAAATAAAGGTATTTCAGACAGACAGGCTGTTACTGTATTTTTTTTTTTTTTCTGCAGATAATAAATAATTGAATGTATTACCCCGAGGTGGCACAGTGGTACAGCAGGGAGCATGGCCACCTCCCAGCTCCAGGGTTCAGGGTTCGATCCTGTGCTAGCTGTGATTTAGCAGGTCTCCCTGATCCCTGATCAGCTTCATTCATTAATCTGAACCAATCTTCTTACACATGGCTTAGTATCTTTGATCACAGAGCCACAGATAGCAGACACACACCCGAATCTACCGTCACAGCCAAGAATCACATCTGATTAATCATCGGTGCAGAATAAATCAGTATTTAGTCGTGTTTAGTAGATTACTCCATCAGTTATTCTTTTCAATGATTACACTGATGGTGTCTAAGTGCCATGTGATTTTAGATGCTAATTGAAGGGCTTTAATGAAAATAAAAAGTGAGTATTAATGAAGAATGCTGACAGCTCAGACGCTGGCACAGATCCACATTTACACACACACACACACACACACACACACACACACACACACACACACACACACACCCACACACACACACACACCTGTCCTCCATCTCCCTGATTCATTCTAGTGATAATTAAAGAGTCATTTTCGATCGCCGTTAGTGTCGCTGTAAAGTCACTGTCAAGTCCATAGTAAAATGCATTACACACATCTTTGCACCACAGCCCCCGTGAAAAAATCTTGATTCTGTTTTGTTTTATTTTTTTTAGAAGGTTGTTGATTCATTTTCTATAGCAGCAGCTCACAGTAGTGCAGCTGCAAATCACGGGTTTATGCGATTCACAAAGGAATAAAACACTTCAGCACGTGCCGCTATAGGAAAACAAACAATATTGTGGTGGTAGCAGTAAATCTGCTTCATCACACCACCCCGTTGATGATTTATTTCCTATAAACGCATGGCACTGACTGACTGATTCCTTACATCTTTCATTGAAAGGATAAGAGTCATAACATTGGCATAACACAAGGACTGAGATAGTAATGTAAGAGTAAATGGCGGTAATGGATATTTATTATGCATGTGTTTCTGCAGTTATGTAGTCCACTGTGATTATTTTGTGAAGATGGACTGATGCTGATGTTGCTATGGCGATATCGGAAACAGAGGAGTAGGCTACGTTACGCTGCTGCCGAGAAGCTGAGTGTTTTCATAGCTAGATGGCCAAAAGTGTGCAACCACAACAAGGAGTCGATGGGAATTGGATCAAAGATGGAAAAAACACTTTATTATCAGTATTTTTTTTTTTTCCACGTGGGTTGAGCTTTTGGTGCTCAGTGTTGTAATGGAGGCCAGAGCTGAGCCAAGCTTCTGGGCTTAAGCACGCCGTGCAGTATTTATCTCATCAACGACTGGAGTGCAGCTGTAACACAGGACGTGTAGGAGTCTAAATCCACAACCTGAAAGAACGGTTTTCAAGCTAATAGCTACCACTGCGTCTGTTTGTCTATATATTTAACCTGCTGGATAGGAACGTGCTAAAATTACACTAACGGAATAAAACACACGTGTTGTGCTGTTATAGGAAAATAATCAATGGACTGGTGTGATGAAACAGAGTTACTGGTTTCCTGTAAAAGGGCACGTCACAAAGTGTTTTATTCCTCTTATACCGCAGCAGTTTGCCAAATTTATACCTGCCGCACACGAGTGAGCTGTTACTATGGAAACGTTAACGTATTAGAACGAGTGCATTAATATAAACCTGTGATTTGCAGCTGCACTACTGTCAGAGCTGCTGTTATCGGAAATTAATCAACACCTTGTAATGAGCTTTACGATGGAATAAAAGCAGTCTTTGGTCTTAAACTCAGTCCAGTTTATTACATATTTACTCTCATTGCCTTTACAACACACACACACACACACACACACACACACACACACAGGTTTGAGAGTGTATGTACTGTTCCCTGCACTTCATGGCTCTTAACTAGGGTTTTCAGGAGGTGTTGATTGGCAGCAAGTGTGTGTGTGTGTGTGTGTGTGTGTGTGCGTTGGTTTTTGTGGTTTATGGGGACTTTTGACCTGTTTACGTACCGACACTACGGGGACATTTGGAATTATGGGGACAGGGACAGTGTCCCGATAATTCCTGTAATATATCTATATATAACTAAGTAAGAGAAGCTAAAATCCAAAGTTTCGGTCGAAGTCCACTTAAA
>CM040977.1:2784024-2794404 GCA_022985145.1 Pangasius djambal | reverse complement strand
GTTTAAGAGTTTAATTTTGTGTAGAAGAAATCTGAAGTGAAATTTGTCTTGCTCAGAAAAAAACAAAATTTTTGATGTTTACAGCATTGCTGTAGCACAAAGGGAAAGGTGGGTCCCCATAAACCACGTTTCAACTGGTTTGGCCAGCAAAGTCCTCTTAAGACGTAAAAACCAGTATGTGTGTGTGTGTGTGTGTGTGGACATGGAGCTTCAGCTGCTGTCGACACTAATAACATACTCTCACAACAATACACACATCCAATTAGCGTCAAAGACAAACCCACACACACACACACACACACACACACACGGACAAGCTGCAGCCTGACAGGCTTTTCACAGAAATGACACACTGACGCTGCTAATGTGACTTAATAAATAATAAATAAGCATGTGCATTTGGTTCAGGTGTTTCTGTGCATGTGAGTGAGATTTGCTCAAATCATTTGTTTTTTGTTTTTTTCCATTTATAGTTACAGTAATGTTGCAGAAAGTCTGTGAAACAAGTTAGTTCTTTTTCCGAAGTCCCTCCCTCACCAGCCTCTCTTCTTTTCTCTCTACTGAAGTTAATAAGATTAAAAAACACACACATCTGCTGTCTTTTGTTACAGAGAAACCGCAGAGCAGAAAAACCTAACGTTACAGCTTTACCTCTGACTGTTACGACGCGCTGACGCTGGAGACTCCTTCCATAAAGGTTAAATAAACATCTCTTTACTGAAATTCACCAGATCAATGATTACATACAGTTCTGTTGTTGTTGTTTTTTAAACAGAAATGATAACATATTGAACGAGCACATTAACGTAAATTAATCAACCTTTTCTTTCTCTGAATCTCATAACAGTCATAACAGCCTGTCTAAAGTATTATTATTGGTTTTTATTTATTTATTTTTATTTATTATCTAGAGAGCCTTCTAGATTGGGCCTTTTTTTTATTGCCGTCATAGAGGAGAGGTTTTAGGTTCAGAGGTCAAGCACCTCCCTTGAGAACACAGCCACAGCCACAACATTACACCCACGTGTCTCTGATGAATCGGCTTGGCCCATTATTCCTCAGATAACAAAGAAACCGTCTCACACTCGTCAAAGGACAATTAGACGCTGTTTCACCAGGAACGAAAAGTCAGGACGCCACAGGAGTACAAGGAGAAATCTAGCTAATCAGGGGATTTCAAGAGCTCTTAAAACTGCTGTGAAAACAATGCATTTATATACATTTCCACAAAATAGTGGGTGGAGCTTATCTCAATAAACCACCCACTCTGACTTAGGTTAAGTACTGACGTGCAAACATGTCTGTCCGTAGTTGAACACATGCAGTTTGTAAAATCGATCAGGTCTGTTTATGATTTGGTTGTGATAAGCCTTCACAATGTCTCCTGTGTGGTCCATAAAAATGAGACGGCTGTAAACAAATCGATGATCGGAAGACGAGGACGGTGCCAGACACTGTGTGTAAACGGGAGACGGTTTATGCCACAACAGTGCTTAATTAACTAAGACTAACGGCATTAAGGCTCGGTTTAGCTACGTAATAAAATGAATATTCATTCAATGTGCTACTTCTAAGATCATAAAGATACTGCTTTAGATCTGATGAAGTTCAAATATTAATAAAGAAAGACATGATCCAGATAATGCTGAGATAATAAACTTACATGGGCAATGATCTGAAAAAAAAAAATTGTTACATGTACTTTCACGCCCTGGCTTTGCCAATTCATAAGCATTGCTGGGTCAACAAGGGCGGAGCTTATATTAAATATGATAAGCCAATCAGAAGCTTGATCACATGACAGCACTGCTAACCTTTCCTTGTAACTTCTTTGGTTTGTTGTAGCATAAAACACCTGTTTGTATTACACAATGCACTAGCTTAGCAACATAACCCAAGCTAGGCAGGTACCTAAATACAGCACCAAGCTAAAGTTACCCACTAGCTAACTAGCTTAGTTGATATTATATACTGTAGCTCTTCAAGTGCTGTAGCAAACTTTAGGCTAACCATTTTATTGTTTACTGAAAACTTAGCCAGTAGCCAACTAGCTAATGTTAGTTAAACTTTCAACAGCATTGTGGACGTGTGGACTGATCCATGCAGAACACTGGTGTATTGGTATATTCCTCTCACTCCAGGGTTTCAGCACAATCAGACTTGTTCAATGTCCTCAGGCCTCAATCAGAGTATTGATTAAATATCAAACATTTTTGAAAACAACACTTCTGTATCGCTGGCAAGGCTGCAGCTCTGAAAAGAAATGGGGAAAAAACAATACAAGGCATAGGACACAATTATCCGCACCTTCAAATTCTCGTTCCTATCAATAAAAGATTGTGAGTGTTTTCACAGACCTGGTCTAGGACAAAAAAAAAGTCTCTCTTAAAAATAGATTCTCAAGAGTCCACTAAACCGTTCTGTTCATCTGCGGTGACTGGCGTATTTTTAATGATTGGTAAGATGATTTGATTGATTTGAACCTGAATTAAAATTTTCCTAATGAGCTTATTTAACTTTAGATATGGCTGAGATTGATCTTGTCTTGGGCTTGGATGGTATGGGTCTCATTCTTGTCTAGGTCTCGGAAGGCATGGGACTTGATCTTCTCTTGGCCTTGGTTGGTATGGGTTTTGGTCTTGTCTAGATCTCACATGGTATGGGTCTTGTCTTGTCTAATATTGTTTTGGTTCTGGATGGTATCGGTTCTATCCTTGTCTTTGTCTCAGATACTATAGCCATGGATCTTGTCTTGTCTAAAATGGTTATGGGTCATAGCCTTGTCTTGGTCTCCGATTGTATGGGCAGTGGGCTTGTCTTGGCCTTGCTTGGTCTTGCTTGGTATGGGTTTTCTCATGGTCCTCTCATGGTTTCAAGTGGTCTGGATCATAATTGTCTTGGTTTTGAATGGTATGGGTTTGAAGTTGTATGGCTTTTGGTCTTCCCTTGGTCTTGGTTAGTATCAGTTTTGTGTTTGTGTTGGTCTCAAATGGGATGGCTCTTGGTCTTGGCTGGTATGGGTATAGGCATTAACTTGATCTACGCTGATATGGGTCTTGATCTTGTCTTGGTCTCAGATAGCATGAGTGTTGGTCTAAGATGATGTGGATGTTGGTCTTGTCTGGGTCTCTGTATAGGTTTAGTCTTGTCTTGGTTGTTATGGGTCTTAATCTTGCCTTAGTTTGAATGGTACGGGCCTGGTATGAGTTTTAGTTTTGTATTAGTCTTTTTTTGGCTCGGATTTTGGCCTTGTCTTGGTCTTGGCTGGTATGGGTGTAGGTACTAACATGGCCTTGGGGTCCTAGTCTTGTCTTGATTTCGGAAGGTATGGATGTCGGTGTTGTCTCCATTTCAAATGGTATGGGTCTTCATCTTGTCTGGGTCTTAACTGGTATGGATTTTGGTCTTATCTTGGTCTTGACTGTGTTGTTTTTTTGGGCTTTGGTTTCACTTAGTGTGGATCTTGGTCTTGTCTTGGACTTGACTGAGATGATCTTGACCAACACTGGTTTTCAGTTGTTTTCTGTACATTAGACAAAGCTGTCAACAAAAGGAAATTCCGAGCTGTAACACTACAGTGTACATGCCCAACCTTTAAATCTTATCTCTGCTCATTGGTGGTGATGTGAGAAAAAGCCCCTGGAGACACAGACCATTGTTCTTGGCTGTTCTGTCAGACCGAAGTGATAAAACATCCTTAATAGAATGAAAGGCCAAATCACTCAGGGCTGAAAACAAAAGCACAACAATACTTTACGATCTCCTGTGCAGGCACACGGCCACAATTAAGCCCTGATAACTGCTCTAAATGCTGTTTCCTGGGTTAAACACCACAATTAAGAATCCTGTGTTATATTTTATCATCATGAATTCATTATCACTAATGTGTTACTTGGATCATTACAAGTTCAATGTTCATGGTAATGAAATAATTCCAGTTCAGTTCAATTTAATCATTTGCGCTCATTCTTTCCTCCTCCACGGATGTATGGTAATTTACATATTCTGAGCCAAATTGGCTGTCCCGACGGACCGAGTACAGTCGGTCTCTCCATCTTTTTTTTTTTTTTTTTTTTTAAGATGGCGTACTACCTTCGCAAAAAACCTCACATATACAAATTCAGCAGCTCAGAGTCTAGAGATCGATCAGGCCACTCTGAGTCCATCAGAATCCCTGTGGTTGGAAGGCGAGCGATTGATGGCCATCTGAGAGGAAAGAAGATCCTAACAAGTATTTAATTTCAGACTCATCTTGAGTGTAGAATCAATGAAGCACACAGCTAAATAATCTGTAACGCACGCTGAACCTGAGGCTACGATTTCAGGGAGTGATTTATTCATAGACCAGGTTTTAAATAATATTTTATCAAATGTTATGCCATTAGGAGAGTTCAAATATTCAAAGCGCTCTCGCTTCGCTTCAAAGTGAGCTCTGCTGAGAAAGCGATTCAACTCTGAATCGACTCGACTGCAGCGAGTGAATCAAACACGTTGTATATTTTTGGTTTGGAGCGCTTTGGGGGGGTTTTTGTAGATTTTTTTGTGAGTTGATAAACTGAGCCAATGGAAGGAGAGGACTAAAAGGGAAACTCCGGATGTGATACACAGAATGATTTAAACTGTTATTTATATACTTATCAGATTTGTTAAGCACAGCTCCATGTTCTTCAAGCTTGTGCAATTTATATGATTTTTATTTGTGCTTAGCGAAGGTCTGTTTATCTTTTTCTGTTGCCGTATTTCTGACCAACGAATGAAAGAGTTTTCCGGGCACATTTTCAGACCTTGTGATATGTTGTATAACTGATTATACACACACACACACACACACACACACACACACACACACACACACACACACACCAAGGCTCTGTGTAATGAGGGTGAGGCTACGCCTTTAACATGACGGCTGATTCACTTACTATACGAACTTTAATCTACCAAAGGTGGATGATTTATCTGCATCCCCGTGTGTGTGTGTGTGTGTGTGTGTGTGTGTGTGTGTGGACTGATGAGGGATTTTTATAGACCTCTCATAAATCAGAACCTTCACTTCTGCTGCCTACATTTAGCATCAACCTCCTCAATTCCTCTCTTGCGCTCCTTCTGTTTTTCTCTCTTTCTCTCTCTATACACCTTTTCTTTCTCTCTTTTTCCTTCCCCCCTCTTTATCCCTTCATTACTTTTCCCACTCTTTTTTTTTTTTTTTCCCCCCCCCCCCCCCCCTTCTGTCTTTCTCACTGTTTGTCATCTTGTTTCCCCTCCCTTTCTGGCTCTCTCTCTTTTTTCCTCATTTCCTTGTTCCCTCGCTTTCTCGCTGTTCCTTGTTTTGTTTCTCCCTCACTTTCTGTCTTTTCCTGTTATCTATTTTCCCCACTCTCTTTCTGTCTTTTTCTCTGTTCCTCATTTTGTTTTCCTCTTGGTTTACCTCTTTCTTCATCCTTGTCCCCCCTTCTCTCTCTCTCTCTCTCTCTCTCTCTCTCTCTCTCTCTCTCTCTCTCTCTCTCAGTGTCTGTCCATTTCTTTTCAGCATCACCCTACATCTCTCTCACTGCCATCTCTTTGACTCTATAAAGAGGTGTACACTCCTCCTGTCTACAACAATGTTCTCTCTGCATTCGGGTTCAGTCAGGCGTGCACTCATTATGTATTCTACACACACACACACACACACACACACACACACAGAGAGAGAGAGAGAAAGTGAGATTTCCTTCCTTTCTTCTTTCCTTCCTTCTCCTTCTATTTCTCTCTTTATTTCTCTCGTTCTATCTGAGCATCCTTATCATTTTCAGTTTCTTTCTTTCTCTCTCTTTACCTTTCTCAGCATGTCTTCATCTCCCTCTCACTCATTCTCTCTCTCTCTTTCTCTCTCTCTCTTCTCATGTGCCACCACTTTTTCTCTTCTCACGTTCTCTCTCTCTCTCTCCCTGAGAACTGGGTCATGTCTTTAACAGAAGGAAGTTCCTCCCTTTAAATGACAGTGAGGACATTCAGAGGCTCCATTTTCATCCTGATATCACCCAGTGTCTCTGATACAATTCCCCAAACACATACACACACACACACACACACACACACACACACACACTCTGCCACGCCCTCCGCTTCCACAGTCACAGTCCATTATCATGTATCATGTACATCATCTTCTCATTAATGCTGCAGAAATGTGTATCTGATAGAGGATATAAGATTCGATTTTCCGTTTCACTGCCGCATCAACGGACCCAGAAAACACACACGCGCGAGCACACACACACGCGCGCACACACACACACACACACACACACACACACACACACACAGACAAATAGCAGGAGTGTGAGATAAATCACAGAAACACACAAGGAGCCAAACACATTAAACAGATCCGGACTTAGAGAGAAACAGAAAAAGAGAGAGATAGAGAGACGAAACGCCTGCAGCATCTTGATCAGAAGAAGAATGAGAGGATGAAAGGAAAGAAAGAAGGAGGTGAAGACGGAACGACATAAAGAAGGTAGAGAGTGAGAACTTGAAATCAGTGCAAAAATGAGAAATCAAATACACGCAACTCAGATGTCCATGTTCTTGTTCACGCTTACACTATTAGCACAGAAATACAGAAATACACACCTGCAGTATGCATGCGCGCACACACACACACACACACACACACACACACACCCCGAAAACAGCTACGCACCATCTCACAGCTCCAGGACCATCATCATCAACATGATGTGTAAATATTAATCCCAGGCTGAGACTTGGATCAATGATGACTGTAGATGATGATGATGATGATGATGATGGACAGATTGAACTGAGGGATAAATGAATCAATGAATCGAGGAATAAAGAATCAATTTCACATCATACCTTTCTGTGTCTGTCCTTCTTCCATGTTCTCCTCCATTGCGGCCCAAACTCGCTCTTCTGCACTTGACACGATTTCTTCTCTGAGTGTCGAGCGTAGCGGTCTCTACTCTATACACTTTTTATATGTGCGTGTGTGTGCCAGAGAGAGTGTGTGAGGCCAGTGGTGCTCTGGGAAAGTCCTTTCACTTCTGATTCACACACACACTCGTCTGTGAATGAAAGCTCAAAACCGTTCAGACATGCAAACCCCTGGCGCTGCAGAAGCAGACCATCGCTAAGAGGAGGAGGAAGAGGAGGAGGAGGAGGAGGAGGGCGTGTGCCGGGGATCCTTCTCTGTGGTTGCACAGCGGGTGGGATTAATGATCACACAGTTCAGAGAGAGAGAGTTAAAGTGTGCGTTTGTGTGTGAGTGACTGAGAGAGAGAGAGAGAGAGAGAGAGAGAGAGAGCTAGAGATGGAGGGATGGAGGGATGGGGCAGGTGTTTAGGACCAGTGGAGTGCTGTAGTGCTGTGGCAGTGACACACAATGCTCTGAACAGACACAAAGTCTAACATTGGAACAGATGGAGGGGCGGGTCCTAGAAACACACACACACACACACACACACACACACACACACACACCCCTCAATCGTCTCGTTGGAGACCCCCCCCCCCTTATTGCCTACACCCCTCCTCCCTGCACTTTTCACTGAGAACAGACGAGACGTTAGCTAGAAGAGAAGCATTAATCCCGCTTCTGTTTAAGATATGATACAGAGTTATCAACTGTTCCAATACTGATTCAATACTGATCTGACACTGATTCATTATTGATCTGATTCTGATCTGATCCTGATTCAATACTGTTTCAATACTGATCCAATGCTGATTAAATACTGATCTGATCCTGATATAATTCTGATCTGATACTGATTCAATACTGATTCATTACTGATCTAATTCAACAAATATCTGATATTGATTCAGTTCAGATCTGATAGTGACTCAATATTCATCTGATATTGATTCAGTACTGATCCACTTCTGAATCAATACTGATCAAATACTGATTCAGTACTGATCTGATACAGATTTAATACTGATCAGTCCTGTTTTAATACTGATCTGATTCTGATCTACTCCTGATTCAATATTGATGTGCTACTGATCTGATACTCATTCAGTACTGATTCACTGCTGTTTTGCTACCGATTTGACACTGATTCAATACTAATCTGATATTGATTTGATACTGATATTACACTGTATTGATCAAAAACTGATTCAAAACTGATCTGATACTAATCTGATACCAATTCAATACTGATCTGATACTGATTTGAAACTGATTGTTTATTGAACCGATACTGAATACATACTGACCAAACAATGACTCAATACTGACTCAGTACTGATTCAAAACTGATATGATACTGACTCAATACCAATTCAATACTGATCTGACACTGATTCTTTATTGAACTGATACTGAATACATACTGATCAAATACTGACTCAACATTGACTCAATACTGATCTGATACTGATTCAGTAGTGAACTGATACTGAATCAATACTGATCCTATAGTGACTCAATACCGAGTCAATACCAAATTCAATACTGCTAATATGATACTGATCTGATACTGTCCTGAGCTGATCCGGTACCTAAGCCAGTCGCTGATATCTACCTGCGGGTGTTTATCAGGGGCGTGGCTGTCTAACACACAGAAAGAGCCGTCCAGAGCTCCAGCTTCAGAGTTCTCCACGACTGGAAGGACGGTCGTATCAGGTAACATGGAGGGGATCCACGTCTGCTCCCCGCAAACTCTCCACTGGTGTTCCACAAGGCTCAGTACTTGGTCCTCTCCTGTTCTCCCTTTATACCCGATCTCTTGGTGCTGTCATATCCTCACATGGGTTTTCATACCACTGCTATGCAGATGACACTCAACTTATCTTCTTCTTCCCTCCCTCAGACACTAATGTTTCGGCTCGGATATCAGCATGTCTGGCAGACAGTTCATCATGGATGACAGCTCATCAGCTGAAGCTTAATCCCACCAAAACTGAACTGCTGTTCATCCCAGGTGATTCATCCCCATCTCAGGATCTTGCAATCTCCCTGGACAATTCTCTGATCTCGCCTTCGGTTACTGCACGCAACCTTGGGGTAACCATGGACAATCAACTGTCCTTCTCCTCTCACACTGCTAATCTGACACGCTCATGTCGATTTCTCCTCTATAACATCAGAAGAATTCGTCCATTTCTTTCCACACAGGCCACACAGGTGCTTGTTCAGTCCCTTGTCATTTCAAGACTGGACTACTGCGACTCACTCCTGGCAGGTTTGCCTCTGAGCGCCATTCGTCCTCTGCAACTGACCCAGAATGCAGCTGCACGACTGGTTTTCAATCTTCCTAAATTTTCCCACACCACCCCATTGCTGCGCCCCATTCACTGGCTTCCTGTAGCTGCCCGCATCAGATTTAAAACACTGATGCTCGCCTACAAAGCCAAAAACGGACCAGCACCCACTTATCTCATAGCACTTATCACACCTCGCGTGGCACCACGCTCCCTCCGGTCCTCTAGCACTGCTCGACTGGTCCCACCATCTCTCAGGGCACAAGGAAGACATGCATCGAGACTCTTCTCTGTTCTGGCACCGAGGTGGTGGAATGAACTTCCCCTAGATGTCCGAACAGCTGAGTCACTGGCAGTCTTCAAACGACGTCTAAAGACTTACCTCTTCATAAAGTACTTAAGTTAGCACTTACATGCATTACATTGCATACAAAAAAAAAACAAAACAAAAAAAAACAGAGTTTTGGACTGATGGTATTCCTAGTTTGTCACCTAGTGAGCCAGTATCAGAATGTATTTTTGATAGACTTCAAAGCACTATTGTAAGTCGCTCTGGATAAAGGCATCTGCCAAATGCCATAAATGTAAATGTACATGTAGTTCTCCACCCACTTCACTGTAAATGTCTCACTCACATCACCGATTCACTGACTTCAATAACTGATTCATTAACTGACTTGATTCACCGATCAAACCCATCCTGAGATTAAGAATGCGTGCTATCTTGAGGATTCATATTTGTCTTCATTGTATAATTAAAATGTCAACAGCATCACGGTCACCTGAAAGACCGTAACCATGGCACCGCAGTCACCAAGATGGCAACATGGCTGAACACCTAGCAACAACAGTGAGGAGAGAGACGAAGGGATAAAATGACTGGCCTGTGCTGGATCGTTCAGTAGTTTATAGCAGATGGTTATTTTTTTTTTAACTTCAGACTAAAAAAATGCTGTTATTTGCATTTATGACCCAAAATTCTGAAACTCAAGATTACTCAAGCTCTAATAATAATAATAATAATAATAATTATTATTATTATTATTATTATTATTATTATTATTATTATTGCACTCAGCTAGAGAGGTAGAAAGCCAATCTAGTGTTAAATATTGTGTGTGTGTGTGTGTGTGTGTGTGTGTGTGTGTGTGTGTGTGTGTGTGT